>CM053789.1:524484000-525029000 GCA_028749045.1 Cupressus sempervirens | reverse complement strand
AAAGGAACAGGGATGAAGAGAACTGAATGTTGAATTAGGGTTTGAACTTTTTTTCGTAAGAATACGGTATGTAAGCTCTTGGGTTTGTGTTCTAAGCCCAATTTTTCTATATTAGATAGGGAAGATATCAAGTATTTTGAAACTCTAACCTCATATAGATACATTAAGGATAAATTAAGTATTGACTATTTTGACCCACTAGGGATTTCTTACTAGTAGCATCAGACATATTAAGAGAATGCTTAAATGTAGTTAAAGGTAATAGAACTTGGTATTTATATATATATATGGAATGGTGGGTTTTGTCGTATATTCAAATGCTTTTATGGATGATTTCCTGAAACTTCCTTTTGTTTGGTCAAAGATTGTTTTGGGACCTACAGTATTAATTTTGAAGCCTAGAATTTTTAATGTCTGGTATGATGAAGTAGGAATTATGTTTATTCAAGAGTTAGAAGGTTTTTAGCTAGAGGAAGATGCGTTGAAGTATGGTATTTGGACTTGAATACAAAGTTGAATCCTTATAGCATTGAATGGGGTATGTTTGCTTCAAGTCTTGTATTTTGCTTCTGTAGCTCTATTCTAGGATCCAGACTATAGATTGGTATGTATCCTCACAAAGGCAATATAGATGTCTATCATTATCTGATATTTCTTTGGCATATGGATAATTTTCGTTGTCTCAGCCGTGGTTATGTTTATATTTTTTCTCATTTACGTCGACCATCATAAGTCTATTTAATGTTCATGTTCAACTTGAAATTTATTTAGAAGTATTAAATCGGATATTTGACCCAAGATCTATTAAAGAATGGATCTCATTTGTCAGGTACAGGATTTGTAAGCTTTGACAATACTCTTTTCAGAATGTTCAGGAGGAATCCTTTTGAAGCATTACAAAGATGGACATTTGGTTGATGACCAGTTCATTACTTTATGATTTCAGGCTGGCCTTTTATTGTAGCTTCTAGAGTCATTACTAGGTTTTAGGATCCTTGAATTCTGAGTGGGATTCTGACGTCATTTTTACTATCTTGGATGATTGGTAGTTTCGTGAGGTGGTTTCTTTGGTTAGAATCTCTATAATTTTAAATGGAAGGTGTAGTAAGGAGCAGTTTGAAGGGTTAGTTGGATCATTTCCATCTATTTCATTTGTTTTAACATATCTCTATCCTGTCTAGGTCTGATTATGTAAGTTTTTATCTATGGTAATGGTTTAAAGACACAAAGGAAGGTTATGTTGGAAGAATGATTATGTGCTTAATTTAGGTGGTATAGGATATTATGGTTATTATTGGAATCATCTATGGGTATGACATCGAAATTCTATGTTACTTATTTTCTAACATAGGTTTTATTTAGCCAAAATTTTGGTCTGTATTTTGTCTTTGATAGGTGGAATATGGCTAGAATAGTTTGTTGTTTCTCAAATAGCATTCCAAAATCTGACAGCATTCTGGTCCCGCTGTAATTACTGGTTTTGTCAATTTGAGATCCGATTCAGCAATTATTTGTTAGGAATAAATTTAGAACTTTTTTTTTGTATTATAACTTCCTGTGGTGTTTAGCTAGCTGGATAGATTCTTTTGGTAGAGATGTAATGTTGCAAGGTGTGGTCAAGGCTAATCCACTTGAAGATAGAAGTATCTCTATGGAAATTGGATGTAACAAATTCGGTCCTCTTTTATGTAGTAGCAACTTTATGGAGAATGGATGGAATAAATGGTCAAAGGTGTATCCATTCATTGATCTTAATGTAATTATAATAAAATAGTAAGTAGGTCATTGGGGTATGCTCCTTTCATGAGATGTAATAATATAGGACTTCGGTCCCGGGCTAGACTGGAGGTTTTCTTCTCCGTTCTTTCCTACTAGTGCCCATTTGAACGGAGAAAGTTGTTGTTACTTTTTGTTATTAATAAAATTTAGCATGGCCTTGGTTGTTTACCGATCCAAAAAAAAAAAAAAAATCTCACTTTTAATTAAATAATTTTATCTTATTATATAAAATCTCTCTTTTAATTAAATAATCTTATCTTATTTAATTAAAAGAAAATATCCCTTTTAAATAAGTAAATAATCTTAGTTAATTAAAATAAAATCTCTCTTTTAATTAAATAATTTTATCTTATTTAATTAAAATCTCTCTTTGAATTGAATAATCTTATATTGTTTAATTAAAATAAAACATCACTTTTAAATAAATAAAATAATCTTATTTAATTATTAAAAAATATCCCTTTTAATTAAATAATTCTATCTTGATTAATTAAAACCTCTCTTTTAATTGGATAGTCTTATTTAATTAAAAGAAGACATCCCTTTTAAATAAATAAAATAATCTTATTTAATTAAAAGAAAATCTCTCTTTTAATTAGATAATTTTATCTTTTTTAATTAAAATCTCTCTTTTAATCAAATAATCTTATCTTATTTATTTATTTATTTTAAAACTCTTTTAATTAAATAAATAAATCCCCACTTAAAGCTCTCTCTTTTATGAAAAAGGAAATAAATTAAATAAAATCTTATAACGATTTCTTTTTTTTTGCACATATCTCTAAGTGGCAGGATTTTTCCTCTTACTTTTCTTTTTAAGGATTTATACCACAATGCTCTTGTGAGAAGCCTCCCACATCCAAACTTTCCTTTATAAGGAGCCCTCTCCTTCTCATTTGGATAGATGTTCATTGATATAGTATTGTTATGTTGCAGGTTTGGAGAGTGATTTTGGAGGAGTTTGAGCACTAGGGTTTGAGCCTTAGGGTTTGGACATTGGAGCTTCATTGCAACTTCTCTCTTCTTGTCTTTTTCTCTCATGCATCCATGACTTCCATCATCATGCTTCATCCTTGCATTTTTCATATCACCCTGGAGTCATATTTTCTTTCATAGATTAATATTGCATTGTTATTTCCTTTCATAGATTAGATTTCCTTTCTTACATTGCTTTGCATTGTTATCATTTAGATTAGCTTGCATCTTCATTTCATGTATATTTGATAATCATGGAGACTAGCACTCTTTCTTTTCTTCTTTGATTCTCTAATTTTATGTTGTACTTTCATGGGCATTAACTAGATCAAACTAAGGGCCTCCATTACAAATCCTTGCACTCCATGAATAGAGAGCTATGAGTCACCATTTGAGTCCTCATTCTTGAGAAATCTTAGATATAATGACTCATAGAAGTGTGTCAACATTTTAGCGCACAAACATATCCATGTAAATTAGTAGTAGAGCCCCCAAAATGTAAACTCATACTAGATGTTCCTCTCAAATATCTAAGAATCCATTTGACTGTATTCCAATGCTTGATTCCTGTATGACTTATATGCCTACTAATGACTCCCACTGCATGTGAAATATTTGGCCTTGTACATACCATAGCATACATAAAGCTTCCTACAGTTCAAGCATAAGGTACCTTGGACATCGTATCCTCCTCTTCCTATGTCTTGGGACACAACTCCTTAGTCAATTTTAAATGACCAAGCAAAGGTGTGCTAACAACTATAGCATTCTTCATAAAGAAATGTTGTAACACCTTTGCAATATAATCAGCATGAGATAATGTCAATTTTATTGTCTTTCTATCTCTACAAATTTTCATACCAAGGATTTGTTTTGCTGCCCCAAAATCCTTCATAGAAAATGGATGTGCTAATTTTTATTTTAACTCCTTAATATGATCCATGTTACACCTAGTTGCAAGTATATCATCAATGTATAAACATAAAATAATGTATTTTTCATCATCTAACTTCTTAAACTAAACACAATGATTTGAGTGACACCTACTATATCCATGCCCATGCAATGATTTGAATGACACCTACTATATCCATGCCCATGCATAAAACTGTCAAATTTTAGATACCATTATTTAGTGCTTGCTTCAAGCCATATAAACCTTTTTTGTAATGTGCACACTAATTTCTCCTTATCATTGACCTCAAATCCCTGTTGTTGTGCCATATACATCTCTTCATCCAAATCACCATGAAGAAATTTTGTTTTAACATCAAGTTGCTCCAAAGCCGCAATGCATAAAATAGTATGAATAGAAGCCATTTTAATAGCAACAGAAAAGATCTCATCAAAATCAATGCACTTTTTCTATGTAAATCTTTTCACCACTAAGCTGACTCTAAATATTTTCTTACCTCCATCCTCTTCTTTCAACCTATAAACCCATTTATTATGTAAAGCCCTTTTACGTGAAGGCAACTTGCATTAATCTCATGTCTTATTTTTTAGCAAAGAGTCCATTTCTTCTTTCATTGTACACACTCCCACAGAATATATGTATCCACATGCATAGCTTTATCATAACATTTAGGTTCACTAGCATCAGTAAGTAAAATAGAATACAAAGAAGGAAAAAATCTTTCTGGAGGTCTACATAGCCTTGTTGACCATCTAACATTCATTGGGATGTGTGGTATTTGTTGTTGCGATTGTTGAAAATCATGAGGAACTACTAAAACATCATCTTTTGGAGTATCATCCAACACTACTTAATCATTTTTTTTCTTCTCATGTTGCTGCAATAGATCTTTGTACAACACTTTCTCATTGAATATGACTTCCCTGCTTCTTATAATTTTATGATTTTTAAAATCCCAAATCCTATAACCAAATTCATCAATGCCATATCCAATAAATACATATTTCTTTGACTTATCTTCCAGCTTGGTTCTATTTTCAGAATCTATATGTGCAAGTGCTTCACAACCAAAGGTTTTGAGAAAAGAATAACTCGTCTTTTTATTGGTCCATGCTTCCTCAAGAATACACAACCCAAAGGAGTAGAGAGACCGCTATTTATCGAATATACAATAATATTGATAGCCTCTGCCCACATGTTTAAGGGCATCCCAACATGTTTAAAAGTTTGAAATGCATCAGATTTATGTCTAAGGAAATAAACCCATACATTTCTAGTTGCATCATCAATTAATGTAATATAATAATGAGAGATGCCAAGGGATGATGCCTGAGTTGGTCCCCATACATCTATATGCACAAGCTCTAGTTTCTCATTTTTCTTTTCCTTCCCACTCTTCACAGAACTCACTCTCTTTTGTTTTCCATACACACAAATTTCACAAAAATCCATATTAACATATTTTAGACCTGGTAAAAAAAAATTTGAATGAATTAATTTCATACATTTCTTATTCATGTGCCCAAGTCTATTGTGCCATAGCGCTATATCATAATCTACAGTAGATGTTTGTTCTTCCGACTCAACTGTGGCAACTATTCCTAAACATTCATTTTTCTTTGAAATAATCAAAGTAGAGGGAACATTATGGTTTGTAAAAAAATATAAAGTGCCTACTTTCATACCTTTTGCTACTACAAGGGAACCTTTTGTAACCTTCCAATTTTTATCATTAATAGTAACTTCACAACCCTCATCAGTGATTTACCTCACTAAATTAAATTCATACTTAGCCTTGGAACATGTCTTACCTCATGTAGTAGCCAATGATTCTCATTCTACAACTTAATCTTAACTTTTCCCTTTCTAACAATCTAACAGGGTTCATTATCCCCTAAATAAACAAACCCAAAACCCCTTGGACATAATCAATAAAATAAGGGTGTAGCATGAAATGAAGCCCCAAGATCTAAAACCCAAGAATCATCAACACTTTCTAAAGAAAGAAGCAAAGCATCATATTCAAATTTGTTACTTACCAAATTTACCTCTTTATTTCCCTCTAGTTTGTCTTCTTCATTGTTCTTTTTAGTCCAGTAATTTTTCTTCTTATGCCCTGGTTTTCCATAGTACCAAGAATCTCTTGGTCCTCTAGATTGAGACTTCTTCCACTTTGACTTTCCTCTTGATTTTTCATGATTTTTGAAATTACTTCCTCTCTCAATCATTCTACCTCTGCTTTGTGTGTTCAAAGCACTTCTTGATGTAGATCCACCTAAGGTTTATCTAAGAATTTCCTCACTTAGAACAACACCAATCACATCATCAAATTTCAGGGTATTAGATCTAGAAACAAAATTACTCGCATCCATTCCAACTTTCTAGCAAAGAACACAAAATTAAGAGAGCCCTAATTTCTTCATCAAAATTGATATTCATAGAAGATATCTAACTAGTAATAGTATTAAACTCATTTAAATGATCTACAACATATCCACCTTCTTCCATTTTCATATTAAATAAATGCTTCATAAGAAATACCTTGTTTGAGGCAGAGGACTTTTCATATAATTTTGTTAGATTTTGCATCAACTCTTCCACCATATTCACTTTTGTATTATGTAAAATGTCACTGATGGTGCTAAGCATAATCAAATACTTCTTAGTTTCTTTCTATCTAAAATCTCCTAGTCCTCATCTATCATGGTTCCATGTTTCTTAGTTTTTCCTTCCAATGGCTTCCATAAATCCTTCTAATAAAGATAGTCCTTGATTTGTATTTTCCATAACTAAAAGTTATCCCCATTAAACTTCTCAACCTTTAGCTCACCCTCATCTTCCATCGCTCCCACTCAACTATGAGACTTCCACTCAACTGTGAGATCTTCCTGCAAAGGATAGCTATAAAAATATGACGACAGTCTAGCTTAAAAAAAGAAATGGCAATTTGGCTAAAATATAATCACAATAGTCTAGCTCTGATATTGCTCATTAGGATTAACCTCAAAAAAACATAATAGATACATGTAAATATAACCAATATCATAAAATAATAAATCGCATAAAAGAGAACACAAGACACAAGGATTTAACGTGGTTCACCCAATCCCTAGGCTACATCCACCAACAGCAAGTCTAATATTATTATTATCCAATGATTATAATCTGCAATCCCTTACATCTCAATATCGTTGCAAGAAGCTACAATATCACCATACATTATGAAATCCCTAACCCTAATCCATTTTATACAAACTTTTGCTGCTTACAAAATTAGGACTAGAATAAGTCATCCAATAGAAAAATAACAGTTGACATCCTTTATAATAGTAGGGTCATTTTTGGTTTTGGGGGCATTGCCTCTAAAAACCCCCCACAAGGGCATTGTCCCTCGACCCCACCCTATACTTCAATAGGGAGGGCCCATCTGGGGTGTTAGCCCTTGACCTTGTCTTGGGCGCACTCCCCCCAAACCCCCACAGAAATAATCTAGAGGGAAACTACATCAAATAAACCTCTGAGTTTGATTAGGCTCCATGTCACAATTGATCATGAAAATTTGATCATCATGTAGTGTATGGTGGGTATGAAAATGCCTATTCTTTAACCAAGGATGGAGTCTTATGCAATCCAAATCCATTAAAGGAAACTAAGGAAAAGGTATCTAGTAATGTTAGAATATGTTTAATCATTGAAATGAATTTTATAAAAGGTGTGGAGCGTGAGTATATGTATGTTTCTTTCATTCCAAGATTTCATAAAGAAGTAGTAAAAAATGTACCTATTGTAAACACCCAAAACCATCTCTTTTCACTCATATTAATTTGTTAATATTTAATGTAGCACTATAGTAGATTATTAATTAATTATAATCTTTTTGATTAAGGAAAATAGGTTTTGAAGGGTAACTGAAATCTTGTACAAAGCTAAAGATACTCAATAAGCACTATCTTAAAAGAAACAATGGACCTAGGCAAAACCAATCACCAACCCAACAGAGGGGCAACCCCAGTGATAGAAAGGACAATCACCACCCAACTCAAAACTTAAAAAGGCCTATCACAACAAGGGAACGTACGATTTACTCTTTGACTTAGAGCCTCCCTCGCAAGACCTAAGATTCATATCTAGAGGAGGAACAAAGGACTTAATTTTCTTTCTTCTTACAGTGGTCCATCTGTCCTCTACCTTTACAGCCTATAGTTACCAAAGCCCTGAAAACACTAAAAAGACAGGAGGAGTAGAAGCAACCATCACAGCTTTCTCATTTGGAGAAACTGAATTAAGCAGGCCCACAACAAGAGCAGAAGGAATAGAAAAGTCAGGGGCAGGAGAAAGGATAGGATCCATACTAGCAGTCTGGATTGTTGACATATCAATGAAGTTTGTTATCAGTGACACATAGTTATTTAGATTTTGTATAGCTACCGAGCTCATTGAATAGTCTACAGTGATTTCCATGTAATTTAGTAGCCATCGAGCTCTATAGTTGCTACTGAGTCTTTTGCACTAATCCTAGTGGTTACTGAGTAGATTTAGTTAGTGTGAAGTCCAATAGTTCAAACCATGCATTTTAGTATACACTAAGTTTATCAGTGGTTACTAAGCATTGCAATGTCTACTGAGTTCACAGTTCATGTGATGCAAAGCCAGTGTTAACTAAGCTACTTTATGCTAACCACGTGATTTAGTGTTCACCGAGTTGCACAATATCTACCAAGTCACTAGTACAGACTGAGTTCAAGACTACTTGAAAGTGATTAGTATGGATCAAGCTTCTACATCTACTAAATACATGATGATGCCAAGCATTGACAATGGATGTCGAGTATCAGAACCTCACCAAGTCTTCTTCAGAACTTGAGTATCTTCATGTGGGCTAACTTTGTAATAATTGTGTTAACTTGTATCATGGCCAACTTTTTAATTTTGTAAGATGGATCGATATGTAATGTATTGTATCATATCCAATGAGTAAGAATGTGATTGTGTGAGCATATGTATTTTAATGTGGATGCAAAAAGTTCAAGTTATGAATGCAGCAAATAAAGAGCAAATTGTAAAGGTTGTAACAGTATAAGGAGCAGCAGAGACATATCTATCACAGAAAGGTGATCAGTACACTAAGGAATCTCTATCAGAAAACTCAATTGCAAATCAAAGATCTACTGCTTCATCCTAATAGGTGAACTATTCAAAATCCTTTAACAAGGTAGACCTAACAATCTTTTATAAAACTGAGTGCTTACTTCATTGTGTGTTTGTAAATCCTCTCACAAGGTGTACCTAGCAGTCCTAATTGCTCCTAACAGGGCAGATCATTAGAAGTGATTAATGTAAGCCTTAACAGGCCAACTTTATGTTGCAGTACTAAATTTTGTGATTATGATCCCCACCCCAGTTTTACTTTCTATTTGGAAGGTTTCTGGGTCACCAAATCTTTGTGTTCAAGTGTTATGGATGCTTTCATGTTTTCAGTTTCTCGTGCATGCAATTAGATTAGATGTGATCAATTAAGTGCTAATTGATTTATTGGATTAAGAATTAAGATTGATAAAGTTTAAGAAGTTACTGATTCACCCCTCCCTTCTCAATAACTTAGCATAGTCTTGAATATTTCCAATAATTGGTATCAGAGCTTTGTGGTTCTTAGGAGAAAGTTTAATAGCTTGAGCAAAGATCAAGGATATGGAGATATTTAGACTTGACAAAGCTATTGACAATGAAAAGTTGGATCTAGAAATGGCCATTGCCCAACTCAAGAAAGCTAAGTAGCAACTTTTGCAATCTTTGAAAAGAAGAAAGGAACTTGCAAATCAAATGAATGATCATCTTTACGTTGAAGAAAGAATTGAAGACTTTCACCCTTCAAGTAGCTCAGATGAAGCAAATGATGCAATCAAAAAACTTCTAGAGAAAAATGGTTCCCTATAAGAAGAAGTAAGAAAGCTGAAAAGAGAACAAGAAATTTAGTCAGTAAGGTTATGTGAAGTCTTGGAACAAAGAAACCAAAAAAAAAAAAAAAATGGATGGAAGAAACAATGAAATTTAGAACCAATCTCTTTAGCAAGTAGACCTTATTGATCAGCTCTCCAATGCAAATGAGGAAATCATTAGCTTTAGATTAAAAAATGAAAGAATAAGGAATGATATAAATTTTGAAAGGCATATCAATGAAAGAATAAAAAATGATCTAAGATTTGAAAGACAAATCAATGAAAGATTGAGGAATGATCTAAACTCTGAGAAGCAAATCAATGAGAGAATGATGAAATCTCAAGCAGACATGGATCAACTGAATGAACAAAACCTCTATAGGAAAAAAGGAAAAGTAGGAATTGGATACAAAGAAGAAGGTGAATCCTCCAAACAAGGTGCTCAAAAGAATCAAAGACCTAGTTGCAATCACTATGGTAAGATAGGTCATACATCAAACAAATGTTGGAGTAATGGAAAAGAAAAATTCAATGGAAAATGCTACAATTGCAATCGCCATGGTCAAAAGGCTAATGAATGCAAAGAAAAACTAAGATTTGAAGGCAATTGTCATAAATGTCAACAACATGGACACAAGGCATCAGAATGCAAAACAAAGACATTGAATCCTGCAGAACAAATTGTGAAAGCAATATTTGGTTGGGACTACAATACCTAGTGTAGATGTCATTAGTGTGGAGAATTTGGACACATTGGTATGAATTGTGTTAAACATCATATGAGGAAAAGAGATACCATAAAAGATGTTTTATTTGTATAGAAATTGGTCATCTTGCCAAGAATTGTATGAATACTAGTAGAATTGAAAATGAAAAGAAAGCAAAGGCTGATAACATTTGAAAGAAGATGAGACAACAATGGATTCCTAAGTCGACTAAGGGTACTGGTCTAAGCAGTGATGGTCAAGTCACTCAAGAATTGGGTGACTACCATTTCTAATTAAGTTGTCAAGGAAGAACTAGAACCAGGCTATCAAAGAAGACATCTAAATCAGTTCTAGCTGAAAGGTGATAAAGATCCAAGTTCATATGCAAGATACAAAGGGATCACTAAGCAAGATCGGTATCAATTATTATCAAGTTACCTTATCTACTGAGTAAGATCAGGTCATAGACTCTACCGAGCAAGGTCGGGAGTAACAAAGGCACTTATGGTTATCAAATCATGGAGATGTTGCCAAATAATTAATGCCATATAGTGGATGATAGTCTATCAACTTATTTACCTCCATTTAATGTTGAAGTTTTAACAAAAGGCATGGAATCAAATTCATTGCTTACCATAAATTTTTGAGTGCTATTGTGAAGATCTATGTTTAGTGCGATCAAAGAAACTTGAGCGAATTTCTTGCAAAAGTTTTTTGAAGTTCTCTCAAGCTACCGAGTGAAAATGGCATCTAGGAGTAGCAACATCAAGAAAGGGTATGACATGTTGGTTCAAGGAGTTGAATGGAAAGCTCCAAATTTCAAGCTCATGCCCGTGGTTGCTAAAACCCTAGATCCAAGCGGAGCTCAATCCCAAATCCCTCCCAAGGTACTTCTTGTTAACAACATTCGTACTCATTTTAAATGTGTTATTCAAGAAATTGGTACTCTAGAGATGGATGATGCCCTAGGTCAATTATGTGTTGATGGAACCCTAAAACTCGAGCATCAACATTTGGAAGAAAAAAGATTGACACATATTCCCCATATGCCCTGAGAATTTTAAATTAATTTGATTATTATCCTTAGTCAGGTGCATAACGGTCAGCTATGGTTAGAAAAACTAATTTTGATAACAAAGAAGATGATTCATCAAATCACTAACCTCCCCATGCTAGCCAAAGCCAAAACAATGAAAACCCTAGGTCAAGTAGAGTTACAGAAGAAAACCCTAGCCGAATTGGATGGTAAAGGTATAAAAATCAGTAGTGTTACAGATGTAGAATTAAAATTTGGAATTCATGTTATTGTGCATAAGATATACAATTCAAGTCATCATAATAGCATGTCATGTGAAGCTGTGGATTTGGCATACAAAGTGGTCAAAAACAACCTATTTTATGACCTTGTTGACCTATTATTGCGGCAATTCAATAAAAACATGGAAAGTATTAGAACATCAAAGAACAACCCATGCAAATTTGGTTCACTATTAACCTGTCTATTTTTTTATGTTCAGAAGTTCTTCCCTTCTAAAGGCACTATAGTCTAGAGAAAACATGTGCTCGTACTTTACCAAATAAATGAATATATTGCAAAAATGGGTGAGAACTATGCCAGCATCATGGACAACTACTTCAATGTGTTCAAAGAGAAAATGAACAATAGGTTCAAAAGTTAGTTGAAGACTACAAGGATGATTTATGCTTCATGGTGGACAGTGACAAGGTATATATCCAGGCAGTTAAGCCTAGATTTGTTTGGGTCAAACCTCTTAGCTATGAGGTGAATATTGATGAGATAAAGAACATCATTGAAGTCCTTGTCAATGAACCTGTTGATCCCAAGGCCCCTTATTTTGGAACTCATGATGAAGCTAAGGCCAAAATAGAGCTAGAAATAAATCTCCCATAGGCGGTTAACAAAGGGAAGAGAAGGATAGTCCAACTGAAATCAAGTGCACCTCTCTTGTTAATCGAGGGCAAAGGTGAGAATGTGGAACAAGCAAAGGATGAGGAAGAATCTAAGAAAGAAGAAGAACCTTTGAAGAAAAAGGGCAAGGTGATCATCACCAAGCCTGCAAAGCCATCCACTGTCTTCACAAGGAGGTCATGAAAGAAAGGAAGTGACATTGTATTTAGCAAACCTCCACCCACCTTCCAGGAAAATTTGAAGCAATTAGAAGAAGGAGAAGGAATAAAAAAAGAATTTAATCTTTGAAATATGAAATTAGGACTAAGGCAGGGTAGAAGCAAGTTGAGGAACTGGTGATGATCAAAATGGGTAAGTGGAAATACTCACCAGACTAGATCGCTTCTCAAGTCTCTAGCAAATTACTAGAGAAATAAAACCAAGATGGGATTTTACTATGCAAACAGTCAAAGACATATATGCACAAACTCTGAGGCAATTACATTATAGCATATCAGATGTTGAGGTGAAAGAGTCATTAAAGAAAACTGAAGAAAATTTGACTCTAAGGTTTAATACTTGTTTGGTTTTGATTAAATACATTGAGCATGTTGTTAGAAATGCTACAAACACTTGGAAAAATATTTATCATCTTCATAAACCAAGTGAATTTCCAATTGAGGTAAAGGATGTTGAAGAAGAAGAAGATAAAGAGAAAGATGAGGAAGAAAATGTTAAAGAAGTGACTCAGTTTGATAATGAAGAAGATGAAGAGGATCAAGGTCTAGAAGCTACTAAGGAAGAAAAGCAAGATGATGAGGAGACTGACCTAGTGAAGATAGCCGCAGCAGTCATTGCCTCACTTCCTCACTCCTCGAGCAAACCATTGACTACATCAAGTATGGAGACAAATTTGGCAAGTTTGGTTGTAACTACTACTGATACATCAAATGTCCAATCACTCTTTTCTCCAACTCATCTCAGCATATCATTGACAGAAGTGACTTCCACTTCATCCACCAAGTTGCAGACTCCTTCATCTACCAAGTTGAGTTCTTCAATCTTCACTTCTCCAATTTTGACTTCTTCAGTTTTGAGTACATCCGTGGTAAGCTCTCCAATTTTGGCTACTTCAATTTTTAGATTCTACAATTTTGCCTTCATCAATTTTGGATTCTTCAAGTATTTTTGTAAGTATTCCATCAGTCAGTACAGCGTCAATTTTTATTGCAAGTCCAAGTATGTCTACTATTGTTTCCATTCTAGGTACAAAAGCAATATGTGCAAGGACAGTTGAGCTTAAGATTCAACCGAGTACAAAATTCTTGGGGAAAGGAAAGGAGATAAAGGAAGACATAGATTTAGATGAGGAAATAGTAATTCTCAAATGGGATATTTACAATCTTTCTACAGACCAAATGCACATATTTGGTGAACTTCTCCATAAAAAGGCCAAATAGAAAATATTAAGATAGGAAAGAGACAGAGAGTATAAGATAATTGATGATGCCAAGAATATCTTGACCAAGGCAATAGGAATTGAGGTTGATTCTTCGCAACATATTTTGTATTAGGTAGGAGAAGCAGTCCAAAAATTCAATGAGGCCACCGAAGGTCAAGATAAGCTGGTTGAAATGGCTAAAAATAAATTTAACAATAAAGTGATAGAGCACATTTCTCAGCAAATAGCCATTTATCAAGTTGAGCTTTCAACAATTTTGGTCAATCTTGAGGTGTCATGTTCAAATGTGTCATCACTTTTTGCGAAACTATGTGATGTCACTGAGTATACAAAGGAAGTAAAGGACAAATTGTCCAAAATTGATATAGATCTTAAAGCAAGTGCTCAATAGCTACAACTTGATCCTAGTTCAAGCTCTGCACATTTCAAGAAGATCAAATTTTTGTTAGATATGCAAACTGAATTGTTAAGAGAAGAAGCAAGGATACACTCAACATTGGTTTACATACAAAATATGAGCCTTCCAGTTATGGATTCTATGCAGAAGCATATTGTATATTCAAAAACTTTGATCCATGATAATAACTTATCTGTTGTAGACCACATGATTGAGCTATCAGTAGAACTAAAAATTGCAATTCATACATGCAAGGTCTTGCAAGAAAATTGGGATAAAACCTTCGCAATCACCGTCAGGCTACATTCTAAATTCTTATCCCATTTTGGTGTCTCTATGTAAATATGTTAGAATAAATCTTTGGCATTACTATCAAAAAGGGGGAGAAAAGTTACATTGGAGAAATGTTACATGTATATGGGAGAAAAGTTATATTTTATGAGGAAGGCATGTACATAGAGGAACACATAGTATGGGGGAGAAATATGCTATGGTGGAGAATTTATATAGAGAAAGATGTATAGCATATTGTATATACTTACAAAGATCAGTTTTGAAAAATCTCAAAAATATACTGAGCTAGTATGACGTGGTGATAAATACAAGATATTCAGTTTTGGGCTAATAAGCGTTTTTGTCACTAATGCCAAAGGGGAAGATTGGTGACATATTAGTCAAGTTTGTTATTAGTGACACACACTTATTCAGATTTTGTATAGCTACTGAGCTCATTGAATAGTCTACAGTGCTTTCCATGTAATTTAGTAGCCACCGAGCTCTACAATTGCTATAGAGTCTTTTGGACTAATCCCAGTGGTTATCGAGTAGATTCAGTTAGTGTGAAGTCTAGTAGTTCAAACTATGTGTTTCAGTGTACATCAATTTTATCAATGGTTATCGAGCATTATAGTGTCTACTGAGTTTGCATTTCATGTGATGCAAAGCCAGTACTAACCAAGCTACTTTATGCCAGCCAAGTGATTCAGTGTTTTCTAAGTTGCACAATATCTACCAAGTCACCAGTGCAGACCAAGTTCAAGACTACTTGAAAGTGATCAGTATGGATCGAGCTTCTACATCTACCAAGTGCATGATGATGCCAAGAATTGATAGTGGATGCTAAGTATCAAAACCTCACCAAGTCAGTCTTTAGAACCCGAGTATCTTCATGTGGGCTAACTTTGTAATATTTTTGTTAACTTGTATCATTGTTGACTTTGTAATTTTGTAATTTGGATTGGTATATATATGTAATGTATTGTATCATATCCAATGAGTAAGAATGTGATTGTGTGAGCATATGTATTATAATGTGGATGCGAAAATTTCAAGTTATGAATGCAACAGATAAAGAGCAAATTGTAAAGGCCATAACAGTATAAGGAGTAGCAAAGACATATCTATCACAAAAAGGTAATCAGCACACTAAGGAATCTCTATTAGAAAACTCAGTTGCAAATCAAATATCTATTGCTTCATCCTAATAGATGAACCAGTCAAAATCCTTTAACAAGGTAGACCTAACATTCTTTTATAAATCTCTTTATCGAGTGCATACTTCATTGTGTGTTTGTAAATCCTCTCACAAGATGGACCTAGCAGCCCTAATTTCTCCTAACAGGGCAAATCATCAGAAGTGATCAATGTAAGCCTTAACAAGACAACTTTATGTTGTATTACTAAAGTTTTTGGGTATCATCCCCACCCCAGTTTTACTTTCTTTTTGGAAGGTTTCTGGGTCACCAAATCTTTGTGTTCAAGTGTTATGGATTCTTTCATGTTTTCAGTTTCTCATGCATGCAATTAGATCAGATGTGATAAATTAAGTGCTAATTGATTTATTGGATTAAGAATTGAAATTGGTAAAGTTTTAGAAGTTACTTATTCACCCCTCCCCTCTCAGTAACTTAGCATAGTCTTGAATATTTCCAACACGGACATCCACAGTAGCCTCAAGCAACAAAGCAGTGAAAAGGATAGAATCCTAGTGAGCAGAAAGGACATGATCCTAACCAAAAGATCGGACATCCTCAGTAGCCATAGAAGTGGTCACAAGAGAAGAGCCCCCCACTGGCCCTTGAACCACATCCTAAGACTTATGCACTATGCAATGCTCAGAAGAGGCCCCTGACCACTAGGAAGGTGATTGCTTCAAAACATTCTTAATAGAGCATCAAGCTGCCAAGTGACCTGACACATGATATTTCCCGCAGCGGAAGGGGATTCCTTCATAATCAAAAATTTGTGTCCAAGAGCCCCGCAAAGAAGAGAATAAAATCATCTTAGGAAGACCCTTTGAGACAT
This sequence comes from Cupressus sempervirens, assembly GCA_028749045.1. Taxonomy (NCBI): domain Eukaryota; kingdom Viridiplantae; phylum Streptophyta; class Pinopsida; order Cupressales; family Cupressaceae; genus Cupressus; species Cupressus sempervirens. The sequence continues at coordinate 525,012,615 of CM053789.1, read as the reverse complement.
CCAAATCCACAAGGATCCGTGCATAATTCAAATGGAGAATATTAGAAGTAGTCAAGTCCACAAACAAAAAATCTCCAATAGCGTCCCCCACAAATTCCAAGACAGAATCCAACCAAAGATGCATAGGGAGATACAAAAGCCAAACCCAATAGGGATTTTATTGAAGGACTCCATAAATGGATCAAATCCATATGCCATGGTTTGGCCATAAGAGGGTAATGATCATGCCAAGAGAAGTTGTTATCACACAAGATAGACTTTCTATCTTCAATAGTTGCACACTTAACAATGAAGAACCCTTTAGCAATCGGGAAAATCTAAACATAGTGATCTAAAATTGGTTTCTAATGCTTGGAGATCCAAGCATGAAGGTCAAAAAGGGAGGGCCACAACCTTTGAAAATAAAAGATAGCAACTAAGGAAGAGAACTCCTCTTTCGTATTGAAGATTTCATCAGCAATTTATTGGTCTAAAATAACCCTTATAGGATTAGAAACACTCATAGGTAAAGCCTCCTTGGGACGAAAGGACCCAAAAGAGAGACCAGGAGAAGGGGTGGCACCATGAAAACTGGCCTCAAAGGTAGCAACATCAGCATAGGAGGTTGGCTTACCCCAAGGGGAAGCAACACCAGAATCAAGAGAAGCCCTAGCCCAAAAATTAGAAGCCGAAGCAACTTCCATAAACTCAAACACAACAGCAAAAGCCAAAGCAACTACAAGAGCCAAAGCCAGACATAGGAGCCAAAGTCAAAGCTAGGCGTAGGAGCTGAAGCAACGTGCAAGAGCAGGAGCAAGAGCCATTTTAATTAAATATGTTATTTCCCCTTATGTATTTTAATTTAATTTAAATCATATCCCCTAAAGTATTAAATTTAATTTAATGCAAGTTTCTCCATAAAATCCCCTTTTAAATAAATTTTATTTGTTTAATTCCCCTCACATGATTTATTTCTTCCTAAACCATAATGAAGTTAAGTCTTGTTTAATTTAATCCTAATCTTCCCCCAGATCCTACCCTGCACCCATCTCTCTCATCCTAATAACCCTACCCACTAATTAATTAAGGTTAATTAGGCTAATTTTAAAATTACATCCATTGTTAACATTAATTGGTTGCTCACACGTGTAAGAAACTTTCCAAAGGAATGATCTTTCTAATTATTTCCTTAATTTCCCCAAACAAGGGACTTTTACACCTCTTACACTTTCCAAAAGTTTGAAAGTTGACCTTCATTTACACATCTCTTACACCTTTCTTACACACATTTACACATATGTACTTGGTGCACACATTGACACATCACATCTCAAGTTTCTCATACATTTGAGAAAACCTTTGACTTTGCATGCCGTATGTGTCTCCCTTGTGGAACCTATGTGGATGAAACATAGATGCCACCTCCTTAAATCCCTCCAAAATCCTATAAATAGATCCCTTATCTCAAGCAATTATCATCTCCCATTTGTGTTAGAGTTATGCTAACATTTTATCATTAGAGTATTTAGTAGTCTTTGTTGAGTATTTAGATATTTGAATACTAACCTTGTCTTTGTAGTTAGAATTCATTAATTTATTAGTTAATGTCTTCATCTAGATTCATATTTCATCTACTTGTATAGTTTCCTTTACTCTTGTATTAACGTCTAGTTTTATTTGCTACATTTCATTGTTGAATACTTGAGATAAGTTGTCTCATAGCTACCCCTTGAGATCTTTAATACTCATCTTAGTAATTTTGTATTTAGTTTTCATCATCTTTGCAATCAATATCAATCATATTTTCATTGTGTGATTGATTTTAGTACTTGTTTTATGAGAGTGCACTCACATTCCTCATCGTGAACAAACCAACAAGTCATGGGTGTCCTTGTTGAGCTCTAAGGTTGTGAGAAGATGTTTAGTTGGAGATTAATTTCTTACTTGATTTATTTTGTGAGTGATTGGTATATGTTTGACTCTTTGTTTAACTAATGTAAAATATTTTGAATTGAAACAATATCTAACTAATCCACCAATGTTGGTCATGCATGTCCAAGGCTGACCTTTAATCTTGTACGTATATGATATGAAAGTTGCATTAGGTTCCCTTATGGTGCACCTAGATGGAAATGAAAAAGAGTGTGTTATTTGCTACCTCAAAAAAATAATGGTTAGCTAGGATTTAAACTATTTTTCAATTGAGAGGACTTACTTGGTTGTTTTTTCTATACTCAAAAGTTGTATCACTACATGCTCAATCATATGGCTATACTTTTTACGAAGGTGGGTCCATCTAAATCTTCACTCATTGATCATGTCACTAAATGGTTCCTAATTCTTGGTGACTTTAAAATTGTCTATATATACTATAGGGTCATCAAGGGAGAATTTATGGCATACCAACTTAAAATATCTCCTCTCCCAACAGATCATTTTATCATTGTTAACTTTCCTGATGAATTAATGATAGTTGTTTCACCTAGTCTATAGTAAAAACTCTATTTTGATGGCTCTTTCACACAAAAGAGGTCTAGGGAGAGAATATTGTTTGTTGCACCTCAAGGAGACCTCATTCAAAAGTCTTACAATTTTGTACAAATAATATTGTTGAGTTCAAAGCCTTGGTCACTAGAGTCCCAGGTGCTTTCTTATCTTGAGTAACTCCTAATTGGTCACTAAACAAGTGTCAAATGGGTATCAAATAGAGGATGATAAGCTACTACCCTACTGCAGAGCAATGAAGGATCTTAAAAAACATTTTGTAGATTTAGTCTTCGGCCTAGCCTATAATTGATAGTTGGGAGACTCTAGATCCCATGAATGAACAACAAAGTAGTTGACATAATGGCTACCATTACATCTGATAGGCATGCCTAAGATTAGTCCTTAATGCAAGTTTCTTGTTGAGAATATTATTTTCCTTTATTATGAGAAATAAGAATTTGAGTGTTGTTGTGTGACATTTTTGGTCCTAAGTCTCCTAGGTACTATGAGATCTATGCCTACCTTTACCACAAAATGATTCATATCACTCCTTTGACCAATCAACATTTAAAACCTTTATTTTTCATACATCTTGATATATTATCCTTAGTGATACCCTTTTCCAAATAACTTAGATGGAACCCTCCTCTAATGTCTCGATCTAGAGGAAGATAAGGCAACATTAGAAGAAGTGCACCAAGTAATCTATTTGGCCCATTTTAATGGACTCACTTTGGAAAAGAAGATTGTAAGAAGAGGATATTATTAGCATTATATGGAAGAAGATGCATATCACTTTATGAAATATTGTGTTCCTTGTCAACAACTTGGAGATTTAATACACAGTCTTGCACAAGCCCTTTAACCCACCATCACACCTTGGCCCTTTTCTTACTAGGGTTTTAACCTTATAGGCTATATTCATCCAAATTCCTTAAATGGTCATAAGCATATTATTTTTACCATTGAGTATTTCACAAAGTGGATCAAGGATATTCCACTTACTAATACAAAGGGAAATTAAACCTTAAAGTTCATCTCAAAATATATTACCTATCACTACAACATCCCCAATGACATATTGAATGATAAAGGGTCCCCTTTCAAAAATAAGGAGTTTTCAATATTGTGTAAGAATTTTAGAATCATCTATTATTTCTCATCCAAATACTCCTCCCCCCACCCCCCCACAAGGAAATGGTCAAGATCAGGCTACAAATAAGACTAAATAGATCCTTAAAAATATAGTCAATGACAATGGCCATGACTGGCACCCTCAACTCACTCTTTCCCTCTAGGCCTATCAAATCTCCAATTATGCTCTCATAGGTGCCACTTCATTCATCCTTTTTTTGGTGTTGAGATTTTCCTTCCCATTGAAATCAATCTCCCTTCCCTCATAATCTCTTTGAAGAATATGATGTCTAAAAAAGAATACTAAGTTGACCACTTGTAAGAGTTACAGCTCCTCTATGAGAGGTATCTTAGTGCCTTAAACTACCTCCATGTGTATCAAAATGACCTATGTTTCTAGTTTTACAAGAACTTCAAACCTCATGAGTTTGAGGTTAGTGATCTAGTCCTACAACATAATATGAAGAATCTTCAAAACAACTAAAAGAAAGGAAAGTTTGAGCCTAATTGTCTTGGATCATTTATCATTATAGCTAAATTTATCTCTGGAGACTATTAGATTACAACTTTAGATGGAGATTTTCTCCTTGGTACCATTAATATTTAGCACCTAAAGTACTATATGTGGTTTCCAATAGTTCTCGTACACAAAAAAAAATCAGCAAATATCCTAAAAAACCAATAAATCAATAAAATGCAAAAACATCATAGAGTTCGAAAATTCCAAAAACAATACAAAAAGTTATTAAAGAAAGTCTAAAAAGAAGGAAAATATCTAAAATATCATTAATTTGATGAAAATTTGGTAAAAAAAAATTTTGGTGATATAAAAAAATCAAATATGAAAAAATTTCAAAAATAGGAAAAGAAAATGTTGAGAGAAATAAATCTTCAAGTAGTGAAAACCTAGCGATCAAGCACTCTGGATAAGGTCCATGGTGAAAACTTATCTTAGATGTCGTGTGGAAAACTTGGATCCATTATCTATTAGGTACATTCATCCATTTTATGGATTCCTCCACTTATCCCATGTATGTGTAGAAGTCCTATCTGATTCTCCCAATTGTGCATCACTTTTCTAAAGATCTCTAATATATAAGGAAATCTTTGTCAAAAGGCCTCTATTTTTTAAGGGAATCACTTTGTCACACTTCCATAGTAAGGATCTCACATCAATCCCATGATATTGAGCTTAACCTCATTAAACAAAGATTTTAATAGTGATACCATAAGTTATTGAAAAAATCAACACTGAGACAAAATAAATTGAGAGATTGTTTCATTTGTGACTATTGCTAGTGACTTCACACTTTGATACAAAATAAACAATCTTTTTCCTTCCAGATGATTCCTTCCTAAGATAGCTTATAAGAACTACCATCACAATAAATGTTCATGGAAAGAACTATGGACTAAATGACTTCTTGTTCAGGAGGCCTTCTTTGTTGGTTTTATATTTTTTGTGTTAGAAGCCTCCTCACAATATCCTCAATCATTAATATCTTCGTATATTTTGAGTGGTCTATATTGATACATGTTTTATTTTTAGTATAATCTATTTGTCTGATACTTTAGTACTTTCTTCTCAATTTCTAGTTATGATTATGCATTTCTTACTAGGGGCAATGGGCTAGCATGCTCTTAAAAAAATCCTTAAAACTATTTGGGTGTGTCAAGATCTCTCCAATGAGTATATGACATTTGTTCCATCATGTCTATGTGATCTAAACATGTGTTCCTAAGGCTATCTATGATGTTTGAAAGGCTAGTCCACACAAAGGAACCTTGATAGTTGTTCTTTTGTAGCACATGATGCATAACTATTTTTGCAAAATCAAACTAGGGTGTTCTCTCTATCATAAACACAAGTAAAATCCCACAAAATCATGTATCTAGGATGCATATATTTAAGAATTCATTTTGCATTTTTTGAGACAAGGGTTTTGTTTATTCATCTTTCCTAGTTGGTTATTTGATCCTATCAACTATGATTAGTCCATACAAAAATAGAGTCTCATTTAGAAATTACATTTTCATTAATTATATTACATTTCATCCCATTTAGTTTAATAAATATTTAAAATTCATAATGTATCACTAAAATTTATTAACTTTGTTCTTTAGATTGCATAATTAATTCAATTAGTTGCAAATTTAAGTGAACTCATGCATTATTGGTAATTATGAGTTTACCTTAACTTCAAATTATACTTATATTAGTTTTATTTGTTTTTTTTTCAATTAAGTTATTATCATTATGTTAATTCGTTGTTCTCTTAATACTAGGAAACACTAAGGAGGGGGGTTGAATCAATGTTGTTGAAACTTTAAAGAATTTTATCACCACTCTTCTTAGTATAAAACATGTAAATGAAATAACAAGTTAGTTAAAAAGTAATTTAACTATGAACACATGAAATACTTTGAGAGAGGTATTTTTCACATGGAAACCCTTTCATTAGAGGGAAAAACCATGGTGGGGATTGTGAGTTACCCTATTAGGATCTTTTTACATCCACCCAATTAGGGTTTTACCCAATTAAGAGTGTTAATTCTTTCTAGGAGCTTTACAATATAGATTGATTATATCTATCAAGTTATGGGATTTAGAAATCCTGGTAAGATTCACATGGTTAGAGGATTTCCTCTTTTAGACCTATTAGGATCTTTCACATCTCGATTAAGAGTGACCTAGTTAAGTTGATCGGAGATGGAGTAGCCAAGAAGACTAGGGTTTTGAGAGAAAATGGGCAATGAGTAAAGGTAGAACCAAGTGTTGTCTAGTGTGGGTATAAAAAGGCTATGGATCCTACCTCGGGAAAGGTTTGTAGGTAGGTGTCAACAGGACATGACAACAGTGAGCCAAATCAATGGTAGCAATGGGTTCTTCATGACAGATGTGGCTATTCAAGAATCATGAACAGTATTATGATAAATTCCAACTATCTTATGTATAATAATTGATGATTGTTACAATTATATAATTTAATCCTTACCCTCTTATGAATCATTAGAAATTCAAAGACAAAGATTATCAACTCATGAGAAGTGCCCTTAAGTAGCTTAATTCTAAATATTAAAAGTACATTACGATGTGTTAAGGTTGTTAGGGTATCATTTACAAGATGGTATACTTATATATTAGGATGAGTTATTTGGTTGCTCAAAATTGTGGTTTAAATCATAAACATTGAGACTATTTTCTAAGGATACATCTACATAACTAGGTGATAGAAAGTTATGGACTTAGATGATTATGATGGATATGAATTAAAGTTTTATGGTTTAGGTGTTCTAATGGAAATTGAGATCAGTTCATACACTAATGTGTTGATACCTGTGATTCAAGACTTATTACATTGTTTGACTATTCAAACATTGATTTGTACTAACAATGTTGAGGTGTTTCACCTTATGATGATGATGTTATTTATGGTACCTTGATTATTAGGCTATATGCATTCAAATAGTTCAGTATGCTCTATTGATTATGTATGTTTCTAATGTTTATTTATATGCATGCATTATGATGATTTAATTCAGTCAGTAATTTGAATTGATGAATATGTTAGTGTTTCAAATATGCAATCAATTATGTTTAATATATATGCAGAAATAGGAAAATTTTATTTAAAATAAAATGTTTAACCTCTTGACCAATTTGATCATGCAACTTGGTTTATATATAGACGTGATTTTTATCAAACTACTGATATTTGAATTAAGTGTGTAGTATATTTACCATGGAATTAATCAGAGAATTAGTAACCAACCATATGTGCAAACTATGAAACCAATATTGAATCTAATGAAGAAATTTGAACCTCATTGTTAAGTGACTTATTTTGTAATCGTAAATTGTATGTATGTATTAGGTGATTTCATTATGTAATTAGTGACATGTCAATGTTGTGTAATGTTATTTTACAATGTCACTTGACACTTGTCATGTGTATATGTAATGACATGTCTACTAAGGTTGGAAATGTAACCCTAAACCTATCTGACCTATTAGGAACCTAATTAAACCCCTTTGATTTGGAGATACTTGTAACGTCCTACCAATTAGGTTATTTGAATTCAAATTTTTCTAATCACTTCTAGAGGCCAAAAAATGCTTCTAGGGGCCAATTTTAGCAAAATCGAGGCACCTAAGTGTTAGGGGTATGGGTTAAGAACATCTCCAACACTATTAGAACCCCCTAGTAGCCTTGGTGACCCTTTTTAAATCGCATTTAGCACATGTTGCGAACATTGAATGGACTCTTGACCCTTACCCAAACTAGCATTCCTTTCCAATCTTACATTTATGATAGGGGACAAGGGAAAGCCAAAGGACTCAAGGGTCAATTCTGAATTTAATGTTGGTCGGTGGGTAAAATTTGGAGGCCCTTTGATGAGTTAGATGGTGTTCACCCACTCTCTACTTTTAGAGACATTGGATGTTTGGATTGAAGGAAGCAAAAGGAAGGATTAGGCTCTTCTCAAACATCATTATACCATAACACTTATGAAGGTTGGCCTCCGCCATTTCCATGAATTTTTTTGTTCTTGTTGCAAATAGATTAGTATGTTAGTTCATTCTCTTGCATATGTGATCAATGAATTCATGTTGTTGTGATGTAAAGGAATGGGATTTTGGGTTTTGATTTTATGATTATTGTGTTTATCTTTTGATTTGAATGAAGGAGTTTTGTGAAGGCTGTAATGGCATTACTCACTCTTGGATAGAGAAGAAGTGGCCAAGTATGGGGGAAGGGGTTAGTTGGACTCCATGGACATGTAGAGTCTCTTCTCATGGAGATAAGAGGGGGAAAATGCAAGGTGTACGGGCCCTTGCATGCCAATGTTATTGATCTTTCTTTGGGGGGGATAAGGAGGAGAAATTATGAAAATTTTATGTGAATTCTAGCCTTGGAAAGACATGGTTATTGTATGTTTTACATTTGGAAATCTCCTACATGGTAGTCCACCTTGACCCCTATGTTATGGGTTCAATGTGAATCCAATTGTGCAAGCCTTGGATGAGTGTTTTGCATTGTGTTTCATTTTGTGAGATTTGAATTGGTTGTCACCCATTGGTTACTAGTTCTCCTAGCTTGGTGTGTGGTCTCCTTGAGACCTAGGATGGGAGGTGAGGACTTCATGCTTAGTTCTATATGTTTTTGCAGATTTTGGATAGGCCTCATGATGGAGTCATTTTGGAATTGGAGCATTCGAAGTTTTCCTGATGTCATTGTGTTGGAGACTTCTCCATTGAATACCATCTATTGTATTGTGCATTCATGTTGAAGGTGAATTTGTAATAGAATGGATCACATGTTGTAAACTCCAATATTGATAAAATAAATGCAAAGGTATAAAATTCAACATAACCCAACATATGTTCGCAATAAAATTTCTCCAACCATTATGTTACATTTAAACATGAAACTGTAGCTTAATCAATAAACTTATTCAACCCGACCTAGGTGTTCCTGTAGCACTAGAACGTAGGGTTTGGAACCCATGCAATAGGATGGAATACCAACTCTGCGTTCGCATGTGTTATAAAGCTGAACTAAACTATGTACCTAGACCTTGTAACTTCAAAACTAATTGTACCATGTCATCACCCTTCTGCAATGTGCTCAATGATAGTTTACTTTTTATGTGTTAACTTAGTTGTACTTACCATTTTTTATAATAAAAAAATTGTCTTGTGTTTTTACCCTAGTTTTGGGCATGACAAATCCTACCTCAGGAAAGGTTTCTAGGTAGTTGTCAAGAGGGTACGACAACAGTTGTGAAGATTAATGCCAACAATGGGTTCTTCGTGAAAGATGCGGCTATTCAAGAATCATGAATAGCATTGGGGGTGGCTTTAAGACACTAGAGAAGAAAGTCTGGAAGATATAGGAACAAGGTTAGACAAAATCCCATTCTCCTTTGACAAAAGATAAACTTACTATTTCTAACAAAATGGTGGTTGACATTAGGATTTCCTTGGAGTCCTAGAAGGAGTTTGTAGAGTTGTTGTGAGAAAGGGCATTTTTTATGAATTGGGGAGGGGGGTGGCTTGCTTTTCCAAAGGCTCACAGATGGGTGGATGATATTTGGGGGATGCAGGTAGTTGTCAAAACCCTAATGAATGGTTTCTTCTTAGTCATCATGGGTTTGACAAGGGAAAAAACTTGGATGATGTATAATGAGCCCTTTTTAATGAGCAACATGGGGTTCTATATTAAGGATTGAGTCCCAAATTGTAACCTCGGATAAGCCTTGATAGATGAAGTTCCTATTTGGGTTCAATTGTATAACCTTCCCTATGAGTACTGGATTGAGGAAACATTTAATGCAATAGGGGATAAGATTGGAAGGTTAATCAAGTTAGACGAAACAATCACCGAGAAGCACTTTAGCATGTATGCTAGAATTTGTGTTATTTGGAAACCTCATCCCCTTCTTCTACATGTGGTAGAACTAAGAAACTCCAAAGGTTACTAGTGGCAAGAAATAGAAGTTGAAGAGGTTGTAGGTACATGTCAGGAATGCAAGGAGTGGAGTCATAAGGTAGTTGAGTGTGTGAAATCAAAGAAAGGAAAGGAAAAAGAGGAGGAAAGGAAAGACCAATGGTAGGAGGAAGGATAAAAAGATGGTTTATCATTATCAACGGGAGACTTCATCCATTAGCAGATCATGTATAGGAGGAAGCTTTTGACATGCAGGCCCAAAAGGATAATGTACCCCCCTCAGAATACTTCCAAGGTAGTAAAGGAAGTGGGAGAAAACTCTAAGAATTCCATGAGGATTGAGAATTTACATGAGGGTTTTGTGGCAACCATTGGAGTGTTCATGGAATAGTTGACTTTCAAGGGGATTCTTTCTTTGAGTATTGGGATTGGAGTGGATGAGTCTAGAGAGGAAGTCGAAGAAGTTGATATTGTGGACCTCTTGCTTGTGCAAGAAAGGTCCAACCCAATTAGTGGTTCTGGTGTGGATCTTTGGAATGAAATCGAGGACACTACTACGGTAATAGATATACAATTGGGTAACCTCAAAGAAACATTGTTTAAAGACATTCACATCTCTCCAAACAAGGGTACATACACCATACGTGGTCAGTATTGAGGAGGTAGAAGAAGGTGGAGAAGAGGACGTGTTTTCTATAAAAAGAGGTCAGGGAGGACCTTCAATCAACTCCCTTGGGAAGCCAAGCTAGAGGGACCTTCCTTGTACTTTGATCCCCAACAATGGTGTAGTTAGCAACAACCCTACTATGTGGAACTTGTACGCCCACCCTACGTGCTCATGGAGATAGCAACCTAAACACAATCATAATGAATAAAACATGCAAGAGGCTACACACATGCTCCCATAATATCGTTTGATGAATATGTTGTCTATTCTATTGCATGTAGTTTCTATATACTCGTTCGCATAGATTTCTCATTTAGGTTATGTGAAAATCGTCATTAGATGGCTACATGTTTCCTTGTAGCTACAAGTTTACATATGGTAGTGTAAATAAGCATGATATGAAGGTTGAGTTTCAACATCATGTAGAAGAAGGGTCTAAGCATGATGCTCATGCATTAAGGCAACTTAGTGTTTAGATTTTTATAGAAGTTTTTTATGTTTGCATGTTATACTTGTCTTAGACGTGTATCTCATCCTTTGATTACTGATTTGGGTAAAGATTGAATTCTGCAAGCTCCAAAGTTTGAACTTGTATATTTCTCAACATTTGGTATCAGAGCTAGTGGTTTTATTGATTTGGGTATGTAATCTTTATTTCTTAGCCTAACAAGCTTGTGAGAATCTATTAGAACAAATTGAAAGTTGAAAAGCCTATGGGGTTGCAATTAATGTTTTGTGACTTAACTATGTTTTGTAGATCTATGAGATTGGAAGCTGTGGATATTGCTAATGTGATCTATGTTTGGAACTGGAAACTCATGATTGTGGATCTTCATGGACTTGTAATGATTTGGTAACTTAAGCTCATATTTATTAATATATGTGTATTCTCATATTTAGTAGTTTTGTTACTTTTCCTTGTGGTCATGTGAAATGACAAAGTGTTCTTGTTAAATAGTGTATTGAAATCCAATTGTTTGGATTACATTATGCAATGCTTATGTTGGCTTCATTTTTTTAACATTTGGCTACACGAAAGCATTGAAAAGTAAACCATAATCTATTTGTGAGTTTTTTTTTTTCTAGAATTGATTGGGTGAACAATTTTTTTAAACATCAACATTTCGGATCACACTCTATGATCCATCATCAAAATGCATGCAAAAGAAGAGAAGGAGAAATGAGATAGATAGCAAACTAGACATCTTATGGGGGAGGTTGTCTTCCTCCTCCCCCCCACCCCTTTTATTGGATGCTTCATTTGCTAATCTCCTTTATCCTTCTCTTATTTTGCATGCATCCTAATGATGGATCATGGATTGTGATCTAAAACGTTGATGTTAAAAGAACTATTCACATAATCAAACCCAGAAAACAAATAATAACACTGATGGATTATGGAAATCTGATAGCTCTAATAGATACCCTTCATGGGAAGGAATTATCACACAAATCTAAGCAATTGGAGATTCTACAGATCAAGCTTTTAAAGCAGATAGCAAACCTTGCCTTCCTTAAAAGATGTCATGATTCTCAACTTATCCCAACTTTTGCCAAGGTTACCCATCATCTATGGAAGGTCCATACCAAGCACATTTTCTTTAGGGCAACTCTCTCTTCCGAAGGTGGTTACCAAATCAACTAGGAGATCAATCAACCTGTTGAACTCTAGGCTCATTTCTCTTCATTTAGAGTTGCTCGCCTCCTTGTGTCCTGATTTATGGATTTGCTTAGATCTTACCACCTTTGCTCGAGCCAAAGGTAAAAAGCAGGAGTCCGTCAGAAGGCACAAGAGGAAATTAGTTGTCTTCCTCCTCTCCTCCTCCCCCCCAACCCCCCTTTTATTGGATAGTTGGTCTCTTATCTATCTCCTTCTCTTCTTTTGCATGCATGTTGATGATGGATCGCAGAGTGTGATATGAAACGTTGATGTTAAAAAAATTGCTCACACAATCAAATCCAAAAAACAAATAATAACACTGATGGATTGTGGAAATTTGATAGCTCTAATATTTGTGAGTTGTTTAGATGATATGCTTTATTATAAGCTCTTGGACAACAGGGCTTTCTTATTTAGTTGTAGTATCTCTTGTTTTCAACTATGGGCTTGTAGATATAGGTGCTTATTTCATTATTCAGAAAACATGTATGATATGAGTAGCTTGATGTTTTAATGGATTTAAAGTTTAAAAAGATAGATTTTGCATGTTTTACATATCCATGGAAAATTTGTGGTGTGTAGATTTGTGATAAGATTGTATTCAAGGTGTTAAGGAAGGAAATAGTTATAAGGTTTGCATGGTTTCTTTTAGGGCTTGCATTCATCTATGGTTGCCCCTTTGTGGGTTTTCTTAGCAAATAAAGTCAAGCATTGATCCTACTATTTGAGTCTTGAAAATCAACATATTATATTTATTTATCCTTTTTTTGCATGATACTAATATGGGGTTGAATCTTTTAGTTATTGGAGATTTGAGCAATTAATACATATTTCTCCTTCAAATTTTTGCATAGGCAAACATCTTGTAAAGTTGTCTGGTGTGAATTATGTTTGATGGGACTTATTTTTTATTAGCATTATTACATTTGCATGTTGATTACAATGAGAAAATTATTTTATGGGAGTACCTTGTAGCTTTTGAATCTTAGCAATAGTTTATTGTGCAAGAGAAGTTGTGTTCACTTTCAATAAAATTTTGGTAGTAAACCCATTCATTAAGCCACGTACAACTCATTGTCACTTTTATTGGGAGATTTATGCAATTTTTATTATTTCAAGATTTTGGTTCTATGTTGATTTTGCAATATGTAGTGAACTATGGATAGTATTTTATTAAAATATAGATGATCTTTTGGAATAGTTATTTGTGTCGTGTGGAGCTCATGGATTTACTTTAAGATTTCAATAAAGTATCTTCTTAGTTGGAGATCATGGTTCGACTCTTCCCTTCAAGACCTTTTGATACTAAGTTCTTTGATGGTGTTAGGTCACACAAATCTCCATTTAGGAGATAGTTATTGTAATGCTTGGAGACCTTGGTTGCATGATCTGATAGGAGCTTTGATAGTCATGTAGATAAGATAAGATAAATTTATTAATGTCCAACAAGAGACCAACGAGGGTCTAAGGGACTAGAAACATTACAAAGGGCAAACGCTAGCAAGAGGAGCATCAAACGGTGTCCGCAAAAAGAACATGAAAGCAAAGCAACAAAAAAACCAAGGAATAACAACAAGAACTCCTCACAGGGGAGAACTAGTCCATAATGGAAAGGTGGGCATTAGAGCAATCAAGTACTCTAGAAGGTTGCCTCTAAGGTCTACTAGAGGGATGTTGTTGAGTGTGATCTTTGTAGGGTCTCAAAGATCTAGTGTGAACTAAGATAGTGCAAGGAGGTTGCTTCAATCCTCGGGCAAGGACTATAGGACTGAAGAAAGAGGTGATGAGTTGTGTGGGGGTCGATGACGAGCAAAGCCGGAACTGTATAGTGTGCTCACGAAGCCACATGGTCTCCTGAAGGTAGATTGAATTTTTGACAATGGATGGTTATCTTCATGTGGTTCAAAGATAGTGACATCTTGTTCTGGCTATGAAGGCTAGTCTTTAGGGAGGTGCCCCTGTTATGTTATGTTCTTTGGAGCATAATATCTCCTTGGAAAAGATGTGATCTCATGATGTCTTGATCCATAGTTGGAACTCTAACAATGGTCTTGGCAATTCTCTTTGGATTTGATTGTTAATTATTTGTTTGGATCTTCATGATCTTGCAAGGTCTCATTTGTAGTCGTTATGGATTGATTGTCAAATAATTAAGGATAGTAATCACAATTCTTGGAGCCCTTACTTAAATGATTTAATGGGAGCTTTGATAATGATGTAAAATCATTTTTTTAATGATGGATGGTTATCTTTATGTGGTTTGGAGATAATGGCATCTTAGTGTGAAGTGAAGAAATCTCGAGTCTTTGGTAACATGTCAACTTATGGTGTTCTTTGGAGCATGTGATCTACTTGGAAGAGATGTTGGATTGTGATGTTCTAATCCAAGGTTGGAAATTTAACAATGATCTTGTGGTTCCCTTCAATTTTGAATATTAACCATTTGCTTAGAGCGTCATGATTTTGCAAGGTTGCATTTGTAGTTACCATGGATTGATTAGTAGATGCTCATGGAAACTTAAGAGACTTGGATGAGGTCATAAGATAAGATAAGGTTATAAGATGTTATATTTAGAGATTGTGTTTGAGTTCGCCAATCACTGATGAGGATTCAAGTAGAACAAGCAAGTAGCCTACATCTAGTTATGGAAGTGGATCCATTGTAGGCCTAATAAAAAGATTGTCACTAATGAGGATTCAAGTAGAACAAGCGAGGAGCCTACAGTTGGTTATGGAAGTGGATCCATTGTAGGCCTAATAAGAAGATTGTCAAATATTGTAAGTTTTAACTGTTTGGTGTTGAGTGTACATGACAATATTGTATCCTACTCATGGTCTACTCAACATGTGAATGATTTGAAAGCATTGTCAAACCAATTATTAGATCCATTATTTATTTTATATATTGTCTTCTTGCTTTAGTCGATCTTGCATCTAATAATTCTAAGGACTTGTTGAAAAGATGTATGGTTATCTGTATTTTCATTATTCTCCTTGCTGGTCCTAAGCCATAGATCTAATTCTCAAAACTTACTTCGAGAGGCACAATAAGTAGTTCAGCTTTGGACATATTCCCTTTATTGTGAGAGGTTGGTTTGTTTGATCTACATGTGCTTTTTTAACTTTTTTACTTTTGTATAGGCAACAACTTTTTTACTTTTGTATAGGCAACCAAAGGATTTAGCATCATTTGGAATGAAGAGTCTTCTTTGACACCATGTTTGGAGATTTTGGAGGTTTTGGAGGTCTCGTCAATCTATACAAATAACCATTTCTATCTAGAAAAAAAAAGGAGCAGCTGAATATAGTTCCCCTCTAGGAATAAGGACAGGTGAGATGAATAACATAGTTCATAGGTACACATGTTCTATCATGTTGGAGTCAAATGGGAGAATGAAAGTGAATATATTGTAAACAAATTTATTGTTTGTAATGCAAATTTAAGATATCTTCTTGGTTAAGTTTATTCTCATAAGAGTTCCTCCATGTAAGTCTCATGGTATTTGATGCTCTTAGTTTTGTTTGTATCACTTTGATGTATGATGACGTTATTCATTTTTTATTGCTATTAGAAGTTCACAAAAAATAGTATAGTAAACAAGATATGAACGTTGATATTCATATCATAAAGAAGGATCTAAACATGGTATTTTCACATTAAGGCAATTTAATTTTTACAATTACATATAATTTCCAGATTCCCATGTAATAGACCAAGCATTGCATCTCATCCTCTGATTACTTATTTCGATAGAGATTGAATTTAGCAACCTTTAGTATTTGAACCTGCATGTTTCTCAACAATTATAGTGTTCTCAAATTTTATTAAAAAAATTGTTTGCACTAAAAACATATGGCATAGTAATTGGGAGAAGCAAATGCAGAATAAGATCTCATTTCATTCTGCAAACTTCAGGGGTAAATTCATATTAGCAATATAAAACAATTTCAACAATCATGCCATGAATCTTGTCACCGCGTGAATATCTATATAAAGGTGCAAAAGCATCTACATCATATCGACAAAATTATAGAGGTGAATTCTTATAAATAAAGAAAACAGGGTTTCAAGTTCAAATTTCATGGAATAAATATACATCAGTCTATGGAAAGTCTTGTAAAGAAAAGTGCAAAGACACAACATCTCTGCAATAATAAATGACTGCTAAACCAAATGCACTCCCAGTCCGACTCTCACTCCCACTCTGAAGGCATCAAGTGGTAATCTCACATGTATATATACTGGAAGAGTTATTACTCTGAGGGCATCAAACAGTATTTTCAGATGAATATGTACTCAAATACCATAGTTGATCAAGCACAAAAAGAATAACCAAGGCTGGCTTAATAAAGTTTCTAAGTATAATGATTGTAACATTTACTTTTACCTGTTCTTGTGAAGTGCCATGTAGACTGGTGCTATTGTCTGCACTGATTCAACCAAATACGTATAGTTTTTCAAATTACTTATTCCCTGCATATGGCCATTTTAATAAATGTCACGAGAATCTTACACAAAATATAAATGAGATGAAGAACACACACACGGTAAAAGCCACCTAACCAGAAATCAAGTATTCTTGTTTGGTAAGGGAAACCCGACAGCAAGTCGAAAAATTTGATGGTCAAAAACATTAAGGTGAAAATCTATTTATCTTATGCAGTATTGCAGATCTCAAATAACATTCTAGCATATATACCATAGGAGAGAATGTTTGTTATTGAAATAAAATAAAAATAGTACTAATGACCAATAATTGATAAAAATTACAAGGATTCGGCATTTCACACTCTAGGCTCATAATGTACCCCACAAAAAGCAAGAAATAAACAAATTCCCCAAACAATAAAAAAAGAAACCAATGTCAATGTGTCCAATCTATACATTTTCACATCAGTGAAAGCCCTTATGTGACTAAAATAAATTAAAGCTTTGAGAATTCCATAAGTACTCCCCCAATTTGACAAATATATCTGTCTTCAACTACATCCTCTTTTATGTCCAATACTTCAGGTCTAACTACAAGAGACACATTGGAAATGACAATTGCCACCATGGCAGATGCTATGTACATGAAGAATTAAAACATCTAAACCAAAAAAATGTTTAAGGGATACTTATCAATCTACTCCAGAAGGTGTAGCTCCATTGATTCTGCATCGGACATTCTGCAATGACTCAAATTTATGAGGAAAAGGTTAGAAGATAATTATCAATCTATTCCAGGAGGCTATAACTCCACTGATTCTGCTCTGGACATCCTGTTTTCGATGTGGTATTTGCCACCAAATATCACAATCTTGATGTAATGATCCAAATCGTGTCTCATCAATAGAGCTGAACTGATAGACTGTTCTGTGTTCCAATTGGTACCTGCATCACTCAGGCTACCAGACAAAGACATAGGCAACACCATGAATTTAGCATTAAAGAACCATAGTAACCAAAGCAGAAGATCAAAATATCTGGCTCACTTACCATAACTTAGTCCAATTGAATGCTAAGCTGGCATAAAGGAAATCCAGTGTTTTAGCACTAAGAACCAATAGTAACTGAAGCAAAAAATCAATATTACATGCTACACTTAGCATGCATTACTCTAATTTATTAATATGGCAAAATTAAAATATTTACAGCAAACTTATGAAAACTTTCAAGAAAATTTTGTTCCTAATGTTTCATAACAGTCACCAGTTCCCAGATCACAGAGTATTTAGCTACAGCCTCATCCATGAAGATAAGGAAGCATGCTCATCAACATTGCTTCAAATTCCAACATCTTGAAACCAAATTGCAGGCCTACTTTTTTCTCCCACCACGATCCCTCAGCGCCAAGGTCAATATTTCTCCAGGCCCAATGTTATAATATGCAAGTGATAAATTGTCTTTGAGAAACCCTGCCCTACCACTGAGTTTTTGTTTGTTTGCAGGCAGAGCAATCTCTACTGCAATCTTTTCCTTAAGATTGGCAATAGATTCTGAGAGAGACTGTATTGTAACCTCCAGCATCTGCCCACTCATATTTCCTTCTTCAATATTAGGAACAGAGATAGAAATGTGCACAGATCCCTGCAACAGTTAAAAGAATACATAGACATAAGAAACATTTATGAAGAATTACTGTGGGAATAACTGCTTGCTAAAGACATAAAATGCGGTTCCAGGAAGATATGTATTGTGCAATATCTAAGACATAAAATCCTCTGATCTACATAATCAGTTCTCATTTACACCAGACCATTATGAAAAAGCAAGTGAATACTTTGTCAGAGATAATTTGCTAAATGGCATCTAGTAGACTTTTGAAAAACAATTCTGATTGGTTAAATTTCCCAAAAATACTACCCGATACTTGACATAAAATTAACTTCAACTTACTAGATTTGCCAGGTCTTCCATGTATTAATTGTAAATCCTTTGTTTTCTAAAACATCATATTATGTAGTGTTGGAATCACCATTGCTGTTACACCAAAAGCTCGAGCTGTGAATGAATGTCACAACAGCCAGAGACAAGGATCCACAAAAGGCAGTTAAGCACATGTCACATATCCATTAGTCTATATTGAACGATACCTTCACCTAGAAGGCACGGAGGCACCAACCTCCCAACAATCCCCCCTCAACATGACTTGAGGGATTTGAACCCATAACCCAGCACTCTGATACCACTTGTTGGAATCACTATTATCATTACACCAAAAGCTTGAGCTGTCAATGAACATCACAACAGCCAGAGAAGGATCCACAGGAGGCAGTTAAACACATGTCACAAATCCATTGATCTATGCTAAAGGATACCTTCACCTAGAGGGGACAGAGGCACCAACCTCCCAACATATAGTACTTATTTATTAAACAGCAAAGTTAACAAAATAATTATGTCTTATTCAAAATTCTGCATATGGCAAACATGCAACCAAAATATTTGTGGGACACAGACCATTATGGGAGTCGGAATCCTCCATGCTTAGATGCATGTATATATGGGGCCTAGGATACATGATTGTGGCTCAGGGGAATCTGTCTACCTGGTACATAATGTTCATAGCTCTTTCCTAGTATATTATTCCAGATGTCTCTTTGTGATGTCTCTTAAATAAATTGTGATGTCCCTGTGCAAGAGATGTGCCCCAACGGCCACACATCTGTATAGGGTTGTCATAAATCCTAGGATGCTCGGATATACGCCCGCGGAAGCTGTGCCCTGAGGCCACCCTTAATGCCTGTGTGTACCACCCTCACCACCAGGCCAGTCTTTTGGTGTAGTGGTTGGGCCTTAGTAGTATCAGAGCTGAGGTCAAGACATGCAGAGCCTGGTGGGCCTGTGATGTCCATGTGCATGTATGGGGTTGTCATAAATCCTTGTGTGCTCAGGTAGAATTCAAGGCCACCATTAACGCCCGAGGGCGCTGCCCTCGCCACCAGGTTGTCTTTTGGTGTAGCGGTATAGTCAAACTAATAACAATAGTTAAAATGTTTAAGTACTTACCTGTTATTTTCTATGGGTTAGATAGAACTTAAGCGCAAAACCACTAAACTCCTGCTGACCCTAATTTATAGAATTGTTTAGCATTGGAAAGTAGTACTTTTTTCTATTGTTTAGCTCCAAATATGTAATATTGTTGTTTGGAAAAATTATAGTTTTGAATGGAAAAGTATTTACTATTTTTAAATTTGCTTAATTGTTTCTTTTTAGAAATATTTTCCTTTGATTAGTTGACAGAAATACACATCCTACACTTTCACTAATCTTCATCAACAATGAATTCACATGTTAAAAATAAATAGCTTTTATGCAAGAATCTTATTCTCATATTTATGGACTATAGAAGTTGTTGAAAACAATTCTTCAAATTGTATTTTGCCATTGATGTTACACAAATGTCAATATTAACCAAGCAATGAAGAACTTGCCATATTAACCAAGCATATTCAGTGTTGATCAAGCAGTCGGGCAATGAAGGGCATTCAGTGTTAACCGAGCAGTCAAGCATTGAAGGGTATCCAACTTCCAGTATCAAATGATTGGCCAAGCATCAAAGGACTTCCAGAGTAACCGAGCGTTCAATCCCAGTATGGACCAAGTGTCAACAAAAATCACTTGTCTATCAATTAACTAATTGAGGCCGACTATTTGGATGTTGAATGATTATTTGAAAGGGTATTCAAGCCGACTTATCAAAGCTTATGATATATAAGAAAGATCAATAAGTGTAGAGAGATGTGCAAGTGGAATGTGGTATAAGATGGATATGTGATCGAAGGAAAGACAGAGTAGGAAAGTGTGGAAGATAAGCTTCTAAGAACATTTTGATCAATAAGGATCTAGAGGTCAAGCCAAAACAGAGATCTGAATCTGCAAAGGAAGTTGCTTCATAAATTAGGTCAAATTACTATTATCTTTTAACCATTGTAGCAGTGAAGAAATCTCTTAACAAAGTTGACTTAACAATTAGATTGTAAATCCTCAAGTGAGGTGACATTTCAAGATTGAAGTGTTTGAAGACCTCTAACCAGGCAAATCCTAACAGAGTGATCTAAATCCTCTAACAAGATCATACTTAACAATATGTATTGTAACCTTTAACAAAGTTTGCTCCTAACAAGGCTCACTTTAGAAGAGTGAAAAATATTGTAACTAGTTGCATGGTGGTTTTCCCAAATTGAGTTTCTACGTTAAATCTTGGTGTCATCTGTGTTCATGTTATTTATTTTATGCATTATGTTTCTGCAACTAAGTTACTAAAGCTTAAAACAGATTAATAATCATAAGATTGCTTTGTTAACCAAGTTATAGCATTAAATTCGTTTTAACCGAGCTAGACAAAGAATTGCATTATCAGTGAAGAGTTTGATTTGACATCGAGACAAGGAATTGTTTTTGTAGTAACTAATTCACCCCTCCGCTCTCATTTTCTCTCTTCATTTCCAACAATTGGTATCAGAGCATTTGGTGCTTGCAGGAAAGGTTTCAAGGACCTAAGCTAAAGATCAAGATGTCATACAGAAAGGAGATTCCCAAGCTTAACAGAGAAAACTTCTCAGCATGGCAGGAGTTGATGAAGCTACACCTATCAAGCATTGAATATACTGGTCTGTTCTACTTGACAAATAGATACGTACCACCTAAACCTATGACTATGGAATAGATGAAAGAGGCAAAGGATCACAATATTGTGATGATTGATATAGCTTCCTCTCTCAACTATTTTGAATTTGATGAGGTTAAAGATTATTCTACTACATTTGAAATGTGGGAAAAACTGCAGAAAGTCTATGGAGGTGATAAAAATGTGCAAAGAGCTAAGGCTGAAAGTTTAAGAGGCAAGTTTGATCGAATGAAAATGAAAGAAGGTGAAAACTGTGTCCAATACAGTGAAAGAATCAAAGAAAATGTGAGTGCAATAAGAATTGTAGAAGGAACAATAACTGATGAGACAATGGTTAGCAAGGTACTAAGAACTCTTCTTCCTATTTATGCAATTAGAGTTTCAGCAATTCAAGAGATGAGATGCAATCCAAAAAATAATATAACATTGGATGCACTTGTGGGAAGATTGACTGCATAACTTTAATAAGTATGCTCCTAATCCTAGCAACTTTGAATCTGCATTCAAAGTTAGACTAACTCTTCGTAGCAAAGGAGGATACTCAAAAGGCAAACAGGTGGATAGTGAAGAAGATGAAACAGATGAAGACCTTGAAGTCATTGAAGCCCTGCTTGCAAAAAGAGTATCAAAAGGAAAAGGAAAATTCAAAGGCAAAATTTCATTGATTTGTTTCTCATGTGAAGAGGTTGGTCATATTGCTGCAAGTTGTCCAAACAACAAAGATAAAGATGAGAAAAGAAATAACAGGTTTAGAGGCAAGAAAGACTTCAAGAACTACAGGGACTACAAAGACAAAGGTAAGAAATCTTGTTACATTGTTAAAGATTCTAATAATGATGATAATGAAGTAGTTTATATTGTTGTTAAGGACAAATCTGATAATGAGGAAAATGAAAAGATGGCACTTATTTCTCATATTAGCAAAAAAAACAACATGGATCATAGATAGTAGTTGTTCTCATTACATGACTGGTGACAAAACTAAGTTTGAATATTTAGAACACTATGATGGTTAAAGTGTTAGATTTGGAAATAGTGAACCATGTTATGTAAAAGGAAAAGGATTCATAGCATTAACTGAAGGAATCAAATGTGAAAATGCCTAATGGGTTGAAAGATTTAGACACAATCTACTCAATGTGGCAAAGATGAACAACATAGGATATAAGGTAGAATTCATGAATGGAAAAGCTAAGCTATTGGATGGTAAAGGAGACCTGGTTAGAACAAGCAATCAAACAAAAGGTAATTTGTTTTGCCTAGATCTCACTGAAAATACATGTTTATTGGCTCAAATAGAGGAAAGTTGGCTATGGCATAAAAGGATGTGTCAACGTTGATAACCTGGTTACCATAAGCAAGAACAGAAGAGTAAGAGGCATACCAAATATGAAGAAACTTGAGACGGCCATGTGTAAACAATGTCAAATTGGAAATATGAGCAAAAGAAGTTTGAGAAGTATTTCAATTCCGAAGAAGTTTTGGAACTAGTTTATATAGATCTTTGCAGACCAATAGGTATAGAAAGCTACTATGGACACATATTTCATTCTATTTGTCGATGACTATTCTAGGATGATGACTATAATGTTTTTAAAAAATAAATCTTATGCTTTTCAAAAGTTCAAATGGTATTTAGCTAGAGTTGAGAAAGAAACAAGAAAGAATTTGAAATGCCTAAGAGCAGACAGAGGAGGTGAATTCATCTCAAATGAATTCTACAATGAAAGAGGAATCAAAAGACATGTATCAGCACTTAGGACACCAGAGCAAGATGGTATACAAAAAGAATGAATAGATCCATCATGGAGTGTGCAAGAACACTAATGATTGAGAAAAATGTTGCACCTAAATACTGGAGAGAAGCAATCAGCATGGCAGTTCATACACTATACCTAGTTCCACTGAAGAAAGGTACTGACAAAACACCTTATGAATTATGGTATGGGTACAAGCCTAATGTTTGTTATCTCAGAGTATTTAAAAGAAAATGTTATATCTTGAAAGATGTAAGGAAAGACAAACATGATGCAAAAAGTGATGAAGGTATATTCCTAGGTTACTCCACTAAAAATAAGGCATACAAATGTTTGAATCGTGCTACTCACAAAGTTATATAAAATGCACATGTGAAGATTGATGAGTTTGCAAAAAGAAGTGAAAAACAGAGCAGCAAGGAGCCTAAAGACTACAGAAAGTTTGTTTATTATGAAGAAGAACCTAAGACTTTACCACAATCAATTGGAGTTGAGCAACAGCAAAATGCATCTATCCAGTCATGACAATGCAACCGGAGTTACAGTCACAAATAGTGCAACCCAAGTCACAGTCAGATTAGCCAGAGGAACCCGAGTCACAGACAGTGCAACCTGAGTCACAGTGAAATCAGCCAGAGGAACCCGAGTCGCAGACAAAGGAGCCCGATTAAAAGGTAGAAGATCGTGGAGAAGCAAGTGAACCAAGTTCAAAAACAAAAAAGAAAGAACCAAGACTTGCAAAATATGTCAGAAGACATCATGCACCTGAACAAATAATTGGAGAGACAAATGGCATACTGACAAGGAACAAATTAAAAGGTACATGCTTGCTTAGTGAATTTGAACCTAGATTTGTAAAAGATGCTTTAGGATATGAAGGTTGGATAGAGGCAATGAATAAAGAAATTGAGCAAATAGAAAAGAATAACACCTGGTCTCTTGTAACTAGACCTAAGGATAAAAATGTGATTGGCACAAAATGGATATTCAGAAATAAGTTAAATGAGAAAGGAGAAGTAACAAGGAACAAGGCAAGGCTAGTATGCAAAGGTTATGCACAAGAAGGTATTGACTATGGAGAAGTATTTGCCCCTATTGCAAGACTTGAAGGAGTCATAATACTACTAGCATATGTTGCACAAAAGGGATTCAAAGTATATCAGATGGATATAAAAACAACTTTCTTAGATGGAATCCTGGAATAAGTCTACATTGAACAGACGGAAGGTTTCATTGATCCAAGAAAAAGAGACATGGTATATAAACTACACAAAGCTCTATATGGAATGCAGCAAGCTCCTAGAGCGTGGTATGAAAGGTTGCATGGATATCTGGTAAGAATTGGTTTTGAAAAGACCAATGATAATAATAATTGTCTATAAAGGAAGGACCACAAGACAAGATATTACTAGCAAAAATATTTGTGGATGATATCATTGTTACATCCCAATTATTTACCTAATTTAAAATGTTCATATAGCCGTTGAGGTGTCACATGAAGTCAGTTGACAGTTGAAATTTGTTATAATCATGTGAAATAGTAAGATGGTTAATTGTTATAATTTCATATGAAGATGACATGCTAATTAATCGTTATGATGCCATTATATTGTTATCTTGAAATCTTAGAAAATTGGTTATTCATCATGGGAAGTGGGATGGTGGTTTGCCATTATGGTGGTTTATGAATAATAATTTGTTATGGTAAATTGTTATTATATTGAGGAATATAATATAATTGTGGAGAATTCCCTTGCAGGAGCACGTTGAAGGGGGGAAGCATTGTCAGAAAGGAATTGGGCATGGAGGGGCACCACCATCACTGAGCAAATAGGTACAAGCCCTAAACCACCAGAGCTAAGGATAATGACTAGGCAAGCAAGAGTGTACATTGGATGACCATGAGCTAACTTGATTAAATCACATATCATTTAATAGTAAACGAGATTACTAAGCATGAATTGGAAATCGAACGAGTTTGTACCTTTGCAATTGTGTTGTTGGTTGGAGCCTTCTAATGTATAATTATGTCTTATCATATCGACATCATGATACCTACATATCTATACATGCACATACATGTATATGCGTACATACGTAAACCAACTTTATATATGTAAGGACATATACGCATACTTGATATTTGGCGTATACATAAGAAATATATGGTTGGGTTTACACATGTACGCGTATATGCATACATACATATATAGGTACCTATAAATACCATGATGCTAAATACTAAGACGATATTATTTCTTTCACCTTGGCTATGACCTAATATTATTTCATGCGTGACAACCTTTCATATTCTATTTTATTTTCCATCGGGCCTTATAATTTGAGATGGCCATTTTTTAAAATATTGGTGTCGATGACTTCTTGTTTACATTTGTAACTCTCACCACCACCCTCTTTTAATTAACATACATATGACTTTTCTTTATTATTCTCCCCGCTGCCTGGGAAGGAGGGCTTTTCCTCTCAAAATTGTCTAAGTCTATAATTCTTTGCAAGGCACAAACCCTCAACAGGATGGATTACCTTCTATTTTAACATCGCTATTTCTCAGAACTATAGCCAGAGTTCTTACATTTGCTAGATACGAATTCTTCCTACATTCTGAGTTCGTATAAACCTGAGTAGAGTCATTGGAAGGTGATGCTTGTCATGCACTTCCGATTGACAAACACGGCAACAAGTTGTATAAACCAACTCAAGGCAAAGCACAATCCAAGTCATGTTTTGCATTTCATGTTTAAATCTTTATGTGGACTTGAACTATGTGCATCTAAATTTGAAGCCATTTCATGGCTTAGGCAATACAGGCAGCCACTCGAGGGATGAGTGTGTAAGTGAATAAGACTTATTTTCTTAAAGCTTTGATATCGAATCAGAATGCCAATTCGATGGCAAACCTTGATTCATATCTCACTGATATCCACAAGAGGGTACATTCATTAGTTTGAATAATTAATTACAATTGTTTGCTGGTGATTTCCACTTAGAAATTAATCGCATAATGATATATGTTTTTGCTTAGTCAATTCTGTGAAATACACTTTATATAAGGACAATAAGCACAAAAGATGCAAGTAAAGTATACTTCATAATTCTGTGATGAGTCTGGAAGGGTCATAAGAAATTGACTATGACTATAATTCTGAAAAAACACTTAAGCATACACCCAGGAAATTCATCCAGGAAGGCCATCTTGGCTGAGATGAAGGGTGAGTTGAAAATCTTTGAACCATAGAATTATTTCCTGCATGAAAAGAAATGAACCATTATTAATAATAATTGTAAGCTCAAAAGAAAAGAGATATTAATCAACAAGAGTTGCCTCATGGTAGTCCAATATTCAAATCCTTATGCTTAGTCGAGTGGTGGGAATGATACCCTAGTACCAAAATGCTCAAAGGTTGGTCAAGTTGTTCCATGTCTACTTCCGGATAGGGAGGGCCTTTTTCATTAGAGATTGCATGAGGATAAGTTATGGTCTGAGGTTGAGTGGTTAAGCCCCTGACAATATTTGCCCTCTCCACAAAATGTCGAAATGTGTATCAGACAAAGATAGGCTACGCATTCAAATGTTTGTCGGAAACAAGTATTTTACTTTTATGATGTCTATTCAAGCAGAAGATAAGATGAATTGAGTTGTATCATTGTTACAGTTATTTCTTTAAATGAACGCAACTCTTATCGTCAATGTAATTAGCAAGCCGTAATGTAATTGGCAACCCGTTAGATCGATTGATCTTCTAACTGAACATGGAATATATTTATTTGCAAGAGATAGGTTTATTTGATGGATTGTTATTTCAGTCTTTCATTTATAAGAATATTGATTATAGCATATCTTCTAATCTTATGTTATTGCCACAGCTAGCAATAGAAAGAAAAGGAAAGATACAATGGTAATTGATGACCTAATTATTACAGTGGTATGTGATGCCCTAAATAATCCAATGGTAATTGGTTGCCCTAATTGATATAGCAGTATTTGATGGTAATCGTCATTTGATCTGGTGGTATTTATGGACTAACCTGGGTTTTGCAGAAGCATCCCTTGATTGATTTCGGTTTCAAATTTCATGTATGTAGATTTTAAATTCTTGGGTAAATTCATTGATGGTATCTTCAATTTTTAGTTATGAGTTTTCTATTTAAGTAATTGTAACTATTAATCTCATTCACATGAACATAACTGATATAAATGTCTTCCTATGAATATGATGTAATAATTGTATATCTTTGGTATGATAGTTGTTAGTTAAGACCCAAGAAAAGTGGTTGTTACAATCCTATTTGGAAGACATTAGATGTTATGCAAATCATTTGCTAAAGAAATGAGAAAAGAATTTGAAATGTCTATGTTTGGAGAAATAAAATTCTTTGTTGGCCTACAAGTTCAACAAATGAAGGATGGCATATTCATCACTCGGTCAAAGTACATGAGGGAAATATTGAAAGCATTTGGAATGGAAGACACTAAATTAGTTGAAACACCTATGTCTACTAAACATGCACTTTCAAAGAATGATTATTCAAAGGAGGTAAATCAAACTACCTACATGTCAATGATTGGGAAACTTCGGTATGTGGTACACACTAGACCTGATATTGCATTGCAGTTGGCATAATTGCAAGGTTTTCTTCAAATCTTAAAGAACATCACATGATGGCAGTAAAAAGGATTTTGAGGTACCTAAACGGAACTGAAGAATATGGTTTATGGTACAAGAAAGGAGGAAACCTTAAGTTAAGAACCGTTACTGATGCAGATTAGGCAGGAAGCATTGATGACAGAAAAAGCACCAGTAGAGGAGCATTCTTTCTTGAAAAGAGATTAGTAGCTTGGACAAACAAAAAGCAAAATAGTATTCCTCAATCAATAGCAGAGGCAAGTATGTTGCTGCAACAGTTAATTGTTATAACATAATAAGGATCAAGCAATTATTATCAGGAATGAAGGAGAAAATCAAGGAACCGGTGATTATTTATTGTGATAACACAAGTGCAATCAATATATCAAAAATTCGGTGATGCACACAAAGACAAAATACATTGCAATCAAGTATCATTACCTAAGGGAATTGATTCAAGACAAAGAGGTGAGATTGGAATATCTGAACACCAAGGAGCAAATAGCAGATATATTTACTAAGGCATTACCTAAAGATTCATTTATGTATCTACGAGGTAAACTAGGGGTTATTCCCCTATCTAATACTCACTAAAGCACAAGATAGTGATGCATCAACCAAGTCTCATTGAAGATATATCAAGTTGATGCAGTTGTCACACTTCAAGTGTGAAATGCAGACCATGTTGCATATGAATCAGTGCATATAGGTATATAGTAACTTCAAAGTATGTATCCTTTGGCATTTGTTGTCGAAGAGGGAGAGTTTGATGTCAAAGAGGAAGAGTGAGAGTTTGATGTCAAAGAAGGAAAGTATTTAGATGATGAGAATATACAGCAAAGAGGGAGAATAATGACAAAAGTACACAGCGAAGTAATGCCAGATGTAAGAGGGAGAATTCATTTGGAAATAGCTGAGACAAATCCAGGCAGAAACACAAAGGGAGTTGGAATGGATGAGAATCAAAATCAAACGAAGGATATTATCTAATTGCCTGTACTTTTTATCATTGTATGTTGACATGTTGTGTTGCCATCAATGCCAAAGAGGGAAATTATTGGAAACAATTCTTCAAATTGTATGTTGCAATTGATGTTACACAAATGTCAATATTAACTGAGCAATGAAGAACTTGCAATATTAACCAAACATATTCAGTGTTGACTGAGCAGTCGGGCAATGAAGGGCACTCAGTGTTCACCGAGCAATCGAGCATTGAAGGGTATCCAGCTTCCAATATCAACTGATTGGTCGAGCATCAAAGGACTTCCATGTTAACCGAGCGTTTAATCCCAATATGTATCAAGTGTTAGCAGAAATCATTTGTCTATCAATTAACTAATTGAGGCCAACTATTTGGATGTTGAATGATATTTGAAAGGGTATTCAAGCCGACTTATCAAAGCTTATGATATATAAGAAAGATCAAAGAGTGTAGAGAGAGGTGCAAGTGGAATGAGGAATAAGATGGATATGTAATCGAAGGAAAAGGAAAGCAGAAAAGTGTGGAAGATAAGCTGCAAAGAACATTCTGATCAGTAATCAGTAAGAATATAAACAATCATTGTTATATTACTGTTGCATTCATTGTAAATCTTTAATACTCAGAATGGTGAATCATGTATGGCATTGATAACCATTACTGGCAACGGCATGCATAAGGTTTTATTAGGATTCTGAGGAACATAACCATGATACCACATGAAAAGAAGACCCGAAGCTCAATAAATCTAACAACAAGACTAAGTTCAAAATTTTGAGGATGAGTTTGTCCAACCTATCATTATTTTTACAAACCTTGGTGTAGCCTTATAGGAAATTGAAGCTTTACTGATCCCTATCCTTAAGTAATTGGGAATGAGCTGAATAAGGACTACCTTGTCGTATAAAACTTTCTATATATTTTCCTTAGTCAGAAAGGCATGGTCTATGCAAATTAAAAAAATTGGAAAAACTGTCTTGCATAACTAAAATGGAACTCTCTTCCTGATCTGCTTTATGTCCTTAAGAATCCACACATCTTTGGGAGCTTGACTTTTTGTATATCATGGTAAACGCAGTCTTTCTGATAGGAATCTATTTATATCTTCTAAAATGTGGGTTTCTGATACAAATCTGTGAACCTTGTGATTATGCTTAACGGATAATTATTCCTAGAAATACTTGGTGAACATCTCTCTCTTTTTTCTTTCATCAGGACAAAACAAATTCTAAAATAGCTCAACGAGTTTCCATTTGTGGAGTAAAATCTAATCATCAATCAGCCAGCAATGATATATTGACATTTAAATAACACTGCAAATCTCTTGATAACAAAGAATCCTTAAATTGGGTAAAACCAGATTATTGTAAAATATGACAGTATTTCATCAGTAAGAATGTTGTATCATCTTGTGATTCTAGATCGACCCTAGTCAGTTATAAGCATAGCTGCTATTTGGGAAGGTTTCCATTTCTATCCCAGGAAGGTAGAAAAGATTATATAAGGTCAATCATTCTTTAAAGTTTATAACAACTTTGAACTGTTGCAAAGGGAATCCCTGTAAATTTGGTCACAATCAATGGAACCCAGATAAGTTTTGTTAATGCCAATGAGTTACTACTTTTACGTTAATCAACCATTATTGCCTAAAATGGATACCAAGTACGAGATGGGTCATGGAGACCTTAAGAGTCTAAAGGGCTCAATGATATGGTTTGGGAGTGGCATTGACAGCACAACGTACAGTCCTTGCATTAATAAAACCTTGGCCAAGCTGGTACTATGCTACCAATAGTAACCATCATTCACTTGAACCAGTAGGGCATTGTCTAGCTAGGAAGGGCATCCTAATAGGCAAAGATGTCCATCGGTAGACTGACTATAACAGTCGTGGGTTCTGCGCCATGTCTTTGATTGCAAGAAAATTTGAATACCATGTTTTCATTCCTCTGCGAAGGGCCAGGCCACTTCAATGCAGAAGTTGGGTGGGAACAGTTTAGGTCAAGATTGCAAGATCAAGGACTGGATGGTAAGAACCCCTGATGATTATTTCAGCGAAGGCTTTCTTTTATTCAGTAATTAAGAAATGGAAAAAATAGTTAACTTCCTCTTCATGTGAAATTAGTTATTGAATTATTTCTTTCTGCAATAGAAAAACGATAATTGTTAGTTTAAACTATCTTTTATGTTAAGTTAGTTAATCAAGATATAATCTCTTTCAATTAGTAAACAAACTTTTAGTTATTTATGTTCAAGTGAAAAGGATAGCAGTTACTTCTTTTATTAAAAACAAAAGCAAAATTGTATTTCCCATGAATTGTTTGTTATTTGATTATAGTATCTGGTAAATAGATTTGGTATGTTACACCACCCAAGTTCATGAGAAGGAGGAACAAGAGATTGGTTGGGAATCCACTGGATAAAGAAAATCCTCTCTATGGCAGTAACTCGGAGGACGACTCTAACTTTGATGCAATGTTGGGAGATGCAGATTAGGCGCAGCAATGCACTTTTTTTCATATAGTAATTGAAAGAGAAACTTGAAGCCTTTGGGAATTTTGTTTGAACTTGTATCCTATTTTTTGATACCACACACATATTGACAATGTATTATAAAAGCAAATTAAATTAAGTTTTGACATCTGCTAAGTTGTTTGAGTCTCATCTAAAATTTTCATTCAAGACAAATGTTATTTATTAAGGATCTATAATGTATATGCACGAATGTTTTATTAATGTTATCATACGAATGCCCTTGTAATGTCCCCTTTTCCAACACCCTAGTTTTTGTCCTAAAATTACAATTTCAAGTAAAATAAGAAATGGAACAGAGATAACAATTTCATTGACCAATTGTGGAATAAAATTAGTTAAGACCCTCTAATTATGTTAGGTAATCATTGAAACATAATCCATAAAAACATATCTTTCCGAATAATGTCAGAAACAATAATCATATGATATCACTAATTTCATTGATGGAGTTCCTTGGGAAAGCATATAAGGTGCCTTGAGCTTATTCCTTTGCATCAAGCCCAAGAGCACGAAATGAAACCCTCCATTCAGCCTCCCAACCCCACTAAGGGTTACCTCTACTCGAATGGAACATAGGTACTACTTGCATCCCTTATATGCATTCCATCATAATGTGCATGTGGAATTCCCCAAAGGCTTTTCCCAAGAACCCATCCTCAATATGAAGCACTTGGAAGATCATACAAGGCACATTGAGCTTATCCATCAAGCTCAATAACTCGTTAATGGCACCAGCCATTTGGCCTCCCAGCCCCACTCGGGGTTACCACTACTCAAATGGACCTTTATGCTACTTGCCCTTCTCATAAGCCCTACCTCCCATCCATAGTGGGATAATTAATTGGCTATAAGCTTAAAGGAATCTTCATCCACATTAATCACACATGAGAAGCAATTAAATATCTAAATAGAAGCATACTTCTTATCAAATGAAGACATATCATGAAGATCTATGATATGATAATGCATTAATTCATCCCAGACTATCTCACACATATATAATTCTTATATATAAAAAGACCTGAGTTTGTAATTTTTATCAGCTTTAATGCTGATTCATCTTCTTCAATGTGTCTTGTTTTTATATCATTCACAATGGTTAGGATCATACCTTTTCATCTTGAAAGGTTACACCAATTTGCATTTGCTTCCCCTTAAACAAGTCACAACCTTTCGCCATTATTCCCCTTTGAAGAATGCAACCTTCCATCCTTGGTTGTCTTAATTCTTAATCTAAGGTATCAAGTTCTCGTTGGTGAAGCCTAGGTCACTATCCAATTCATCTAGAATCTAGGTTTGGATTCAAAATGATGTGGGTATGGATAGGCTCCCAACCACAGCCTATGGGTTCCGCCTGCTGAATCTTGAGCATATTTGAGAAGAATTTGTGGCCTAATAGGACCTAGGCACAATTTGATCTTGTCCTTTTGGTATTTTTTGGTCAACTCAACCCTCTATACCTTAAATTGACCTCTAAAAAGGCAAAAACAAGTGTCATTTGTGCATTTGTGAATAAAATACAAAATTTTCTTGCCTCCATTGCTGAACTTTCTTGTTTGCTTGACATTGCTCAAGAGTGTTACAGGGTGATTGTTACATACTCTAAGCTGGTTTGTGAGCTATTCCTAAGTGGTTGCAAATGTTGAGAATTCCTCAAAGACATTGGAGAGGAAAATTTAAACAAAGGAGGTGGATTTTTGTAGTTTTTCTTTTTTCTTTTTTTTCTCTTTTTTTTTTTTTTGAACAAAATGAAATGAACTCTCTTGTATTATTTTACTTTTTCATTTTGGGTTGCAGCTTGTATGGTGTTTATAGATTCATAGAATATAGTGTTTCTACCTCTAGGCTCTAATTCAAAATAAACCCGAACTCTCCACTATGGAAGTATGTGGAAATGGTTCAAGTTTCAACAACTACCAAGAGGAGGCTACGTTTGGAGTTGTCGCCATTGCAAACATCAATATAATAGCTCCTTTAGTTGAGTAAAAGCACATTTGTGCTTTATCCTTCAAAAAGGCATCAAATTTTGTATTGGCAAGTCAAAAGTTCCTAGGAAGCCTCAAAGTAAAAACCTTCTTACAAACTCTAATGTAATGACATATATTAAAGAGCAAAGACTAGAAGATGAAGCACTTGGGTATGCAATCCATAATCCTTTGGACAACTTTAAAAGTAAAAGAGGACCAAGAGCCTCTATGGCATCATTTTCCAATCAGGATCCCGTAGAGGGTCATTTCTTGGATATTCCTCAAGAACCAATGTCCAATAAGAAAGCAAAGAGGCCCTTGGAAATGGCATTTCACAATGAGGGTAGAGACATTATCAAGCAAGACGTAGCTAAATGTATCTATACAAATAAATTGGCATTTAGTGTTGTTCGCTCACCGTATTGGCAAAAAATGATGAGATAAATAGATAAGGCTTCAAAGGGGTTGAAAGTCTTGGGTTATGAGAAGGTACACACTAACTTACTGGACAATGAGATGAAACATGTCGACCATAGTTGGCACACTCACTAATTACTCTACAATTAGCAAGTAATCACCAAGTTTTCTCAGCCGGCAAGTATTTGGTGAAAAAACTTGCCATTTCAAAAACTCCGCCAGCTCAAAAAAATTGTAGGGTAGTCACCAATTTTTCAGCAAGTTTTTGCTAATAACTTGGGAGTTTTAAAGGAAACTCGATCGCACGTTAGCAAGAACATTATAGGCCAAAAAAAATATTTTTGCAACACCAATTTTCTTTTGTGCGATCAGAGGCTTGAGGAGGGGAGAGAAGAAGGGTTCCAAGGTATTCTTAGGTGATTGCAAGTGATTCAAGGCGGATTTGAGTGGATTTGAGGAGGATTCCAACCGGTTTTAAAAGACAAATCACTTTCCCAAGTAGGTTTGATGAGATTGTTTTTATACTTTTAAAAAATGTCCTATTGTTTTCTTATTGCTTGTAAATGAATTAAAATCACTTGAAAGCATTTCAACTCTATGTTTGAATCATTTGAAAGTCATTCAGCTCTATATTTGACAATCTTTTTTGAAGAATATGTAAGATTTTTTTTTAAACAAACCCTAGTTGTTTGTTTAGTTTGTTTAGTCAATATATCTAAGCTCTAACTTTGTTTATTCATTTTACTATAAATTCATATGTGTAGGGCAGCGGTTAAGCATTTAAAAAGCATGACAAGTTCATAGGAAGAGTGGTCACAAACTCCATGCCCATCTGGATATATAGGTACTCGGCCTAGAAATGCAAGAGATCTGGCATGGCGGTATGCCTATGAAGCCCCAAATGATGTTGCGAAGGTTATATCCATTCCATGTGAAAAAGTTATTTCTGGAGGCATAAACTGCTTCAAGTACCTCCTTGCAAGCCTAAAGAAACATGATTCAACTTCTTGTCGCAAGGCAACTGAAGAAGAAAAAAGATTCATCAATACCCTACTTGTAGCTGCTAAAGAGAAAAAATTGAATAAGGAGAGAGCGAAATTAGCTATGAGGGCGGCCATAGCTGAATCTCAAGGAGCTCTTATTGATATTCAAGAAGAAGAAGCACTTAAGAACATAGCGGGATCTCTTTGTGGTCCAAGGATCCACAAACAAAGTGTCTCTTTTGTCTGTTCCACTCCTTCTACATTACTTAGTTCTTCATCACCAGCTGCATCAAGGATAGGGAGTTATTTTCTGTCCAATAACACAACTGGATCACAACCATCATTAGAGGGTACTAAATAGAACAAGGAGGTGCATGAGCAAACTAATAATTCAACAGCTGATTTTTGGTTTTTCAACAATCTCTCAATGTATGTGGTTGATAGCCCCTCTTGGTTTAATTTGGTGATCGCAATTTCAATATCGCGCAACAGGTACAAGCCCCCTTCTCGCAAGGACTTGAGTGGAAGGTTAGTATTTTACTATTTAGTAACCGTAAATAATTGAAATTCACTTGAGTTCATTGTTACATTTTAAATTTCAATTGTTATTTCCTATTTTTTACTAACACTTTATTACACCTAAATTTTGTAGGTTGCTTGACAATGTAGTTAAGAGGGCAAGAGTATTGATAGAAGACCAAATGAAAGAGTGGAAGAAATAAGATTGCACCATTTTATCTAATGGGTGGACAGATGGAAGTAGAATCACTATTAATTTCTTGTTTGCTTGCAAAGATGATGTGGTGTTTTGGAAATCTGTTGATGCCTCCAATAAAGTGGAAAATGCACACACATTGGCTTTAATGTTGGAGAATGTTCTCCTAGAGGTGGGAGTAGAGAATGAGGTGCAAATCATCACAGATAATGCAGCAGCATATGTAGCAGCAGATAAATTTTATTTTTTATGTTCAATAAGAATCATGAATATAATGCTATGATATTATTCAATTTAGATTTGGTGTAAATATGGAAAGTTTGTAACTAAATATTAATTTTTTACTAATCTTTTAGGTAGAATCCTCCAAGAGAGGCACCCCACACTTTTTTGGTCACCTTGTGCAGCACATGTCCTTGACCTTCTTTTGGACATAGAAAAACTTGATTGAGTGAGTCCAATAGTAGAAGATGCAAGGTGAGTCACCAAATATATCTATAATCACCCATGGGTTCTCAGTTTGATGAGAAGGATCACTAAAGACAAAGATTTGGTGAGACCTGCTATCACAAGGTTTGCAACGGTGTTCTTGATGTTGCAAAGTATTATCAACACAATATTGCTTGTGAAACAAATATTTGTGTGTGCTGATTGGGTTGCTTCACCTTACTCAAAGAAGCCCGAAGGAGAGGCTATGGCACGAATAGTCTTTGATGGTAGTTTTTTTTTTGAAAGGTTTTTGAGATTGTGGAGGTAACTTCAAGAATCAAAACATTGTTTTTTTAGTTGATTCAAGTTTCATTATTATTTTCTAACTTATTATGTTAGTAACTAATTTGTATTTTTCAAATTTCAAATGTAGATGTCTATGCCCCTAGTTAGAGTCATGCGCATATGTGATGGGCAACGATCCCCAACGGGATGTCTTTATTAGGCCATGGATAAGGCCAAAGAGGCTGTTAGAAATTACTACCATGCAGACAGACTCAAATTTGCCCCATTTGAGAAATAATTGATAGGAGGTGGAACAATATGCTCTACCAACCCATTCGTGCAGCAGGCTATTTCCTCAACCCCGAATTCAGCTACTATGATTCTCCTTGAGACTTTACTAAGAATTCATTTTACTTTATTTTTAAGGTTGTGTACTAAGATTTGATTTCATTTTCTGTTTGTTGTAGGGTTGATGATTCCTATTCAAATCCTAATGGAGAGGTCGTGGAGGGTCTCTCTAGATGCATTTAGACGATGATATCCAATGAAGCGGAGAGAGACCTTGTTGTGACCAAACAACAAGTCTATGTGAAATCAAGGAGTAATTTGTTCTCTTCTACACTATAAAAGAGAGCAAGAGGCACTCAAGCCCCAAGTGAACCATCAAAGTTTAA
This sequence comes from Cupressus sempervirens, assembly GCA_028749045.1. NCBI lineage: Eukaryota > Viridiplantae > Streptophyta > Pinopsida > Cupressales > Cupressaceae > Cupressus > Cupressus sempervirens. The sequence continues at coordinate 524,975,733 of CM053789.1, read as the reverse complement.
AATTAAAAACTTTTGCAAATTGATAAGTTGTGTTTTTTAATTATTATTTTTCATTGCTTTATAACTTATTATATTTTGTGTTACAGATGGTTGGTGGTCAACTTGGGGTGGAAATACTCCCAATTTAAAGAATTTTTCTCTTAGAATCTTGTACCAACCTTGTAGCGCATCTCATTGTAAGCACAATTGGAGCTTATTTGAGTCCATCCACACAAAGAAAAGAAACAGATTGACTCAAAAAAGGCTCAATGACCTTGTTTATGTGCACTATAATCTTAAGTTGCGCATAAAAAGAGCACAAAGTTCAGCAATACCTAATCCACTTGCTTTGGATGAGATAGATCCTTATTCTGATTAGACAACACAAGAGCCAAGTCCATTGTTTTCAGCAGAGGAGGTTGCTAATTTGGAGAGGCGGGCCATGGAGGGAGGTGCTGGAACAGATTTTCATTTTACAATGGATGACATTAAGGACGAGGTCGATGAGGAAGCATTATCTGTGCTACATATAGGAGGAGATACATCCACTTCCAAGACGCAAAGCCAATCAGTAGGGATACCGAGCAAAAACAGCCACAGACTTCACAGTTGCGCAACTCACGACCAATCCTAGTGTGGGGCACCTCTTCGAGGACTAGACCCCCTCTCTTATCCGCTAGTAGAGCAAGAAAGAGGAAGATGTGATTGTATTTATGTCTTTACTATTTAGTATTTACTTCTAGACTTCTAGTTTGACAGAAACTATTTACTATTTTGCTTCTCGCCATCAGCATTCTGCATGAGAATGCGAATTTGTACCCACTATGCATTTATATATCTAAACTCTGCTTGTTTCTTTTGTGTTCTCTTTAATTAACTCATTAAATGCATCTTCTCATTGAAATTTGCAAAAAAAATGTATTTTTAATTGAATTTTAGCAATTTTTTAGGTTCCCAAGTTTTTTCTTTTTCTTTTAAATTGGCCGAGTATTTCCCAAATAGACTTTTAGGGGATTGGCGAGTTGTTCACAAATGAGAGTTTTCCAACTATGATGTAAACGATGCCTTGAAGGCCATCAGGTATTCATGGATAAAATGTCCATAATATCTAATGGATGGAAAGATGCAATGAAACACCCCTTGATCAATGTTATTACAATATTCACAAGAGGAGTAATGTTTTTGAGAGCAATGGATTGTGAAGGGCGAGTGAAGGACAGTCCATTTATTGCCAACATTCTTTTCTAAGCTATTGAGCAAGTTGGCACTTGCAATGTTGTTCAAGTGATAACAAACAATGCCAAAAACTATAGGTTTGTTGGGTTATTGGTTGAGGAGTGCTATGATCACATTTTTTAGACATCTTACACATTTTCTCACTCGACCTAGTGCTATGAAAAAGTGGCACCAATATTGAGTATATCAAACAAATGTATGTCGATGCCCAAGAGATCCAAATGTTCATCACCAACCACCATATGCCACAAGGCATATTTAAACAATTCTCAAGATTGGAACTCTTTAAGGTAGGTTAAATTAATTTAAAATTAAAATATATTTTAGTTCAGTTAACTTTTTTTTTAAGTTATTTAATTTTAATTTACTATTATTTTGATTTTAAAATAGATTGCTAAGACCCGATTTGCCTCCAACACAATTGTTTTGAGACACCTTGTGAAGTTTAAAGAGGCATTGTCTACAATGTTAATCACTGTTAATTGGAACATATTGAGGAAATCTAGTAGTGCAAGGGCAATTTTTGTCAAGGCAATGATACTAGATGACTCTTGGTAGGATTGTGTTCAGTACCTCTTGAGATTTACAAAGCCTATATTGAACATAATCCAATACACTAAAATGAATAGAGCTTGCTTGGGTGAGGTATATGATGGCATTGACTAAATAATTGAAGATATTAAGATAAAAATAATAAATGAGAAAGAGCAAGATCCTGAAGAAATATTCTTCAAGGAACTACAGAAAATCATGGTGGAGAGATAGAATAAAAGGACTACCCCTTTGCATCTCCTTGTCTTTGTATTGATCCACAAGTACTATAGTCAAACAGTCCTTGATGAGAGTAGCATTAGAGTTGCCCCATAAAGAGATCCTAAAGTTGGTCAAGGGTACAAAGTAGCCCTTCATAGACTCTATTCCAATAACATATGGCCTATGGTGAGGTTTGAATTTATGAGTTTCCCAAGCACAAATAGTTGTGGTTTTGATGCTGTTGCAAACAAGCATAATGTTGATGCTCATCAATGGTGGCACTCCCATGGACAAGCATTGAAAATCCTACAATCCATTGCCATTAACATTTTATCACAAGTAAGCTTTCAACACTTAAGATTCAAGTTTCTAAATTCTTGTTGATGAATATTTAATTTATATTTTCATTATAACCAACATCCCTAGCATGTTCGTCTTATTCATTACTCTTAACTCTCTAATTTCAAATTTGAAAATCTTGATAGGTTGTCAGTTCATCATCATCAAAGAGGAATTGAAGCACATACTCCTCAATCTACTCAATAAAACACATAAAGCACATACCCCTTTGCATCTCCTTGTCTTTGTATTGATCCACAAGTACTATAGTCAAACAGTCCTTGATGAGAATAGCATTAGAGTTGCCCCATAAAGAGATCCTAAAGTTGGTCAAGGGTACAAAGCAGCCCTTCGTAGACTTTATTCCAATAACATATGACCTATGGTGAGGTCTGAATTTATGAGTTTCACAAGCACAAATAGTTGTGGTTTTGATGCTGTTGCAAACAAGCATAATGTTGATGCTCATCAATGGTGGCACTCCCATGGACAAGCATTGAAAAACCTACAATCCATTGCCCTCAACATAAGTAAGCTTTCAACACTTAAGACTCAAGTTTCTAAATTCTTGTTGATGAATATTAATTTATATTTCATTATAGCCAACATCCCCGGCCTGTTCGTCTTAGGACATTCGTCTATGTGCATTCAAACTTGAGCCTCCTAACACACAGATAATACCCCGACAAAAAAGGGGTGGCAAGGCAGTAGGATGTTAAACCAAATCATGCTGAGTTGGATGATTCAATTACTCACCTTGGTGCACTAGAGCTGATGATGGCCATGAGCTACCTATTGATCATGAGGTTGATATTGAGGCTGAGATTGCTAGTATCGATGCGAGTGGCACTATTTGTGCTTCTAATTTGCCACAGCAGAAGGATGATGATATGTTTGATGACGATTAATGATATTTTATCAGGGATGGCTGATTTTTAAAGTTGACATTATTGTTTTCTAACAGAAACATTGATATGGTGGTGTATTTTGTCATTTTTCTATTTATTTGGACTAAAACATTAATATATATATGGTGTAGTACTTGGCCATATTACTTGCCTATTAGCGTACTGATGTATTATGAGCTTATTTGCTGCTGCATATATGTGTATATTATTTATTTATTTTATTTATAAGTTTTTGTATGGACGAAAACAAAGCTTGCCCAAATCCTTACCCCCTTCAAAAACAATTGATCAAATCCGTGAACCTGATTCTCAAACCCAAACCTGAATCTAAACTGAGACCAGCAACTTCATTCTTTCTCTTTAATTTTGCTATCAGGGTAATACTTTGTATTGTGTCAACAGCTGGAGAAGATATTTAGGTTGATATTTGAGATAATATTATATGACGAGAAGTGTGTCATGCAAAGAGTCATGTGTTTGGAAATATGCAGAGACTTGTATTTGAAAATTGAAGAGACCTTCGGTTGTGATATGAAGGGTCACTACATGATTGTTTTGTGTGATTATGTATTGTATCAAGTGGAAAGCATTGTACTTGAACATTTCTTAATAAAAAAGATATTTTATCGTGTGGCTGGGTATTTTCCCTTCAAGTTGAAGGGTTTTACCAGGATAAGTTGCGTCTTTTGTGTCATGTTTGAGCTGCGACTTCATCATGCTCCTCTTTTTTTTTTTGGTGTTTGTGGCATTCATCTATATTGTATTTGAGAGCTGCTTATTTTATAGACTTTACCTTTACCTCCCTCACCATCTAGCTAACATCACATGGCGCCAAGTATGCAATGATGTGGCTCATGCTTGTTATCTGACATGGTTTCTTTCAGATGTTATTGTTCCTTCTTCCACAATTGCATTGATGAAGTCAGTTACTTCTTTAACCGTTGTCTCTTTATTGTCCAAAGTGGAGACTTTGATTTCATGTAGTATCAATCATAGATACGCGATATTGGTCATTATGTAAAGTGACATCATTTTTTGAAACGGGTGTTTCTAAAAGTCGTGTATAATAATCTTCGATTCTCGTTTTTTCGTGAGTCTACATTTTTCAGTGAAACAAGACTCTAAGATTGTTATCTGAAAGAACATTTTTGTTCAATGGTTGTATTCGATTTGCATAAGATCTGTAAAGTATGTATAATGGTCCTTAATAAGTCCTGTTGTTGCATTTGTATCTTAGAGATACAATTATTTTTCTTTATCTTGCATTCAAGGGATTAAATGCTAGCTGATTGAAGGAACAAAGAATTCAATCACAGCAGGAAATTTATTTTTGTTAAAGAACTCAATAAAGGGTCCAATCTTTCGAGCAGGGTTTTTAACCATTAAGTGGATTTTATTTTTTCAGGATAAGTTGTCTGTGTTCTATGTTATTTTGTGCCTTGTGTGTCAGTTCAATACATTTATATTTCTTCTGGTTCAAAATTCCCAGAGCACGAAGGAGAAGGAAGCGAAATCTGGAGGCATTTTGATTCAAAAGGATGTATTTATGTAGCCTATTTTCGACAGCGAGCCGTGAATTGCAAATCTGAGGCAATGCTATGATCATTAAATAAATACTGATTATTGGGTAGGAAAACTGGACTACAAAGAGATAAGTTTTCTATGATTATACCTTTGAGTATAGATCACAAATTTTTGTCGTATTACTGAGAATAATGTATGACTTTATCATTTTGGCATTGACCTCTATATTTCTCTTTACAATAGGTTGATCCTGTTGAGAAGAAATGGAATGATGTTACATACAAAGTTATGCAGACTTTAAAAATGAAAAATGGGAATGTTGTTTGCAGTCGTAGGACAGATGATACATGGCTTCATTAAAAGAGGAAGATCTTAGACTAGAAATGGTATTCAGAGGGAGGTTACATGGCAGAGGTAGATGATTAATTCTTTGCAAGATTATGTGGCCAGTTTAACTACCAAAACTCCTTGTTTGGTCAAATTGGAATCAGTGTTGTCCTTGCTAAGAGGGAGTCTTTGTTGAGAGAGAATCTCAGTCACTCTTATACATGTTGTTAGTGCATTCTTCTTTGTGAAGGAGAAGTTCAAGGTGAAATCCCTTGTTAACGAGTTCTTCTATGCAAGAGAAGTTTAAGATGAAATCCCTTGTTAATGAGTTCTTCTCTATGAGAGAAGTTTGAGGTGAAAACCCTTGTTAATGAGATCTTCTCTGCGAGAGAAGTTTGAGCTGAAATCCCTTGTTCCACCCACTATGCGTAGGTATGGCAGATCCACCCCCTACGAGTAGGTATGGTGGATCACCCTCTCTGAGTAGGCATGGTGGAAATGCACTCTTCTCTGGGAGAAGTTCGAGGTCAAAGCCCTTATTTCAACCTCTACGAATAGGTATGGTAGACCACCCTCTACGAGCAGGCATGGTGAAAGTCATGTGTGTGACTACATGACTTTAATTTTATGCAGTATAGTAAATGCTGAGATGACATGTTTTAATGAGAATCTATGGGGTGAAAATTTATCATTGACATATTTGGTTGCAGCTATGTGTGTTTGCAATACTACAGATCTCTCTCTTGCTAAAAGGAAGTGTTGAAGATTGCAACTGTGATAGAGATCTTTATTTCTGATTTTGATATTGAGATAATATATTGTGTCAGTTTAAGAAGATGTTTATGTTGATATCTGAGGTAATATTATATGAAGAGAAATGTGTCATGTGAAGAGTCACACATTTCAAAAAATGAAGAGACTTGTATTTGAAAATTGAATAGACCTTCGGTTTTGATATGAAGGGTTTCTCAAATCAATATTAATACATGATTGTTTTGTGTGATTATGTACTGTATCAAGTAGAAAGCATTGTACTTGAACATTTATTAATAAAAGAGATGTTTTTCTGGTGTGGCTAGGTTTTTCCCTTCAAGTTGAAGGGTTTTCCCAGGACGAGTTGTTGTGTCTTTTGTGGCCATTTTTATTCCTTTTTTTTCTTTACTGTTGTTTATCATTACTTTTGAGCAAAATTTTAACTAAATGCTTTTACGAATCACTACCCATAATACTCCTAATTAAAAATATTACAACAAATTTAATGGATCGCTACCCTTTGTATTTCCTTTGCACAAGTTCAAAGGCAGTGAATTTGAATATTAATATATGTGTCAATGATTCCCACGTCTTATGTGGTTTTATGACTCAATTTATTTGCGGCACATGACAATCTGGTAATTATCTTGCCCCTATATTCATTTCTTCACATGATTCCCACCTCTCCAACTACTATAATTAACATAGAAATTTGTTACCGCATGCTCCCATAACACACATACATAAATACATAGAAACATTGTACATTTGAATGATCCCCACCTCTCCATCTATAATAATTAATATAGAAAGTTGTTACCATGGTATCAACCTCTCTAACTAGTCTAATTAACATGAGAACTTGTCAGCGTGTAATTAACAATAAACATAATGTACATTTACATGATTCCCACCTCTCCAACTACATATATATATAAAATCAAGCCATTAATTCTGACAAAGGTGTGGGACATTTAGTATCAATTTCCACTTAACATATCAAATATTCAAATTTTTACCCAAAAAAACCAAATAGTTATACTTAGACTTGTATAAGTTTGACTTGCAACGATGTCAACTGCATCAAATAAGGAAAAGCTAGTCCTAAAGCATGATAAATATAAAAGAGAGTCAGAGAAGTGAAAACATACCGGATGTTGTGCCAAGAATTGATCTTCCGGAATGAATTGAAGTTCGTCTACCTTTTGCCTCTTGGGCTCGGGTTCTTCAGGTAGTGGAGGTGGAGCCTCTTCAGGTGGTGGTGGGGGAGGCATTCCCTGAGGTGGAGGTGGGGGCGGCATCATGGGCATCGATGGTGGAGGGACTGGTGGTGGAGGCCCAAATGGTCTAGGAGGCGGCATAGGTGGATATTGAGAGCCGGGAGGAGGTGGTGTAATCATTGAAGTTGGCATCAGCCCTGGTGGTGGAAGTGGGGGAGGCGGCCTGTTCATGAGCTGATGTGGAGCAGGAGGCATACCAGCAGGAGGTGGGGGTGGTCGGAGAGGTGGTGGAGGTAGAACTGAAGGCCTCGGGGGAGGTGGCATCATAGAAGCAGAAGTGGCTGGTGCAGAATATTGAACTGTGTTTGGAGGTCGAGGAATATTCAGTGCCAACCCAGGAGGAGGAGGAAGGGGCCTAATAGGCAGGACACTTGCTTTAGGAGGAGGTGCTGGACCAGGAAGATCCCTTCCGTCATTATTACTTAAATCCATCTGCTCATCTCCAACATTCTGGGTCATGGCTTGGTTCGCAGTGCGGCCAATGCTTCCAGTATGCCCATCCCAAATGACTTGCTTTGGTTCCTCTTTCTTCTTTTCTATCTCAGCCTTAACTGCATTAGAAACTTCTTCCTCTGTAGTACCAAAAATATCTGGACGTGTCCGAGCAAGTCCAACAATGTTTCTTGAAATCTCATCATCTGGTGCAAGAGTTGTCTCCCGGAGCTTGGCCATCATTCTCTCCTTCTGTTCCTTATATTTGGGGTCTATCAATGAAATCCGCATGTGCTCAGCCATCTCATTAATGGGAACCAGTTCTCCCGTGATTGGGGAAACCACAAACTTAGTTGGATCTTTTTCAACTAATACTCTCTCTTCGGGCCTCTTCCAGTTCTTAACAATTCTCATAGGCGGATCCATTTCCTCCTGAGGCGGTGCAGCAGGCATTTGTGGGTGGCCTTCTTCTTGCATGTTACTGTCATTGTGTTCCCCATCTTTAGCCGTCTTCAAGCTTTCTTCCACCAAATGGACCTCTTCCTCATCCATTTCCATTTCCACTTCCTTTCCAGATTCTGCAATCTCCTCGTCGTCGTCCATAGCAGCCAACGCCTTGCTCCTCCTTATGACTTCTTCCAAAGTCATCGGCTGTGGCAATTCCTCATCCTCATCGTCCGCAAACTCAATTGCCTCAACCACTACAAAGTCATGCCAATCAATCATGGCCATCTGCATCCTCTCCTGCTCAATTTCATCCTCTGCCTTCTGCCTTGCCTGTTCCTGGGACCGCTCCCATTCAAGCCGATGCAAGCACCGCTCCAAAATCGTAGTCATACTTGCTCCATCCTTCCTCAGCTTCTCCACCAAACCCTTGGCAGGCATCAAAACCTTAGAATACGAATCCGTGAGGGCGGTGAAAAATGTGAACATGCTGTGCGTAGGCTTCAAGAAGTGAAACTGTGGATTATTTACTTCACGGCTCGTAAGTCCTTGTAAAAAGGTTTTACCATTCCTTGCCACAAACTGTGCAGTAAGCTTAATAATATCCAGTTCTTCGCCGGTGATGCCCTCGGGAAGTCTTACAGTGTACTGCTCTGCTTCGGGAGGCAATAAGGGTTTGGCGACTGGTCTAGCCGGTAAATCCATTGCCTTCGCCTCAGCACCAGCTGGTGCATTTGTCGCCGCCTCGGCCGCTGCACCAGCGGGTGCCGCCTGTGATTGCGCCGGGTTTAGAACCTGTAACCTAAATTCTGAAACTCGGTGCTGATAATATGCATGGTAAGGATCGCTAGGGTTTAAAAAATTGAACTTAGCGTTGTTTTTCTCGTTTGCAAGAATTCTCTTTTCGAATTCGGGGCCATTGCGGGAAACAAACTGCGCAGTTTTGTCGACAATGTTGCGGATGTCCGGGGGCGGATGGATTATTCCGATAGTCTTTGTATGTGTGGCAACAGATTCAGGCCCGGATATGCTTAAATTGCTTAGGTTCTGGATTTCTTTGTTTTCTACCACATTGCTATCGTTATCAGCGGAGAGCTGGGAAGGTGGTAAAGGTCCTGAAATGCCCTCCGGCGGGGGTGCTGGTAGAGTCAAAACTTCTGTAATGCCAGGCATTTTTGAAACCCTAGATTATCTCTGCAGCACTCTGAGAAATCCAATCTTAACCAGATCTCTTGGTGAAGTCTGAAAATCGGATGCCCCTGCCACTGCTCCTTCCTGATCTTCCTTGATTACCGGCACTATGGACGCCCTTTTAATGTTTGCCAAAACAATTCGGCCAATAAACCAATCTTAGCATCAATCTTTTCTTAGTAACTGGTTACATCAAAGGCGTTCCCCTCCGTGAGATGGGATAAGCTGATTATTCAATCAACCGCTGATAGAGCTCAATAGACGACGCAAGACGACCGAAACAATCTTAATCCTTCAACATTGTCAAGTCGATACTGATGTCAAAGCATTTTCATTCGTGCCAGTCACCAGTGATAGTTGTTCTGCGAAATCAAAAGGCCCCGATATTACAATGTGAGCGAAACCAGGCCACAATACTACCCGCCAATCAGCACAGTGTTTACTGAGCGATATAAGCCGTGAGAGGAAATCAACGGACCATTTGGACCGTCTGCGGTGTGCAGTTACAAATCGAATGGCCACAGCTCCACCTATATGCTCTTCACCTCGCAGTCCCCACTATTTTGTTCAATGCAGTCTGATAAAAACGGCAGCTTTGGATAGTATGGACATCCATCCTCATAAACATGCTCGGAGGATGCTTTCAGTCGGATGGAGTTTGGAAAGCTTCCAAGACGGTTTCAAAAGGTACAATGATGTGCAATTTTAGTTTTGTAAAGTGTTAGGGTTCCTGTCATTCAACTTCTATAGTGAATTTCTCTTCAAACTTTTTATTGCTGAATAAATCATGAGTTAATACAGTGATTAAATATATTATTTAAAAATTATCAATACCATCTTAGTATGCAATGGGTAGGCTGAAGAATTATGAAAGGTGAAGATGAAAATAATTGATTTTTAATTTTTCCTCTTTTAGTGCATATATTGCATTGTACATGAGATTAGTTGATAAAATAAACTAGCATATCTAGAAATCTAAGTGAATTCATTCCAAGATATCAAAAATTAGAATATCTAAGTGTTATATATCATTCGAACCTTAATTCTAAAATAGTAAATAATTTTCATTTGTGAATATTAAAAATATTATGCAATACGTTTTAGCAATGAAGTAAGGATGGAGCATACACGACCATAGAATCTAGGGTTTCACCGAGACACAAACCTTTATTACAATAGTTGAATGGGGTTGCACTAGCCCTTTAAGAGGAGAATGCAACTAAACTCCAAGTTTCAACCAAATAGCTTTGATTGTGGAAGTTTTCCAATCGGACGTAGGGATCAACTTGAAAAGGAATTTCCTTGTAAACCCTACTAGCATAATGTGGAAAATAAATCGAGATGATCACAGATTCGGATGGAAGGACTATATCGAGTTGAGGATAGGTGAAGGTTTTTAATTCAAGAAGGTTGAAAATAAGTTTTGGTACTCAAATATCACAAAACAAACACAACCACCTATTTCACCAATAAGTCCTCAATATGATTACTCTTTGGTTATCTTAGTGGCCATAAACAATAAAAAAATGTAATGATTATGTGAGTTGTCTCAAAGCTCATGCTTTCATTATAAAATGGGGGGGTTTATGGCTGATGTATCCCCTAAAGTCAAAAACTAGTGTGTAAAAACCTTAGGACAAGATTGCCACATAAAACCCTTATCAAAGGGCTTCCATTTAGTTATTTGTGCAACAACAAGTGACAAAGAATGGGCTCACAATAGTGGTCCCTTTTTTGTTGAGGGAAGTGGCTTGAGTGTTCTTGATTGGTCTTCCAGATTTAACTCACAGAAGGCTAAAGTTGATGAGATTCCTACATGATTAAAGATACTAGATTTACCCCATGAATATATAAACCTGAAAACTCTAAAAATAATTGGTGATAGATTAGGCAGATATATCAAACATGAAAAAGTTGTGAATTAGGATGATTTGTTGATCTACACTAAAGCCTTATTAAAATGTAAAAATCCACACATGATCCCAAACATCAATGAAATTAAGAAATGTGAAGGTATTTAGAAACAAACATCTAAGTGGGTGCTAGTTAACAAATATCTAAGTGGGTGTTAGTTACCAAAATGTTGCAGAGGAGACAATGGAGGAGGGAGAAGATAAAGGGAAAGGACTGGAAAGAGATGCAATAGTGCCCTTAGTTTTAAAATATCTTCTAAAATATTCAAGGACATAATGGAGGACTCATCTTTAAGTCTACTAGTGTTCTCTAAAGGATATGGGATGGAATAGATGGTAAAGGTCTGGAATGGAACATATCATTGAAAGAAGAAATTGATGCTACATTCATGTTGGGTGAGATAGCTGGAGACAGAGGTGAGGAAAATTTTAGGATTGCCACATGATTTAACTCATAGAAGGCTAAAGTTGATGAGATTCCCACATGATTTAAGATACTAGATTTACCCCATGAATATATAAACCTAAAAACTCTAAAAATAATTGGTGATAAATTAGGAAAATATATCAAACATGAAAAAGTTGTGAATCAAGATGATCTGTTGATCTACACTAAAGCCTTATTGAAATGTCAAAGTCCACACATGATCTCAAACATCAATGAAATTAGGAAATGTGAAGATATCTAGAAACAAATATCTAAGTGGGTGTTAGTTACCAAAATGTTGCAGAGGAGACAATGGAAGAGGGAGAAGATAAAGGGAAAGGACTAGAAAGAAATGCAATAGTGCCCTTAGTTTTCAAAATATCTTCTAAAATCTTCAAGGACATAATGGAGGACTCATCTTTAAGTCTACTAATGTTCTTCGAAGGATATGGGATAGAATAGATGGATAGAGGTCTAGAATGGAACATGTCATTGAAAGAAGAAATTGATGCTACATTCATGTTGAGTGAGATAGCTGGAGACAGAGGTGAGGAAAACCTTGGGATTGCAATGATCTTGAATGTGGGAATGGTGGATAGTGTGAAAGGTGATTTTGAATAGATTACACGGTCAAATGGAATCTCGAGCTAGATCCCAACAAAATAGTTACAATTGGATGAAACAATGGATGTGCATTCAAAAGGACCTTTACAGCAAGAAACAGTGCATATGGTTTATGATAGATTTACTAATCCAATAGCTCATAAACACTTAGTGGACAAGGAAGTGAACATAAGTTTAGTAAACAAGGATATAAAAAACACTTTATCCCCAGATGAACAAACAACACAAAGGTTCAAGGATATACATACCTCATCTATCATGAATTTAGAAACTTCCTCTGAAGGGGTTAAAGATAGTAGTGGTGAACTAGATTCAGACATAGAGGAGGTATATTTAGAAGATTTGGATGAATGAGATGTTCTAGGGTTATCATATATTCCAAATATTTTAGAGGATAGGACAATAGAACAAGCTCAGACAAATATCAACAAACCAAATGTAGGAGAAAAGAAGAACTTGGTCCTAAATCTAGTCAATCTAGCCTTGGTTAAAAGTATTGCAAACCAAGCAAAAATTTGAGATTTGGAAAAAGCTATGCCCATTCCCAAGAGAAATTAAGCTCCCTTATTGGAATGTCAAAGGTTGCAATGTCCCCCTAACAAAGATCACTTGATCAAGCATTGTTTAGATCAAGATAGACCAATATTGTTTTCCTACAAGAAACAAAGCTTTAAAAGGAGGATTTAGAGAGGTTCAAACTTAAATTCCCAAAAATGGAAGTGTTGATTTTCTAAGGCCCCGGGAGATTTAGGGGGTTTGGGTGTTTTATGGAATGAAGGTTCAGTAGATGCTAATTTGAAAGGGCAAGATTCCTCTTGGTAGTTGTTGCAAATAGCTATGCAACAATTACTTGCAAACATAAATGTAATAAATGTCTATGGCCCAACAAATTTGGGAAAAAAGGTTATTATAGAAAGTATTATGTAATATCATTCCAAGAAAAGGTGACATTTTGACACTATTATAAATTTGGTGGGAGAGAAAGGTGGGAATGGTTGGGTTGGTCAAAGTCAAATGGAATTTGCTAATTTTTGCACAAGTAATGGATTAATAGAGCCAACATTAAGAAATGAGAAGTTTACATGGACAAATAGACGAAGGGGTTTCTTTAGTACAATAGATAAATTAGATTTCTACTGGTAGGGGATTGGGGAGCGTCAGATTGGATTTTCCAATGCAAAAATCCTACCTATCACAAGCTTATATCACTACCCAATATGTTTAAAAATTCATGAGGATTCATTCCAAGAGTGAGCACCCTTCAAATTTGAGACAATGTAGCTTCAACACAATGATTTAGAGAACTTAATCAGCTTATGTTGGAAGAATGCTTAGGTTAGACTAGGTAATAAAGCCTTTCCAGTTTTCAAAAAGATGCAATTCATAAAATATCAATTAACAATTTGGAATAGGGAGTCTTTTCAAAACTTAATCACAATTTTTTAAAAATTGGAGATGAATTGGTTGCATTGTGCTCAACCATTATAGAATCAAGAATGAGTAAACTAGAGTATCAATAAGAAACTATCTTGGACAAATAGTATTAAGAGGTTTTAGCTAGGGAAGAAATATATTGGAGATAAAAATATCAATAAACATGGATGGTTGCAAGAGATATGAACACAAAGTTCTTCCACAATTTAGTTGAAATTAAGCACTCCTTCAATAATATTTTCTTTGGTAAAAGTGTGGATGGTGTTAGACTAAATAACCCAAAATACATTAATCAAGAAGTTATAAGGTACTTCCATAACATCTTTGGTGTAAACCAAGATGTGATGAATGTGGACTCAAGACATTCTAGAGATTATCCTTCACATAATAACAAAAGAACAAGAACAAAAAATTTATGCCCCTATTTCTAAGGAAGAGATTAAAGATATTTTTCTAGTATGGGGGGGAGAAAATGATGAAGATACACTCTGATACCACTTGATGATGGTACGCTTTGATACCACTGACGAAGGGCCACACCACCCTTACCAACTCACAACCAAGAATGTAACAATATGAAGACAACGAGATAAAATGCTTCCCAAGTAACCTCCTTGTTTCTAAACCGCAGCCACTAGCTCTTCTCCAACCTTATCCAAGATCCAAGTGTAAACTACCTCACATTCGGCGCTCTGTCTACACACTCACAAGTCCATCACAATCTTGCTGTAAACTACCTCACATTCAGTGCTTTGTCCACAGACTCGGGAAAACTCACTCTTCACTTCCTCCTTCTCCTTCACACTTTTCGGCTTCACACCTTGAAGCCTTCAGACCTTCCAACTTTCCTTCCAACGCTTCTCCTTCTCGAGCTTCTCCTTCTCGAGCTTTCACCTTCTTCTCGAGCTTCCACTTCTCAAGCTTCTCCTTGAGCTTGATTAGAAATGCTCATATGCCTTGCTTAAATAGGCACTTACCACCCAATACATGACTTATCCACAACCTTCTAGAATTCCACTTACACAATATCCACAACCTTCTACAACTTCCATAACCTTCTACAATATCCACAACTTTCTACAATATTCATAACTTTCTAGAATTCTACCCACACACCTCGATAAATGGAATGACAACCATTTTATTTTATTTTTTCCTATTATGCCACCTATGAACCTTGAAAATATAAATTCCTCTTTTCTCCCTTTTTTCCATTTTCTATTTTTTTCTTTCTATTTTTGTCACTTTCTCTCTCCTCTAGAATTTTTTTTTTTTTTTAAATAAATTTTCTTTTACAAGATGCTCCTGCATCAGAAAAGGAGCTAGGGACATATGGGTTTCCTACTATATTTTTTCAAAGGTTTTTGGGTATAGTTGGCCAAGAAATTGTAGCGGTAGTTGAAGAATCAAGGATGGGAGGCTTCGTACTTAAGGAGTTCAACAACACATTTATTTCTCTCATACCCTAAAGGGAGGAAAGGATTGTCTTGGATAAGTTTTGCCTTGTCTCCCTATGTAACACAATTTATAAAATAATATCTAAGGTGATTGCAAATAGGTCAAAAAGAGCTCTCAGTTCCCTTGTCTCATAGGAACAGAGTGTATTTTCACCAAATCATTCAGTCTACAAAGGATTCATATTAACTCATGAGGTTATCCATACCATGAAACCAACCAAATTGGAAAAAGTGAAAATAGAATTAGATATAAGACAAGCATATGATGAAGTTAATAGATGTTTCCTTCTAAAAGTCCTTGATCAATTTGTTTTATGTTAGGAATGGGTCATTTGGATCGACACTTGCATCTCGACTCCTAGGAAGATTAATTTTTATACTGGTTAAAGTCCTTGGAAGATTAATTTTTAAATCCAAGTCAACTGGGAAATGGAAAGGTATCAAGATAGTGAATGGAATTGATACTCTTACATGTTTGGAATTTGAAACATATCAGGGGTAACTTACCTTTGAACTTCACTTTGCCTCTTGGAAGCCTTCTAGCCAGTAGTGCTTCAAGCTCATCTTGCTCATTATCATCATAATCTAAATCAATTTCATCTCTACTACACTTATCTTCCAATAGTTAGTGATGTCTTGAAAGCATTTTCAACTTTAGGTAAGTTGTTATTGAATTTACTAAACTCAAATGAAGTCTATCTACCAATCAAAGCATCAAGAGTAAGCACATTTCCAAGAATAGCTTAGAATTCTTGAATAGTTGTTACTCTAATAACACACATAGGCAATAAGGTTATCAATACTTTACCTACAACATCTTCAATAATTATGATTCCTCTAGTGACTTTGATGGCACTAACCACTTCCTTGATTCGATTACTGTACTGGGAAATGTCTCTCCTTCTTTCATTCTCATATCATCAAATTTTCCTCCTAGGCTCTCAGCTTTTGCTCTCAATACATTATAATCTCCTCCATGAATACTACCTTATCCTACATCTCTTTAGTAGTAGAACAATCTTTGATATCATCAAATTCAATATCATTTAGGGTATGCTTGGTTCATAGAAGATGACTGGAATTGGCTTTTTCAAAATTTGGATTTGAAATTTTTTATGTTTGTTTCAAAATTAGTAAAATGGAATTAGAATACCAAACTTCTAATTTTGTCTCAAAACCAAATTTTTTGACTTCCTACTAGCAAGTAGGAATGAAAATCAAAACCTGGTTATGTTTTTTGAGGAGTGTAAAAATAATAGATTGGACTACTTTTTGAAGTCTACCTTCAACTCCATGCTTACGCATAAAAATGTGCCTTCACACTCATCTTTCGAGTGAAACAAATGGTTCAAATAAAATCCCAACAATAGGAATGAAGATTTGCAAAATCTTGATTTGGCTAAGTCAAGACTTGTAGAAATCACAATTTCTACAATTCCACAAGCCAAATGAACCCTAAGATATCTATAATCAAGTTATTGTGTTCTTTCTTTGTCCTCGTTCTCTTAACTATCACGGGAGGGGTTGTAGGTGTGTACTAATTCTCCAAATAGTATAATGTACAGTCTCCAATTGATGATAGGTACAATCTCACCATCTTTTTTCATGATAAAATGGTTTCTTTGTTCAAGTTAGGAACCTCTCTCTTACACATCTTTGTATCTTTAGCTTAAGTCCCTTTAAACTTCCTCCTTAAAGCACTCAACTCAAATACCAATTGATAGATAACTGGGGGGGTGGGGGGGTTGAATCAAATATAACCAGTTATCCTACAAGTCTTTAAAATACTTTTCACCAACATAACACTTTAAACATTAAAATCAACTAGCTTGGTAAACATATCAAACAACACAATAACAACATATTCAAACTTTGCAGTAAAAAATGTTAACTTCATATACTAAGTATCAGAGTAAATTTCATATATATACCATGTATATCAAGTTGCAACAATAATCAATAAACATGAAACAATCATGCAACACAATCAACATCCACATATTTTGACACAATTATTTAACATATAAACCTTGTAAAGGGGAAAAACACCTGGAACCAACAACCCAAATTTTTCACTCTTCTAAAGTATGCTCTATTAGGATCCAACCTTGTTAAAGGTTACATACACATTATTAATGTGACCTTGTTAGAGGATTTACATCAAATGTCGTCTAGAGCTTATCACTCCTCGAAATTAGTGGCCTTCTTTAAAGAACTTACAAATATTCAAAGGAATGTCACTATACAAATGGAATTATAAATAAAACTGTTAAGTCCACTCAGTTAAGATATTTTCTACTATAATGATTAGAGAGTTACAGTGAAATAATCTAATTAAAAATGTAGCTACCTTTGTTTTTTTTTTTTTTTCAAATCTCCATTTTACTCATTCTTTTTCCTGTGTTCATCCTCTTTCTTCCTTCTAATTGATCTTTCACATATACATCAACTTCACACTTCACTTACTAGATCTTATAATACTACTCTACTCGGTTTCACCTTCTATATTCTTCTTTACACATATTTTGATTAGAATAAATAAACATCTTGTTCGTCCCTTAAATAGACAACTTACTACCACTTCACCAAATTCTTTCTTGTTTTGTCATTTAATCACAATCGTCTAATCTTCATCCAGCTTAGATTCATTGAATCTAGACACTCAGGTATCACACCTTCACCTTGAACTTTGTGCTTCATTTCAAATCATTAAATCTCCTTTATCAAACCTTGTTTGAATATCTACAGTCATTGATCTCATAACTAGCTTCATCCTTGTCTTTGAAACTTCTCAAACAATCCATATTTTTATCAAATGTCAAACTCAAATTAATTCTCCTCCAAACTACTCTTCTTTCTTATGCTTTGTTAACAACACACTTCACTTGATCAATACTAAGATCGATTAACACTATTTTTTCTTGGCTAATACTATTCATCCTACATTCAATTTTATGTACTCAGTGACAACAGTAATAGCTCAATGACTACTAAGTTCTTCATTTACCAACCAAACTGATTAGCTTGGTGCAACTTGCTATCTCTTTATCTTATCACTTCATGACTTCATAACTTACTTATATGTGATCTCAACCCTTAATCAAATCATGTAAAACAATCAAACCAACATTATATTGTCAAATTCTAACTCATCAAGTGCCCATTGATATCCATACACTTATGAACACTTTCTTCGTCATTATACTTTTTTCAAATCCTCTTCATCAATTAAATGATATGGAACTCTACTGAATTATCATAATGTCTTACAAATCAAGCTTGACACCAATGAAAACATAACAACTGATATGAATCTTCTACAAACATTATCAATATCATCAGCTGGGCCTAGCATTAACAAGGTAGAGGAATTAGCAAAAATACAGGAATCAAGCACAATTGATGCATTAGAGGAGTTAGCCTCAAACTTGCATGGCCATATGATTGATGTAAGAGGATTAACAGAATCGTGGGAAAACATTGTGAATAATTTAGGTGAAAGGTACCAATTTGTCACTCATAAACAATAATTGGCATGAACCTTAAAGAGCACAATTTTCTTATCATTTGGCATTATTGTTGGTGGGGGGAGATATAGATAATATGGGAGAAATGAAGAGGGACATGTAGAGGTTTGAATAAAAAAATTCACATACAAAATACATTTTGAAAAATATGAAGGACTATTATAGGGGGAGTACATAGCACTATGAAGACTTTTTTAGAGAAGAGCAACTATCGACATACAAAACTATTGAACAATTTTGTATATTTTGAATGACAAGTTTTTTGTCATCAATTCCAAAGGGGGATATTGTTGGCATATGATGATGATCATGGAAAAGTTTTGTCATTGATGTCAAAAAACACTATAGGATGATGGTGAAGAAGCTAATACGTAAACAATTTTATGCAATCAACATATAGAATATACTATCAATACGAAGAAGAGTTATCAGGTAACTAGACAACTATTAGGAGAAGAAAGCCATTGAATCTAACAACTATCAGTGAAAGGGAAAATCTTGGAGAATCCAATAGGAGAAAGAAAAGGGAAAAGGTTTATGAAACTTATGAGATTAGGGTTTTGAGGAAGCCTAAGATCAATTGTCAAGATTCAAGGATAAAAAAAAGGAGAAATAAGATCAAGGATAAAAGGATAAGGAACATACTATGCAAGAGGTTATGAGGACTAATTGAGAAGATAAGTGAACTAAGAAATGAACAAGGATAGAGGATTAGGATCAGGGATTAAGAGAAGAGCATAACATATCTTACAAGCTTTGATAAGGAAATAGATACATGTAGCTTACTATCTTGTAAGGAACCCTAACAATTTTCACAAGTTTTTTAAAAATCCCTTAATCAGGTAGTCTCTAATCAAGCTTATAAGTTCTATGTGTTGGTCCATACATAGTTGAATATACTAAGTGGGGGGTGGTTTGGGGGGGAGGTTGAACCATTATATCCTAGATAACTTATACTTTTACTATGTGTCTTTCTTCACACCAATATGTTGGTTAATAGCTATAATAACTTAATTGGGTAACTTTAAGAAAAATAATAAAGAAAAACATAACATCACATAACACAAGTATTTATCTCATGGAAACCTAGTTAGGGTCAAAATCATTATATGTGAGATGATCCTCACAAAGTTTGCACTCTCCTAAAGTGTGCACGATCAAGAGCTTATCTCTGTTAGAAGATTACAAGCATGTTGTTAAGTGTCATCTAGTTAAGGGATTTAGATAAAACATGTGAGAGTCATTCTTGGTAAAGATTAGCCTAGTTAAAGGACATATGAACACAAACTAATGTAACACCCTTTAAGGGGATTCGATAAAATGAACTTGTTAAATTCTACCCTCAATGAGATTTCTTGTTGTAGTGATTAGAAAATAACACAAAAAAATGTCTAAGAAGAATACCTACTTTACTTAGCTTAAATATAGATCACTTTGATGATCCTTAGACCTTTCTACAACTTTTCTCTATACTTCCTCAACTTTGCAACTCATACATGATCACTTATGTGTTTGGCTCTATTAGCTACTGCATGTTTTGTCACTTGTGTTGATCGGGAACACTAACTTCTCCTAGACACACTATTTTTCACACTGTATTCTTGACTTCTCTACATCACCCTTCTCTCTTTGAGATTACACTTAGCTCAACTTTTTGGAACTTTTTCTATTCAACATGCAATCGAACCTTTTTCCTTGAAATAGAATTATCTTATATGATCTTTATGCACTCTAGTCAATGAATCCAAATTTTGAATTATCGAGCCTATGCTTAGCTTGTACTTATATTTATGTCTTGCCTCATTTTTGTTAGAAATACCATGTACAAATAAAATTCATTTATTTTTTGCAACTTTGATGGCTTGCTCTACTAGAAAGAATTCAAATTTGAATTCTTTCATATATGGTCGGTGTGATAGCACCATCACCATTACATAAAATGTCAATTGCAATATACCTTCTCTGTGACATATCAGTAATGAGTATCTTACCATTAACTTACTCTTATCATCATGACTTAACCTTTCTTCATGACCATTAGTCGCACCAAGTTACCTTCTTCCTTGACATAATTCTCCATGTTCATACATGCTCAATGTGACTTCATCTAAGTGTAGTTTCCCCTTTTCAATACCTCTGCTTGGTTTATCCTTCTCATTCCTCTAGTCATACTCGTGAGCTAGAGTTGCACATACATGCTCATAATGCCTCACTAGTCTTGGCTTCATTTTGGTTGATGGTCTATCTTTATCTTTACATCAATGAATATTTAGTCATAACTAGTTACACCAATATCTCCACTTGTCCTTTAGACTTTTGATACTTATGTCAACAATCTCTCCTTTGGCATTGATGGAAGCACTTGACCATGTCACTTGGTCATTTCACCACACTTGACAACAACTCTTGTGGACTGCTATATATTAAGAAAATAGTATCCTAACTTTCCCTTATTTCCTTTTACTTCAACATCTCTCCCTGAGATGATGCAACATGCAAGTCCACTTTTTGCATCCACATCCTTTGATTGCGTTGAGTCTTCTTCATGGGTTCACTTGGTCCTTCTTGACTTCACCCCTATTCTCTATCAAGCTTTTTCTTCTCTCCCTTATCCTCATCTCCTTTGGTACTTCTTCCCCCTCTGAAAAATAATGTCAAAGGTTTGTCAATTTTTTTTTCTGACTGCTCCCCTTATGGATCAGTTCCACTTCCTTATTAATCTACTCTATGATTAGTCAATTATTGATCACAAATTGATGCTTGACCCTTCACCTCTATTTTAGGCTAGATAGGAGTAGTACCCCTTACTTTCCTCTAAGATACTCAAAATTATCCTTGTGAAGATATTTTTTGAATATATCATCTAATTTTATTTGATTGGTACATATTCCAACCTTACCTCTTTCTCTTGCTCTTTCTCTCTAAGGAAATTGTGTTTTATGGATATATTCTTGGTCTTGAGTGCATGACTCATTTCTTTAATATACCTATGGAGCTTATATTATCATAGTTGATAACCACTAGTTCCTCCCTTTTCTTGAATACCTTGAAGCACTTATTTGATCCACATAACTTGAGTGCAGCTCACTTCTGTAGCTTCATACTCAGCTCCATTTGTTGACTGCAATATGAAGCTTTGCTTCATGCTTGCCCATGTGACCAGTCTTTCTCCAAGAAAGAATGCACCACCAGTCATTATCTTTATGTCGTCTATGTTCTCCACCCAATAAACATCAATAAAGACATTGAGCTCAAAGTTTCCTCTATGAGGATACCATAAAATATAATCTTATGTACCCTTTAGGTATCAATAGATTCTCTTCACAACAAATAAGAGTGAATCTTCAAGATTGGCTAAGAATGTAACCACTATTCCAATAGCTTGTGTAATATCTAGTATATTGCATACAACATACTATAATTTACCAATCATAGATTGATAAAGAATTTTATTCAATTTATGACTCTTATCCTCCTTTGACAATTTACAACTAGTTACCATTGGGGTGTCTACTAGCTTAGCCCCTTCCATATCCAATGTCTTCATAATCTCCCTCATAGACTTTGTTCGTGTTTGCATGAATGATTGATGTTTCTAGAGGTAAGATTATATGGGGGAGATTGTTAGTATGTTAGAGAGATGATTGAGTACTTATGTGTTGCATTCATAACTGTGTTTGTCATTGATGTCAACATATCAGTTTTCTAGACAGTTCAATCAGAGTTACAAAGGAAGATTCATTAGGCAAGGTTCATGTTCAGAGAGTTATGTTCTACACACTTAGAGGAGAACTTAGGAATGTGTTTTAATACTATGTCCATGTTCATAGAAAGAGCTATGAAGATTTGTGTGAGTTATAAAAGACTTTGTGGAGACTACTCTTGAGTGAGTTTCTAGAAAGCGAGTACTAGTAATTGTGTTGTATCTTTTTTATCAGTTTAAAGATCATTAAAAGGGCTTGGGTTATGGTAGAAGACATGTTTAGGATTCTATGGTTAATGTGGCAGAATCATATTTTCAGTGTGTGGAAATTTGTGAAGATTGTTTAACATATTGTTCCCTGGAAGCTGATTATTGTTAATATCATTATGGGAAATATTATTTGTAATGTAATGTCTATTTATGCAATATATTAATGTGGTCCTATACTATTCATTGTAAATTGAGAAGGTCTCAAGATCAACTTAATACTTGTTTTCAGACTTGATATAAAGGAAAGTTTATTTCCTTGGTTGTAATTATCAACAAGGTCTAGTGTGGATGTTTATTGTTTATAAGCTTGAATGCAAATTTTGCTAAGATCAAAGAAAATATGATGTTGTTGATGTACTGTGAGATTCAAAGGAACCATATTGGAAAAGAATTTGATGTTTAGTCTATTCAAGAATTTGGATACATTATCTTGAAGATTGTTTAGTGAAGATAGTCTTGAAGAAATTTGGATAGTGGGTTTAGTTGTCTTCCTATCAATTCCTAACAGGGTTGGATCAACTCCTAATGGGGTTGGAATATCTTGACAAGGATTCAAAGTCTCTTAATAGGGACTCAAGTGTATTGAATGTATTTCATTAGCTCCTAACACAGTCTATCCTTTTACAAGGAAATTCTATATTAGTACATCATCTTGTGGGAATCATTCCCACCTAGTTTTTCTCTTTGATCAAGGGTTTCTCTAATTAACAAATATGGCATTATTGTGAATGGTCATCTTTCTATGGTTGTTGCAACTTTTGATTACAATTTTCATAGTTGATAAAGTTATTATAAGTTTTTTTTTTTTTAAATAAGTTTTGAAGGGGCCCTAAAACCATATACCAAAAATCCAGAGATTAAACATTACAACCCAAAAAACTACAACCCACAAACAATAAAGCCAACAACAAAAGACTAGCAAACAAAAGATGACACAAAAATCTAGAAAACTAAAAAGTCATAGAAAGAGCTAGGGCTAGCAGGGCATTAACCCATTCTTTTCATCATTTCTATTGCTCGTTCCTATAGCACATCCATCTTCTCAGTGACAACTTTGATCTATTTAATCTCAGAGGAAGCCCCAAACATCATCTACTTAGTAGTAGCCCTAGTCCTTCTACCCATTCCTTCCTTCCTTGTTGTCAAGAACTAGACCAACATCCTCAGTCACAATAACAATGACTTTCTCCCTCGGGCTTCCCTTCACCTTATTAATCAGAATCTTGATGTGTTTGTCGGAGGCTTTAAGAATATTATAGCTCTGTTCAACTATACTTCGAAGGATACTATCATTACCATTGACTTTGTTTTCCAACTCAATCACCTAGGCTTCTAGCTTTTAGAATGTGGCCAAGTCAATTAGGGAACCAGTGGGGGTATTGTCATTGTTGTCTCCACCCTATGCCTTGTTGTCACCAACCTTCTCCTCAACCATGAACTACCTATCCTTCAAACCTAGAATCTGATGAAACATCCATTTTATTGATATGAAGTTATCAAGTAGGTTGTTCCTAACATTGTTTAGAAGGTCCATGTCTTCCTCTTTACTATATCACTAAGGATGGCCAATGAAGGATCAATTAGTGTATGAAGGTTCACCCCACCCGAATTCATTTTTCTAACCTTTAAGTTTATTGTTTCTCTTGCAATCCCCAACTTACCCAGATAAAGTTATTATAAGTTATTTTAAGTACATAATTGATTTATGTCCCCCTCTCAATTATCTTAGTGGAATTTACTTTCTAACAATTGGTATTAAAGCATCAAATTGAAGGAAAGGTCTAGCAACTTAAGTAGATCTATGGATTTTTTTTTTAGGAAAGAAAGTCTTAAGTTTGGAGTAAATTATGATAGGTAGGATAAGATGAAAACTCACTTGATGTGCATGAGTCCAAAATATTGGCTATTTACACTCAAGAAGAAGGATGAAATAGATTAAGATAAGTTTGATTCATGCGAACAAGATGCTAAAGATCTATTCATGCAAAACATGGTTGCTAAAGAAGCATTGTTTGCATATCTTCTAGGCTCTAAATATGTAGAGGTACAAACTTTAGACCTTGTACATGAAATTTGGATTAGATTACAAAATATATTTGAAAGTGATGAGTATGCAAAGAAGTATAGATTACATAGTTGGATATGCATCTTCAAAATGCTAAATGCAGAAAGATGAAACTATAAGGGGATATTTTAGTATGATATCTATGATTTTTGCAAGGATTAGAAATTTTGGTGGAACCAAAACAAAAGATGAGATTGTGTGGAATATTTTGAAATCCTTGACACCTTTTTATCATTAGAAGGCACAAATGATTGAAGAAGTTATTACTTGCAAACCTAACTTCTTCAAAGAAACTCTTCTTATAAAGTTGTAGGCATCTAAATTATGTATGAAACAAAATGAAGGATTACCTAGAGTTAAGACTGATTCGATGAATCTACACTTATAAGGAGTACAAGTATAAATGGAGATTATCCTAGAGGATGGATGATAAAACAAGAAGAATGCAAGAAGATTGACTAAGAACTTGCATTTCTTATGAAGAGAGAACCAAAAGGTAATAAAATCCTTATTTGTTAGACATGTAAGAAGTTTGGTCATTATTCATCTAATTGTCCTAAGAAAGAGAAGAAGATAAAGCCTAGAAGCCTTACAAATCTAGAATTCCAAAAGATTGCTTATTTTTTAAATGAAGATGATGAACTTGATTTTAATATGGTAAATTTTCCAGATAGTCACGATGAAGATGATGATATAGGATTTGTTTCTATCAAGGAAGAAAGTCCTAAGAAAGAAGAAGTAAAGGAAGAAAAAGCCTTAATATCACATATTGAAAAGAAAAAGTCTGATTGGATTATAGATAGTGGATGTTCTCATCATATGACTAGAGATATGGACAAGTTTTTTGAATTCAATATTTATGATGGAGGAATAGTTAGAGTTGTAAATAATGCACCATGTCAGAATAAGGAAAAAAGATCAATTAGTCGCGATGGAAGGACTAACACTGAGGATGTTTACTTTGTGGATGGATTGAAACATAGAAATTAAGTGTTGGAAAACTTGTTGATAGAGGATATTAGTTGTAATTTATATAGAAGACTTGCATAATCAAAGACAAAGATGTCACATTAGTTGGTATAGGTACAAGAACTAAAGGTAATGATTTTCAATTGAATCCTACTCATATGACATCTTTAGTTGCTAAAGTAGATGATAGTTGCTTATGGAATAAGATATTTTGTCACATTAAATTTGACAACATTGTGAAGATCAATACAACACATATAATTAGATATTTTTCTAAGATTGTGAAACCTTCTAGCATGATTTGCAAAGAATGTGTAATGGCAAAGAAAAAGAAATTGTTCATTTCCAAGTAAAATATTTACTACTACAACAAAGTTGGAGATTATGCACATAGATTTGAGTGGTCCTACAAGAACATAGGCATTTCAGTGTGAAAGGTACCTTATACTTCTTATTGATGATTTTACTAGGATGATGTGGGTAAAAATTATTAGAGAGAAGTTTGAAGCTTTTGAGAAATTCAAGATATTTAAGAGTAGAGTTGAAAATGAATTTGGTTTGAAGATTAAGTGTTTGAGATCAGATAGAGGAGGAGAATTTTTTTCAAATGAATTTAATATGTTTTATGAGGATAATGGTATAAAGAGTAAAGAATATAGATGTTTTAATCAAAGATTGAAGACTATTATTCAGAGTGCTAATTATGTGAGAGTTGATGAAAAGTTTAGAATTCAAAAGAGGATACTTGATTATGATGATGATGGAAAGACTAATCAAAGGGGTAACAATCAAAATGTTAAGCAAGAATTTCTTTATGAAACTGACATTGATTTGTATACTCTATTACAAAGGGAAGAACAAAGAGAAAAACCAAGAGAAGAAATTGGAATTGAGAAGAGAACACCTAACAAAAATGTTGTAAAGAATCACCTTGTGAATCGAAAAATTGGAATTGTAAAAAAAGGAGTTATGACAAGAGATAAGGCGAGTGGAGAATTATGTTTAATATTACAAGTTGAACCTAAGAGTGTTGATGAAGCTTATAAAGATGAATTTTGGATAAAGGCTATGAAAGAAGAACTTGAGTGGACAGAAAATAACAAAAGTTGGGAATTAGTTCCTAGACCTATAAATAAGAACATAATCAGAAAAAGTGGGTTTTTAGAAACAAGATGAGTGAGCAAGGTGAAGTTGTGAGAAATAAAGAAAGCTTAGTATATTGAGGTTATTTACAACATCACATAATTGATTTTGAGTAAACTTTTACACCTGTTGCTAGATTGGAGACAATCAAAATATTTTTGGTATATGCAACTAACAAAATTAATAAGGTCACACTCTCTCCCTCTTCTTACTTTCTGAGCTGGCCACTTTCTCTCCTCACACTTTCTCTCTCCTAATACTCTCTCCCTCTTCTTACTTTCTAAACTTGTCACTTTCTCTCCTCACACTTTCTCTCTCCTTGCATTCTCTCCCTCTTCTTACTTTCTCTCTCCTTACTATCTCAAAGCTCACCACTTTCTCTCTCCTTACTTTATCTCTCTTCTTACTTCTCTCTCATCAATTTCTCTCTCCTCACACACTCTCTCATCACACTTTCTCTCACATATCACTTTCTCTCTCTCTCCCTCTTCTTACTTTCTCTCTCCTCTCACTTCTCTCTCCTTACTTTCTCTCTCATCAATTTCTCTCTCTCCTCACTCTTTCTCTCTCATCACACTTTCTCTTTTCTCACACTCTCCCTCTTCTTACTTTCTCTCTCACCACTTTCTTGAGCTCTCCTCACACTTTCTCTCTCCTTGAACTCTCTCTCCTCATGCACTTTATCTCTCCTTTCAAATCTCTCTCTCTCTCTCTCTCCTCACTCTTTTTCTCTCTATCTCATCACTTCTCTCTCCTTACTTTCTCTCTCATCACTGTCTCCTCTCTCTCTCTCACACTTCTCCCTCCTCACACTGTATCTCCTTTCAAATCTCTCTCTCATCACTTCTCTCCTTAAACTTTCTCTCTCATCAATTTCTCTCTCCTCACACTCTCTCTCCTCACTCTTTCTTTATCATCATTTCTCTCTCCTCACACTCTCTCTCTCCCTAAAACTCTCTCTCACACACATTCTCTCTCCTCACTTTATCTCTCCTTTCAAATCTCTCTCTCTCTCTCCTCACACTTCTCTCTCATCACTTCTCTCATTAAACTTTCTCTCTCATCAATTTCTCTCTCCTCACAATCTCTCTCCTCACTTTTCTCTCTCATCATTTCTCTCTCCTCATACACTCTCTCTCTCCTCACACGTCTCTCTCTCTCTCTCTCACACACTCTTTTTCTCTCAAGATCACACTTTATCTCTCCTTTCAAATCTCTCTCTCCTCACACTTCTCTCTCATCACTTCTCTCCTTAAACTTTCTCCCTCTTCAATTTCTCGAGCTTCTCACACATCTCTCTCCTCACTCTTTTCCTCTCATCATTTCTCTCTCCTCACTTTCTCTCTCTTTCCTTGACACTTGAGCTCTCTCCTCACACCCTCTCTCTCACACACACTTTCTCTCTTAGGATCACACTTTATCTCTCTCCTCACACTTCTCTCAAACTTTCCCTCTCATCAATTTCTTGAGCTCCTCACACTCTCTCTACTCACTCTTTCTCTCTCATCATTTCTCTCCTCTCTCTCTCTCTCTCTCTCTCTCTCTCTCCTTAACAATCGAGCTCTCTCTCCTCACACACTTTCTCTCTTAGGATCACACTTTATCTCTCCTTTCAAATCTCTCTCTCTTCTCACACTTCTCTCTCATCACTTCTCTCCTTAAACTTTCTCTCTCATCAATTTCTTCGGCTCCTCACACACACTCTCTCCTCACTTTTTCTCTCTCATCATTTCTCTCTCTCCTTGACACTTTCTCTCTCTCCTCACGCTATCTCTCTCTCACACACTTTCTCTCTTAGGATCACACTTTATCTCTCCTTTCAAATCTCTCTCTCCTCACACTTCTCTCTCATCACTTCTCTCCTTAAGCTTTCTCTCATCAATTTCTCGAGCTCCTCACTCTCTCTCTCCTCAATCTTTCTCTCTCATCATTTCTCAAGCTCCTCACACACTCTCTCTCCCCTCAATCTTTCTCTCTCATCATTTCTCTTCTCTCTCTCTCTCTCTCTCTCCCCTTGACACTTGAGCTCTCTCCTCACACACTCTCTCTCTCACATACACTTTCTCTCTTAGGATCACACTTTATCTCTCCTTTCAAATCTCCCTCCTCACACTTCTCTCTCATCACTTCTCTCCTTAAACTTTCTCTCTCCTCGCACTCTCTCTCCTCACTCTTTCTCTCTTCTCACACTCTCTCTCCTCACTCTCTCTCTCCTCACACTCTCTCTCTCAAGGTCACACTTTATCTCCCCTTTCAAATCTCTATCACTTTCTCTCTCTCTCTCTCTCTCCTTGACACTTGAGCTCTCTCCTCACACACTTTCTCTCTCAGGATCACACTTTATCTCTCCTTTCAAATCTCTCTCTCTCTCCTCATACTTCTCTCTCATCACTTCTCTCCTTAAACTTTCTCTCTCCTCACTCTTTCTCTCTCATAATTTCTCTCTCCTCACACTCTCTCTCACACACTCTCTCTCAAGATCACACTTTATCTCTCCTTTCAAATCTCTCTCCTCACTTTCTCTCTCTCTCTCTCTCTCTCTCTCTCTCTCTCTCTCTCTCTCTCTCTCTCTCTCTCTCTCTCCTTGACACTTGAGCTCTCTCCTCACACTCTCTCTTTCACACTTTCTCTCTCAAGATCACACTTTATCTCTCCTTTCAAATCTCTCTCCTCACACTTCTCTCTCATCAGTTCTCTCCTTAAACTTTTGCTCATCAATTTCTCTCTCCTCACACACTCTCTCTCCTCACTCTCTGTCTCCTCACACTTTCTCTCATCATTTCTCTCTCAGGATCACACTTTATCTCTCTCCTCACTTTTTATCTCTCATCACTCTTTCTCTCTCATCAACATTTCTCTCTCCTTACACTTTCTCTCTCTTATCAATGTTTCTCTGTCCTTACTTTCTCTCTGATCACACTTTCTCTCTCCTCACACTCTCTCCCTCTTCTTACTTTCTCCTCTCACTTCTCTTTCCTTACTCTCTCTCACATACACACTCTCTCATCACTTTCATGATATTAAGTCAACATTAAGTTCCCCTTGTGTTCTTGTAATCTTAAGTTAACATTTAGTTTGCACGTTGTACCCATATATGGCATCCCATGGTCAGCCTCTGGATTAGGGATAGGAAGAGAGACATGGATAGGATTAGGGACAGGGAAGGGACATGGATAGGATTAAGAACATGGATAGGATCAGGCATAGGCATAGGGATAGGGATAGGGACATGGATAGGAACAAGGACAGGGACAGGCTTGCATTCCTAATATGTTGACTATATTCCAATTTTTTACTACAGAGACTGCTAGACTGAGATCAACTATTGAGAAATCTTAGGATCATCTATATAGAGGTATATGTCAGCAGATTTTGACTAGCCTTGAGGAGCTTAATGATAGGCTTAGATCATAATCTGCATTTACACCACAGTCTAATGAGAGGATTTTTTATGAGCTTAGAGTAGAGATCTCAGATGGTATATCCTTAGACTAGGTTCAGAGCCTAGTTTCTAAAGAGATTATCAAATGAGAGGTCTTCCCATTTTATGAGCATAAGAGCACAGTTAGGGCATATTAGGTTACTATATGTGTTGTGCCATAGATTAGTTATATAATATACCCTTGATTCCTAGTGGCACATGGTTGTTATCATAATAATGACCAAATTCCATTATATTTTGCCCAACAGTTGTACATGGAGTTCTGTCTGGGGCACTGCATCAATTATTTAGATAGTCTAGGATATCATGGTTAGGGACGTAGTGGAGTTTGTGATTGTGATGCATACCATGGGGTGACTTGTGTTGTTCATCAGCATCGTGCATTGGTGGGATCTAGGACCCCAGTAGTGACTCCAGTGGTGGTTGCTACTACGGATAGAGTTGTCATGGCTTCTCAGAGGGAAGTAGTTGATCATATTAGACACATTGCATCTGATGCTAGGAGCATTACATCTGACACTCTAGGCATATATCTTTTGAGTAGACCTAGTGAGCACAGGTCATCTTCTAAGGCATCATTGAGTACTACATTGCCCATTGATGAGATCTATATAGTTGCACATCTTCCTATCCCATTTGATATATGTGGCCTCACTAGAGAGCACAAACATATGGAGATGGCCTTGCATCTTCTAGATGATCTTTTAAATGCATATTCATACATCACAAATATAGAGGGGATGCCTTTACATAGTGTCGTAGGGATGATTTCACCGAGGCCTATATTTTGAGCATCTCATGACATGTCATCAGGTTACGCACACTAGAGTACACAACACTCTGCATAGGGCTTTGGTGTTGAGCACTCTACACAACACTCTGGCACTCAACAGTTAGCTCAACAGTCAGCTCAATAGTCAGCTCAACACTCAACTTAGCAGTCTGTTGTAGCTCCACCTGAGGGGACCTTAGGAGTTAGTCAAGGTATATCTATTTCTACTGATGGAGTTGACGTGTTTGATCAACAGTTACAAGATTTGAGTCAGATTCATGTTCCTGGAAGTGACATAGGATCATACATGGATGTGTTGCTATTTCAATCTACTGACTCTACACCACTTCCATTCTAGCTTGTTAGTCCTTTGAACTCCTCACTATTTCAGAGGATTGATACTATTAGAGATGGAGTTTCTATTGATGACACCTTAGTACGTGTCACTGATGACCTTCTTGCTCCTCAGACCCAGGTATGCACCTCTTTTAAGTTTCACTTTTAGAATAACAAATTTCCATGTACAAACTTATAATTATGTACTCATATTTCCAAATGAGTTATATTTCTGTAGGTACAAGTAGCAAAGGATGCTTCTTCTAGTGTGGGCTCTTATTGTAGTGGGAGAAGATATGTTGTTAATGTGACACCTACTACTCATGGGGGTACAAATATGATGGATGTAACACCCACTAGTGCTTAGGTAATTTTTAATATAATAGAAATTTAAATTAATTTGAAATTTACTAGATACATGCGCACTTGTTTCAATGCATTTAAATTTAAATATATACATGTAAATATAATTTGAAACTCTAGAACCCATGTTTACATATATATAGGTCCCATAGATACATGTCTAATATATTGTTATATTTTAATTTACAAGGCTCAATTGATACTCCACAGACACATGATCCTCATGATTCTTGATTAGAGGGTCACTCTATTCATATGCGTCTGGATGACTCTATAGTTTAGGACACATGCAAATGTTTACTTTATCATTAATCTGATCGAGACATATAACATTTATGATTTGACATACACACACCCACACACACACATACATGTACACACATGTTCGTATTGATCTTTCTACATATATACATGTGTTTATGATTCTTTTTTTATTAAACACATGATTGGTTTGAAATTTATGCAATCATTGAATATATGTTTCTAGTTTACGACCTTTAGATATGATCTATATGTATGTATTTCATTTATGATTAGAAATATGATATATGCATACATTTCTACTTTATACCATTCAATATACATGTATTTAGTTTATGGTTAGACGTGTTGATCTGATTTAGGATCTATAAGATTATGACTTAATCTTAACAATTAGATTTAATTTCCCGATCCAAGCAGTAAATGCGTGGCTATGTTCCTCAAGCCGTTGAAATTATAGAGAATAGGATTAAAGAACTGATATAGAGGAATTCTAACCAATTATGTGCAATTAAATAATGCTTTAACTGAAGCAAATTAACAAAACTAAAAATGCACTAAAAGAACATCACATAACAACTGATAGAAAGAGAGATGATAAAAGAGACACAACAAGATTTGATCTCGGAGTTTGCCTTGTCAGGACTATGTCTCTGGATCCAGCTCCAACTGGTGGACTGATCTGATTAACTCCAAATTAAGTACAATGTGTTACAAGACCAATCCCTTGTAGAAAAACATCATCACACTGCTCCATTGTTCGGGAATGAAATAAGTTCTCCAGATTTTCCTCTCTCCTCCTTAGCAATATTCGTCCTTTTGGTTTTAGAATAATTCCTCACCAAATTCCCTATGTACAAAATGAACCTATTCCCCTCTTTTTATACTTAAAATTTTCCTAAAATGGCCTAAAACTAAAATTTACATAACTAGGCATAAAAACAATAAATGCCTCATCCTTAACCACCTTGCCCTTTTTACATTTTGGCACTAATACAATTTTTGGAGGTTAAAATACAACTAAATACCCATTAAACCTATTTTTAATAGGTGAGCGGCAATTAGTTAAAACATAAAAATAACATAGCACACACATGTTTTTAAAGCCGAACGTGGCGCAATGGCATATTAACCTTTTAAGGTACCCGCCGGTCACAAGTTCAAAACTGGCGCAACAACATATTAACCTTTTAAGGCACCTGCCGATCATGGGTTCAAAATTGGTGCAATGACATATTAACCTTTTAAGGCACCCACCGGTCATGGGTTCAAAACCGTTGGGTTGTCTTTTACCTAGGCCTAGGCAGCAGCAAAAACTTAAATAGCAAATTTGTTAACATGGGATTAAGAACTTCATGTCACCCAATGGTAAAGAGGAAAAGTGGGAAATGTGAGGTTTAGGGTTTAAACCTTGTCAACCAAATCCGCATGAAGGCGATTGAGGTTCTATGTGGCACTATTTTATTTGCACACATCTTTGACATGTGTTATCACTTGAGCTACTGATATCATGATGATGTCATCGCTATTACATTTTGCCTCTAAAATTCAAACGGCCATAACTTCTTCATACGAGCTTCGTTTTTGATGAAACGAACACCGTTGGAAAGCTCTTGACGAGATCTTTGATTTGAAATTAATTGTTGACCACTTTTGAGATGGTCTGATTTTGCCTCTTATCTAGCCCTCTAGTCTTACTGTTGACCAGAAGTTTGACTGAGCATAACTTCTGCATTCGGACTCCGTTTTTGTCCATTCAAGTTGTGTTGGAATCAAGATGTCAAGATCTTTCTGATGGTGTAGATTCTGGAGAGAAATGCAACACTTCAATTTTCACTAAAATATCCACTGGATCACATGTACATAATTGGTTCAATTTATGATTAGAAATATGATATATGTACATGTTTCTAGTTTATGGTCCATGTGATATACATGTATTTAGTTTATGGTTAGACATGTGTACATGTATGATTGGTTCAGTTTATTCAATTAAATCTGAATGTGCTATATTCATGTTTCTAGTTTATGGTCAATGTGAACATGTAAGTACTCAAATAAACTCCTAAGAGTTTCATATTAACTTAAGTACACAAATAAACTCCTAAACTTCTAGATGATCAAGTGAACATGTAAGTATTCAATGTACTATATGCATACACGAAATGGATATCAAATAAACATGTAAGTATATCATTTAATGAACACATGTAAGTATTCAATATAAGTATGCAAGTTACACATGTAAGTATGAACAATGTATGTAAATGTATGAAATTAATTAAATTTATTATGAAATATCATTTACATCTAAGCAAGTGATCTAGAAATATGTAGTATTAAACACAACAAGTCCTGGAAATATGAAATATCTATTTGCAAGTTCTACATGTATGAAATCAATCTTGACTATACACATATAATGGGTTCCAAGTGGTTCCACACGCTCTAGACACATATAATGAACATATACATATGTACATATATGAAATGGAATAAATTAAATATAAAATATATGAGATATCTTTAAGCAAGTGATAATAGAAATATGAGTATTGAACAGAGTAAGAACTTATGGAAATATGAAATATCTTTAGCTCAAGTTCTACAAATATGAAATAGATGTCAAGTGGTTTCAAGTGGTTCCACGCACTCATGGAGAACATTTAATATTCTCTCTTGGTCCTTAGTATCTAATCTTCACTTGCGACATCCACCTTTATGTTTAACTAGATGTAGAGAAATGGACGTAGCAATAACATGGTGACTATATTGAAGCACTTTATTGTCAAGTTGGTAATCAACAAAGTGATTTCCATGTTTCACTAAATTATGTTGCCTGAGATATATCGTAGTGCCTGCCCTAGTTTGCATTTTTCTATTGTTGCCGAACTCTTTCTCGATGAATTTTCTATTAATTAAGCCTAATTAAAAGATTTAATTAATGGTTTAATTTAATGGAAAATTAATATGATATTTTAATATTTATTTTATTTAATTAATTAGGAAATTAATTAAATAAAAGAATTAAATTTGAAGATAAAAGCTATAAGTTTAAATTTGGAATGTGATAATATTAATTTAATTTAATAATAATATATTTAGAGTACATTTTTAAATAAATGCTAAATAATATTATTATTTAAGTTAATAAATATTTTATCAATTAAGTTTCAAAAATAAATTTAAAAGTGGAAAAGATATTAAAATTATTAAAAGATTCTAAATCACATGATGCCTGCATGTGACTAAAATATGTTAAGATAAAACAAGTGGATTTAATAAAGTGAGTGCATGAGATTTAAAATTAATAAATTAATTTTAAAAGGAGTCAAGTGAATATTAAATAAAGGAATTTAAGTAAATAAATTAACGTGCATCATTTTAATATTTATAGGAGTATGCGAACTCTTGTGAGTTGTCATGTTGACAACATAGGAGTTTGCACTCTAATTATGCATGTGTTGTCTACACTTAGGAGTTAGCACATTATTTGAGCACATGGTGTCTACAACATTCTAGATACCTCATCATGTTTATCTTCTTATGGTGGAAGATATGTGCTTAGTTGTCATGCTTATCTCCTAGTTCTTTCTAGACACATTCTAGATGCATCTTAGAGGCCTTTAAATACAGGCTCTCCTAGTATGCTTCTACATCCTCATATGCTTCTACAAGCACTCCTAGTCACTTGGGGGGGTTTCGGTTCTTGGAGAAATTGCAAATGTTGGAGAAGGAAGAAATTTTTAGAAAGGAGAAGGTTCTAAGAGGAGGAGCTTCTCTACAATTTTATGAGGTGTAGCGAATTAACATCAGTGCCCAGGTAGGCACTCATGATTATTTCACATATTTTATTACGCATTTTCTCTTCCTGTCTTCATCGTGTCTGTTATGTGTGTTTGAATAATTCTCTATGAATGAATCTTCAATTTTGTAATTTGGGCATGCATATTGTTTCATCCAATTATGGGAATTAAAAATATTATTGCAATCTTCCCTTAATAGAATCAAGATTTGGAAATTGATTTGGGTTTGGGTTCAAATTAAAATATAATCTTATTATTATGCATTAGTTTTATAAGATTTATTAACTAATCTAATTAAATTAAATTTAATTAAGATTAGTTAATAGTAGAAGGAGTCTAATTAATTATTAGTCAATTTTAGCAAATGGATTTTTTAATGAGGGCAAATTAAAAGAAAAGAGATATTAATAAGTGTTTAGTAGAATTAAATAATTGAATTATTAATGAGATTCATTTTACTTAAAAATCAATGAAGATTATTTTAAATAAATGTTTGTCCTTGAAATTTTTTAAGGAAATTGTAAATTATTTAATTGAAAATTGATAAGTCTTATTCTAATGATTTGAATAATGAGAGACTTCTTGGAATCAACGGAGTTTTATTTAATTATTTAGTAACATTGATTTTAGTAAAATAGTGCAATGATTAAAAGTCAATAGGAATTAGTTTAATGATTTAGATAAGTAAATAATTATCTTTTGATATTTCAGACAATTGTTTAAAATAATGGAGGGATAATTCTATGTTTAATTTGAAGAGATAAATGGGTTGATTTGGAGATTAAACGAAGAATCTTATACACTTGAAATATACTTGAAATGAAAACTAAAACCTCACTAAAATATGTGTTTGTATCTGTTTTGGGATTTTTTGGGGTTGACTAGATTGTTGACCAGTCATAGGATGTCTATCGGAGGCTCAGGGGTTATGAGATGTGATGACATGTTGATGTTATTTGGTCTCGATCTTTTTAAAAACCCAACCATGGTAATGTGATGGTATGCTCTATGAGATGTTAGTTTTTGTTGTGCATTGATGCTCATCAGTCTTCTTGTGTGAAGCTGAGTTATATGTTTATGAGACACTTGACCTAACCATTTTTGAGTCATCGATCAATCATACTTGGATTACTTTCTAGTCGCCATGATGGGACTGAAGTGTTGATTTATTCTTGATGTTGTCATGTTGTGACATGTTTTGGCTCGACTATTTTGGAGTCTTCGATCAGTATTATTTGCTTTGAGATGCCTTCTTGGTTGCTTGTTGAGAATCAATGGATATTGTGATTTATTTTGAGATTCCTTACGGTTGCTTGTTGAGAACCGATGGATGTTGTGATTTATCATTGATATGGATATTGAGATTTATTTTGGAATACTATACGGTTGCTCGATGAGGACTGATGGATATTGTGATTATTATTGATACCTTTAGTTTTCAATAGAGAACTGTTGTGGTCATGATTATCAATGGATGCTTTTCAGTTGCTCATGGAGATTTGATGTTTTTATTGTGGATTATCATTTTGTATTTTTCTAGTCACTTGTATAGGACTGAGGTGATTTTGTGATTTATGATTCCATGAGCCTAGGGTAGGTTATCTACTTGTAATGTCGGGAAGTG
Organism: Cupressus sempervirens; assembly: GCA_028749045.1. Taxonomy (NCBI): domain Eukaryota; kingdom Viridiplantae; phylum Streptophyta; class Pinopsida; order Cupressales; family Cupressaceae; genus Cupressus; species Cupressus sempervirens. The sequence goes on along the minus strand of CM053789.1, from coordinate 524,938,431 downwards.
GCTTGCAATGGGGGTCGGGGCCCTAAGTGGCTACTAGGGTAACTCATTGTAAGTTGTTTTAATAAGTGAAAACATTACACTAAATGGAGATTAAAATGAACCTAATAAGATAATTGTATGTTCTTGCCCATGCCTTGAGTGCTAGTACAAACTAGGATGGGAGTAGAGAGAACGCTTGGTTGTGACCTTGCATTTAGTTAGTATGAGAGGATACTAGTGGCTACATAGGGATCACTAGGGAGCTGGGGTCTATTGAGAGACTACCAAGGTAACTCTAGCGTGATCCGTGCGATGACACTTTCTTGCTTACATAGTAGGTTTCCTACATGTCATTGTTGTGCCTCTGGAAGTAGATGTCAATCTATGTTGGAACCTTTGAGTTAGTATACTTTTAGGATTTCCTGGACTTAGAGAGTACTTGTGTTATGTGATTTGTGATCTTGTGTTATGTGATTTGATATCCTGTTTGGGATTTGAGACTATCTCCTAAGCATGATGGGAGTGGGCCATTTGGGTTCCACACAGTTGGGTGGTAGTGCTTTTTCACTCTTACCATTTGAGATCCATTTGAGACACCGTGGCTGGAGCTTTCTTTGTTGGCATTTACCTTCTTTCTATTCTTGGATCCTATGATGGATGTTATTTACTGGTAAGTTCCTTTATATTGATGATTAGCATGTGATAGATGATGTTATCTACTTTGTAGGATCATCTTATGCTTTATTATTCCATGTTAGATTTCTTTATGCATATGTTGTAGCATATTTTAGGAGTGACATCCCTATTATGATAATACCGATGATCTCTTCAGTGATTTGGGATGTTACAATGTTACACGTGGAGGGATGGCTAGGGCCTACGATGGTCTAATGATGCTATTGATGGTTGGGAGGAATCGTGCACTTAGATTAGATGTGTTTTATGATGGATGGATATCTTTTACGATGGTTGTTATATCTTTATTGATGGATGGATGTATCATGTATGTTATTGGTTTCATTTACTTTATTGCAATTGTATCATAGATTTGATAAGGATGATGTATCTTTATTTTTATAGATGTTTAATCTTTTAAGCTTTTCATACCCTTTGACATGTATAGTGGATGATTGAGCATTTTGAATTTAATTACAAAGAGGCATTTGGAACAAATGTATATTATGGACATTGGACTTTTCATTATTCTTTCATGTGGATGTGGTAGTTGTTAGACTTAGTATTAATTATATTAAATGTGACTCAACGTCTTGGGATCCTTAAGGAATGTAACCCATTATGTATGCTTATGTATGCTTTAGTTGTATGTATGTTATTGTTTTCGCTACTATGTGTTTGATATGAATGGCTTATCTATCATGATTAAAAAAAAAAAAAATTGGTTTGGAAAACTTAGTAAAACTTTAGGTTAATACTTTTAGATCCCTTGGCGGGGTGTTACATATGTTCCCTCCAAAAAAAGTGAACCTGCAGATAATGCATTCAAATAAATTTGAACATCATTTAAATATAAACACACTCATAATTTAAATTAGTTAATTTAATGCACACGTACCTGTAGGGAATAACATTTCATCACTTTCTTTAGGTTCAATTACCTTCATCCTTTAAGTAGTGCAACACAATAAATAGTAACTCACTCCTTGTACATTTCCAGGCTCAGTGATAATTGCAAAGACTTTGCTTGTACACACAATTTTTAAAATAGAACATGTACATATATATTGTGAGCTCTAAATTTTTTTTGTGACTTTCATATGTTTATATATACATTTATTATTTTAAAAATTTTACTTACCAATTCGAACTAGTCCAAATATATGGTATTAATTAGTAGAAATCAAAGGAATTTCATCAAAGTTTTCATCTTCATCTTGATTATCTGTATTAGTAACAAAAAGTGGCACCGAAGTCCATAGAACTACATATCCACGATCCTGATTGATGCACTCATTGTAATTCTCAACAATGCAATAACAACAAAAATATGAATAGTCTCTCATGTACAATGTTGAATTGCGATGATTGGTACTCATAATAGAATGTAAGGATCGTGTTTTTTCTATCCTCTTGCTACCATGCATAATTTTTCTATCCACACTTGAAGACACATATTTAATAAATATATACAAAAACAAATTAGAAACAAAAATATATATATTCTTGCATATTCCATGTGTGTATAACTTTTAAATTAGATTTAAGAGAAAATATATATACGTGCGTGCATGTACATTTACCTGATATCTCCCAAAAGACTCTGCATGATAATATTCGACTCACTCTTGATGATGCACCATCCTTATTTGAAGAAAAATGTATCTTGCACCATTCAACAATGTCATGTCAATTATTTATATGAACTCCCTTATAATTCATTTGATACTTTCGTAGAGCACATTTGATACAAGCTCTAGCACCATCCTGCTCACCTTTGCCATGTCCACTTTCAAAGAAACTCCATACATGCGGTATGTTTTAGATTAAGGTAAAAATAGGTTTTGAAGGGGACCTAAAACCCTTAATAGAAAAGTAAAAGATAAACCATGAAGCACTACTAGGTTTTACAAGGACCTGAAACCTGTAGTTTAACAGTAACAAAAATAGGTTTTACAGGGACCTGAAACCACATAAAAAGACCATAAAACGAATCCAAGTTTTACAAGGACCTGGAACCTAGTTTTTACAAAAGACACAAACCAGATAAAATAACCAAGATCAGCAACCAATTACCAAGACCACTACGAAATTAGAGACCAAATACCAGTTATAGTACTAGCTACTATTGCAGCTCTTTAATCATTTTCACCACCTCTTTGCCTACCTCCATAGTGCTTTGGATGGTATCAGCAACAAATCCTCTAGTAACCTTGGTTGCCTTTTTGCTAGAGCTCTATTTGGTTCTTTTACTTGGTCCACCTGGAGACATGATTTCTTCATTGGTTCACTTCCCTAAACTTGCAGCAGTTGCGCAAGTGCTAGAAGTAACCTACTCCATTTTATTGCCACTTTCTTTGATCAATAAATGAAGTTTATGTTCATATTTCTTTAGTTTTTAAGGTATATTACCCACCTGAACTTCCATCTGATTGATCTTTGCATGATCAATTTCCTGGTCCTATTGCACCTTTTCCACTTTTCTTTTCAAACTCATTAATTCATTATACATCCATGAGTTAGCTTGCAGAGAGGTATTAGCTTTAAGCTTTGTAGTATGCAGGAAAGGAAACATAGTATCCCTACTAGTAGACTCATTCTTCTCCTTCCCCATTTCTTCCCTACTAGTAGACTCATCCTTCTCTGTCCTTGCATCTTCCCTCACATTCACAACAACCTTATTATAAAGGTCCTCCTTTTCCTTCACCATTTCTTCTTTTTCATCCCTCACTCCCTAAGAATGCTCACTCTAATTAATTTCCTCTTCACCAACATTACCCGACCTTGTATTTTTCTCATTGCTTTCTTCCTCCTCCTCCTTACCAATCTCACCCTTACTACCTAGGTAGCCTTCCAAATTGGAGCAAAAATCTCTCACATCCATATTCTCCTCCTCCTCCAGATTTTTCTTATCATTATTATCTGAGTTATCATACTCAGTAATCTCTTCCACATTTTTCTGAGGGGTTTCTTGGGTTTCTTGCTTCAGACTCCTCCTTTTTCCCTTAACCCTTTCGTCACCCTTACTCTTCCTAGAGTAAGTTTCACTAATAGAGCCCTTCTTTTTCTTAGAAGGAGGGGAAGACACTATAGCCTTGTTTTTATAGTAATCCTCAATAAGTAAAATTAACCTTTCATGTAATATCAGATGAGACTCTTTTTTCTTATGAGCTTGTAAACTTTGGAGTAAAGAAAATCCTAGGTAAAAAGGAAATGAGAGCCTATCCTTTTGCCTAAAGTGATTGAGGAACACATAATGAAATTTATGAACATGCTTAGCTCTACCATCTAAAATAAAATACTCACGGATACAATAGAGCACATCCTGCCAGATAACCTTAATCTGATCCAATTCATAAAAATCATTATTCTTCTCTAGGTTCTTTTCCTCTACATCCGTTTTGGGAAATTTCTTAAATTGAGCATTTGAAATACTTGTTTCTTTATTGAACTTTATACCTTCCTTAGGAAAACCCGTCACCTCAACTATGAAATCTTCAGTCAAAAGAATTGTCACCCCATACAAGGAAACCCTATCTTCAATCTAGTTTTTGAAGAATGCCTCTGTAACATGAGGTTTACATCCATGAAGGCAATCCAAATAAGTGGTGACATTACCCTTATGCAAAATTTTCCAAACAGAAGCTTTTTGCCTTCCATGCCTTATAGTTTTTTGGCTAATGTTTTCTTAGTTCTCCGCCCATTTCCAAAGACTTTGAATTACTGCAAAAAGCTAAAGTCGAATGGACACGAAGAAAAGATTTAATCAAAGATAAAACATTCATTAAAACAACTAAGGCATGCATTAAAATATATATGTGCGATGCCAGGATAAAAATCACATTTAATGTACTTCCTCGGGGAGAGAACACTAACACCCATAACCCCACTTCCATTTATCATTAAATTGCTAATCTTAGCAAATCTTTCCCTTTGTTGCATGAGTTGTATCATAATTAATAAGGGCTTTCAAATCCATGTCCCTACTTAAGTCACAGTGTCATGTCATCTTATACCCCTTTTGGATAGCCTGGTTGGCAATCCAGTTAGCCACTGCATTAACTTAGCAAAAAGAATGAGATATAATCACTTTTTCAAATTTATTCATTAAAGATTTAATTTCCATAACACTATCTTCAATCGACCAAGTAATCAAATTTTTACCATCAAGCATATTAACAATGTTTAAGGAATCTCCTTCCATCCAAAGGTTCCAAAAACCAGTTTCCACTGCTAGCCTCATTGTATATAGAGTTTTTGTAGCCTCAGCTTTATGACTATTAGAGATACCAATAGGTATAGTAATAACATCTATTATATTACCTGTATAATCTCTCAAAACTCTGCCACAACTTGCTTTGCCCAAGTTTCCCTTAGTAGCACCATCAAAGTTCCCTTTAAGCCATCCAATAGGGGGAGCCTTCCATCTAGTCTTCAATCTAGGGTCTTCTTTTTTTATATTAGAACCTTTGGAAAACATTGGATTGTCAAGTTGAAAATCTTGATCACATCTTCTCTAAGACTTAAAATTTTCCTTTTTATTGCCCTGACAATATTTTGGCCAAGCACCCACCCTGGCATTTCTTTATTTCTAAAGATTCTATTATTTCTTTCTTTCTAGATGCTCCACCAGAGATGGGGAAGAGTAATCTTCCATAGAAAATCAACATCAGTATCCTTAGATGGACAACTCCAACTTTTAAAATAAAGTTCAACATTATTTTGATGAACCCAAGTTATGTTCCAGTAATTGAGAATAGAGCTCCAAACTTGTTGACTGTAAGAACAATTTAAAAATAAATGGTCTCTATCTTCTAAACCTCCTTTACATAGACTACACCTATTTACATAGACTACACCTATACATGTGGTATGTTTTCATCACAATGATATCAACAAAATGCATAAAATGGTCAAGATGATTTGAATTATGTAGCACACCCATTTGACCAAACATAATGTTTATCGATACATATGCCTCCTTTGATATATGCAAAAAAATTCTTGAAAAAATGTTCTACAAAATGAATATCATGCTCTTTATCATCACTTATGTAGAAGTGATATTCTTTTTTGATGACTCATGTTTCAACTGTGCTTTGAATACCATCCAAATCTAATTGTGCATGATGATAACACACTTGTACCATGATAGTAACTCGATCTGAAAAAATAATAGTCTAATTGAATAGCCTTTTGATGAACAAAGGAATAGTTTTCTGCAAAGTCAACAACTGATAAAATGGTTCCAAGTTGGAAGTTATCTCTAAGTGTTTAAAATTGTTGTGCTTGCCACTTTGCAAAATATGCATGACGAATATATGGTTGTGTCAAAGTTTTAAATTTTTCCATAAATGCTCTCACAGTCATCTCCTCTTCAACAGATTCTAATCTTTTCAATTCTTTCCCAGATTTAGTTTGATTCGTTACATACTTGTAACCCTTATAATTTATCATTTTTGTGACATCAGTATCTTCATTATTCAAAGGAAAAAGAGCCAAATTAGAACACGTGTCACACATTCCTCTAATGAAATTGATTTGACGAACAAGATCATCTATTTTTTCATACAAAATAGATGAGATGAACTCACTTCATCTACTAGGAGGGGCATTTTCATAACCAAAAGTTACCTCTATAAATTTTCGATAAACTTGATAGTGGAGATCAAATTCAATATGATAATGACAACAAGTTTCAAACACTTTGTTTCCCCTAACATAATATGGCTTCAATCTTTCAAATGATGTCTGCCCAATCTTTATATCCAGATTTGAACTACAAAATGAGACATACATTTCATGTCGTGTTATGTCCAACCAATATTTTGTATGATGTTCATAAAGGTTAGCTCTAACTCTATGTCTAAGAACATCTCTAGTATTTGATGAAGGACAAGTATTATCATTCCAAAACTATATTACAATTTTTTTTATTCTATCATCAATCATATCACAACAAGGAGCTCACATAATTGCCCAATTTCCTTCCAAAGTGCTATCATCCAAAATCATTCTTCTCTTAACATATTTTGATATGGTTTTTCTACTAAAACCAATAAATGATGAAATTGAAGATATTTGTCTATTTTTTGGTATACTACTACCAAGAATAGATTCCAACATAACTCTTCTTGTAGTGCTCTTATCTTTACTTCAAGTTTTCTTCCCTATAGAGCTTAAACCTTTCTTAGCATTTTCAACAATATCACTTTACATATTAGAATTTTTTTCTCTTTTTTGATGTTATGTCTACACCTAACAATTTTAATGACTCTTCCAAGTTTTTCTTTAAAAGAACACGAGCAAGTACTTGAGTGTTGTCAAGTGTTTCCAAAACATCAAATTTACTTGTATATCTTTTACTATCATATTCATTCCACTTTTTTTGGAAAGACTTAATGATTTAATATCAGCAAGTGATTTCAATTTATCCACCTCCATTACAAGTAAATGATATAAATTTCTATGACTGATATTTTTGTTTACACTTGTGGCTAGTCTTATGCATTCATCCATACCAATTTGAGAAATTGATCTAGACCCTCCTCCAAGTTCCATAATGAGTCATATTAGTTGTTATGTTTTAGTTGAGTCAAGCTTGAATAGGTAAGACATTATGCCAATTTAGTACGGTGCAAACTCATTTGAAGGATGTAGTGTTGATTGATGAAGAGGATTTGATAAGAATGGAATGGAAGAAAGTATTGATAAGTATGTGGAATTTCAATGGGCACTTGATGAGTTGGACTTTGATAGTATAATATTGATTTGATTATTTTACATGATTTGAGTAAGTGTTGAGATTGTGCGTAAGCAAGATATGTAGGTTGACAAAGAATAAAAGAAGTCCTAAAGTAGAAAGACAAAGGAACAATGAGTCACTTTGAGTAAGTCGGTGAGGTCAATAAATGAAGGAGTAGTGGTCATCAAGCATATGGAAAGTGCATGAAGGAAGAGCAATGTTAGTCAAGCTTAATATTGACCAAGCGAGTGTAGTGTTAATCGAGCAAGATAAAAAAGAACAATTTTGAGAAGATTCAACTGAAGGCCAACATTTGATGAAAATATAGATTGTTAGAGTAGTGTCTAAGATAAGGATGAAGTTTGTTATAAGACCTATGACTAAAGAAATTAAAAGAAGATATGATGATGGATATTTAATGATTTGAAATGAAACTTGAAGTTCAAGGAGAAAGAGTGATAGTTGATTGTCTTGATTCAATGTATCTTAGTTGGATGAAGATTAGATGGTTGTAATCAAGTGATAAAATATAGGAGAGTTTGGTGAAGTGGTAATAAGTTGTATATTTAAGTGATGAACAAGATTTTCATTATTGTTGATCAAGTTATTTGTGAAGAAAAAGATTGAAGGTGAAATCGAGCAAAGCAACATTGTGAAATCTAGCAAATGAAGTGCGAAGTTGATGTGTATGTGAGTGGATTTGTTAAAGGAAGAAAGAGGAAGAAAAAAGGAAAAAGAATGAGTGAAATATAAATCTAAAATAACAAAAGTAGTTTCATTCTTGATCAGATCATTTCACTATTACCCTCTAACAGTCGTAGTAGAAAATCTCTTAACCAAGTGGACTTAACAATCTTATTTATAATCCATTTTTATGGTGACATTCCTTTGAATGTTGGTAAGTCATGTAGAGTAGGCCCTCAATTGAGGAGTGATAAGGTCTATGTTCTTTGGTGTAAGTCCCCTAATAGGGTCACATTAACAATGTGTATGTAACCTTTAACCATGTTGGATCCTAACAATGCTCACTTTAGAAGAGTAAAATTTTTGGGTTGTTGATTCCCAAGACGTTTTTCCCTTAACAAGATTTCTACATTAAAATACCCATGTCAAAATGTCCAAATATTGATTGTATTGTATGTTCATTTCATTTTTACTGTTTCATGTTGGGAATGTGTAGGATCATGGTCAACTAAACTATGGCCTTAAGTGGCAGTGAAAAACCAACAAATCAGGGTTATGTTAACTTGACACATAATTTTAAAATAGTTATGGGCTTTATATCAAAAAGTTGTAAGAAAAGAATGTATAGGAAATCAAGTGTAATTTCTAAACTAATAGGCCTTATCTTGAGAAAAAATTATTTGATTGGTGAAAATTTTGGATTTTAATGCAATACTACAAAATTTTAGGGCAAAAAAAGAGAGTAGGTGTATGTCTTACCACCTTAATCAAAATCAAATGATAATATTTTTTAACATAACTATAGATATAAAAAGTAGACTGATGTTAGGATGCGATGCATATTTTTGGGTATTTTTATTTCAAATAAATAATTGAATATGAATTTTCTACTATAAATTTTTTAGAATAAAAAACTCTTGTATCTGGCCACCTTAACTAATTGAAAACTTTACAATTTTTTTAAATCTTTTTTTCTAATACTAGGTGAAGAATGAAATGTAACACAACTTTTGGATTTCACAAAAGTTATACCATTTCAATAAGTATGGCAATCAACAATTTAGAGATATCTTCATTAGAAATAAACTAATAAATACTTATCAAACTCATAATTTGACAACAATTATATCAATGGAATCTTGAGAGTGTTCTCATAAAACCCTTTTCATTTCATTGAATTTGGGGTGGAAAAAAATTGTCAGATGGCTAGTTGAAGTATGAATGTCAAGGAAACATGTTTTTTGAGTTGACCCAAGAGCTTTGGTAAATACCAAGCCTAATCAGGTACTCGGTCCAAAATTAGGCACCCAATCTTGGATTTGGTACCCGATTTAAAATCAGGTACTTGAAATGTGGTGAGAAAACACAAAATTTTAAATTTGAGATAGTGGGAAGCAATTGTACATTTTAAAACCAAAAGACTTACAAACATATTTAAATATGTTTTCACATTTAAGATTTAATGATATTTGAATATTATTATTTTATTATTATATATTATATAATAAATTTTATTGTTAAAATATTATATATGATTAGATGGTATATTAGGATTATAGTACTATGTATTATTATATAGTATTATATATTATCTATAATATTATAGATATTATCTATATATTATTATTATATAATATTAAATATATATCATTATGTATAGTAATATAATATATATTTTAACATAGTATTATAAATTATTACACACTATTATATAGTTTTTTAAATTGCAATATGATTGATTAACATATGTCCCTAGGGGTCCTAGGACCCCTAGGGACACATGTTACGATGAAATGGGTCAAAGGGGGTCATAGGTTAGCCTACGACCCCATTCAATCCATATGATCAATTACCATATGTCCCTAGGGGTCCTAGGACCAGGACCCCTAGGGACACATGTCATGATGAAATGGGTCAAAGGGGGTCATAGATTAGCCTATGACCCCATTCGACCCATATGATCGATTATCATGTCCCTAGGGGTCCTAAGATCCCTAAGGACACATGTCGTGATGAAATGGGTTGAAAGGGGTAGTAGGTTAGCCTACAACTCCATTTGACCCATATGATTGATTACCTTATGTCCCTAGGGGTCTTAGGACCCCTAGGGACACATGTCACAATGAAATGGGTGAAAGGGGGTTATAGGTTAGCCTACGACCCCGTTCCACCCATATGATCAATTACGATATGTCCTTAGGGGTCCTAGGACCCCTAGGGACACATGTTGCAATGAAATGGGTCGAAGGGGGTTGTAGGTTAGCCTCTAACCCCCTTCGACCCATATGATCAATTATGATATGTCCGTAGGGGTCTTAGGACCCCTAGGGACATTTCATCATGACATGTGTCTCCCTAAGGACATATTGTAATCAATCATATGGGTCAAAGGGGGTTTAGGCTAACTTGCGACCCCCTTTGACCCATTTCATCGTGACATGTAGGCTAAACTATGACCCCCTTTGACCCATTTCATCGCAACATGTAGGGATACATGTCACAATGAAATGGGTTGAAGGGGGTCGTAGGTTAGCCTACAACCCCTTTCAACCCATATGATCGATTACCATATGTCCTAAGGGGTCCTAGGACCCATAGGGGCACATGTCGTGATCAAATCAGTTGAAGGGGGTCGTAGGTTAACCTACAACCCCATTCGACCCATATGTTCCTAGGGGTCCTATGATCCCTCTAGGGACACATGTTATGATGAAATTAGTCAAAGGGGTTCGTAGGCTTCGACCCTTATGATGAATTACCATATGTCCCTAGGGGTCTTAAGACCCCTAGGGACACATGTCATGATGAAATGGGTCGAAGGATAGCCTACGAACCCATTCAACCCATATGATCAATTGCCATATGTCCTTAGGGGTCCTAGGACCCTTAGGGACACATGTTGTGATGAAATGGATTGAACCTACGACCCCCTTCAACCCATAGGGTTGCATGTCATGATGAAATGGTTCGAAGGGGGTCATAGGTTAACTTATGACCCCATTTGACCCATATGTCCCCAGTGACACATGTCACGATGAAATGGGTTGAAGGGGGTTGTAGGTTAACCTATGACCCCATCTAACCCATATGATTGACTACCATATGTCCCTAAGGGTCCTAGGACCCTTAGGGACACATGTCATAATGAAATGGGATGAAGGGGGTTGTAGGTTAGCCTATGATCCCCTTTGACCCCTATCATCAATTACCATATGTGACCCCTAGGGACACATGTCACGATGAAATAGGTCAAAGGAGGTCGTAGGTTAGCCTACGACCCCATTCAACCCATATGATCGATTAACGTATGTCCTTAGGGGTCTTAGGACCCCTAGGGACACATGTCACAATGAAATGGGTCAAAGGGGATCGTAGGTTAGTCTAGAACCCCATTAGACCCATATAATTGATTACCATATGTCTATAGGGGTTCTAGGACCCCCAGAGACACATCTCACAATGAAATAGGTCGAACCTATGAACCCATTCAATCCATATGATTGATTACCATATATCACTATGGGGTCTTAGGACCCCTAGAAACACATTTCACAATGAAATAGGTCAAAGGGGATTGTAGGTTAGCCTACGACCCCATTCAACCCATATGATTGATTACAAAATATTATATAATAAATGTATCTAATAATATATAATATATAATAATTGTATTATATAATAATATACAATAAGTAAATTCTATATATTTATATAATTTTTCTCAACTATATATATGATTATATAATAAATAATATGTATGATTATAAATACTATATTATATAATAATAATATATTACTATATTATATATAATAATAATATTATATTATTAATATATAATAATATATAATTTTTCTTAAGTAAATAACATATATGACTATAAATTTCCCATTAATTGATTTCTCACATATATACTAATTGATTTCCCACTCGATTTCCCTCCAAATTTTGGGCATGGATTTCGGGTACTTGATAACATATAGGGAATTTGATTTGGGATGAAATACCCAGAATGAGATCGGGTACTTGAATTTGTTTACTTGTAGACATTTACCAAAATATTCTTTGTCATTGCAGACCCGAGAGTCACATTTTTTTTGGATTTTTCACAGGTTTGCAAAAAAACTTTGTTTAGGGCCCATTATTTGAAAATATTGCTACAAGATTTGATTAGGTGTTTGGTATTGTTGTTTGAATGGGGAACAATAGTCATTCAAAGGCTAAATGTAAAAAAAAGGTATTGAATGAATACACTGCAACATATAGGGAAGGAGACAAGGTATGTTAAATGTTAATCAAGTTGACGATGTATTGATCAAAGGTGAAATAATAGAGTCAGAAAATGAATCTGTTTAGTTGGGGAATGAAAATGTACCAATTGATAATGACACTATAGGGATTGAAAATTTGGAGAATGAAAATTTACCATTCATAAAATGAATTCCATGATTGACCATGTCAAAAATGAGAATGCATAGGAATGTTACATATCTCCTAATTATAATAGAAATGAAGGCCCTAGAACACCAAAATGAATAATTAAAACTGATGAAATGAATATTAGTAATTTGGAAGGAAAAAAATTCACAAAGAACCATTTGGTTATGGGCTTCAAGACTATATAAGATGTTTTTTGGCAATAGGATAATGGTGGAGTAATGTCAATTCTTTATGTTTTAGAAATTTGTTTAGTGCTCCCCTCAGGATTCGTGACAAGGGCTTAACAACCTTCTGTGTTCTATAAGTTGAGTGGTTGTATTGAGCATTGATAGATTGATCTTTTGGTGCAATGACAACCCCACTCTAACAAGTGGTATCAGAGCTTGGTCACAAGTTTGAATCCTCAAACCCTCGGGTAACACTGAGGGGGAGATTGTTAGAAATTTGTTCAGCTCTCCCCTCAAGATTCATGACAAAGGCTTAACAACCTCCCGTGTACTATAATTTGAAAGGTTGTATCGGCCATTGATAGATCGATCTTTTGTTGTAACAACAACCCCACTCTAACATTATGCACTTATTAAAGATGCAAAAGATGAGACCTATGCTTTCCAAATTGAAGATTCGTGTTAGTAAGAAAATGGAAAGAAATGTCATTATTGTGAAGAATCTTTTTAGTGCTTTCAATACCATTAGGAAAAATAGTAGGGAGAAGGAAAATAGAGCTTTTTGAAGGGTTATTACAACCTCTTTGGTAAGTAATCATTTGAGAAATGATAGATATATGAGACAAACTTGTATTGAATTGAACCTAAATCCTACTAATTTGAGAAGAACACTTACTATATGAGAGATAATTGATGATCCTCTTCAAAATGATACATGGGCCAATGATGTGAAGCAAGAAATTCCACAATTTTGGCACTCTAGCTCAAGAGTCTCACCCATTGCTAAAGATGTGTTGAAGTTGAGAATTGGCATTAGAGACTGCACACTACATCCTAAAAATTATTTCAAGGTAAGTCAAACTATGTTGTTCAAAGAATTTAGAGAGATTCATCAAAGATTGCATGTATCACAAAGGGCTTTTGAATCCTTGAAGCCATCTTATTGTGTGCCACTTAAGATTCAAAATACACATTGTAAATATCATGTGGAGTTTTCTATGCACCATGAACTATTACAAAAAATCCATTCTACTTTGCATAGTAATAAAATGTTGGAGAATTGTGGTTCTAGCGGGCTTCCAAAATCATCAAGTGACTTGTTTTTATGTCCTAGAGTTGATGGTTGTTTCTTTTATAGAAATGATTTATTAAATGAGAAGTGTTTAGAATGTGGTGGCGTATCCAAGTTTGACACATGTTTCCATGAGGGGTGCAAACAAGATCTTGGGAGGACAATAGTAAAAAAAAAAAAGGTATATGAAATGGTGGAATACACATTGAAGAGTGGAGGTGAGGGCTCTAGATGTGAACTGGTTGCAAAAGAAATCAGTGTGGCTAGTTTTATTTCAGATTTTAAGACAAATATATTCTACAGGTATGCAAGGTATAGTTACAGATTTCAGTGGTTGGATCAGAACTTGAGAATGTGTAAGGAGACTTTTTCCATTGGCATTATTATATTAGTTGTTGACTTTGCAGAAAAATAGACATTGCAGCCCCAAAATGAGACATAATCTCAGTATTACAACTCCATTCATATTGTTATTTTGGGCCACATGACATATATATATATATATATATATATATATATATATATATATATATATATATATATATATATATATGCCCCTAATAGTGTGAAAGATAATCAAAAGATTATTATAGAGTACCATTTTTACATGAATGATGATGGATCTCACTCTCACAAGTTTGTGCAACATTGTTTTGAGAATCATTTTGATTTCTTACATGAGCATGCCATCTCTATGGATAGACATATCATTTGGTCAGATAATTTCACAGGTCAATTCAATAATGTTTACATATTTTATTGGCTATGTAGGATGCACGTAGAGAAGGGGGGTGCCTCATATTTTGAGTTTTTTTGAGTCTGACCATGGGAAAGGGGTACATGATAGAGTAGGGGCATGTGTGAAGAGAGCTCTAGTTAAGGAACAATTGAATATTTTAGGACCAGAGCTTCTTGATGCTTGTAGCATTGTTGATTGGTGTAGTTCGACATTATCACAGGGGGGACTCTTGATTCAATAATATATAGGTTTATTTGGTTGGTTGAGGAAGGGTACATAGGTGATAGATCAGATTGTGCTACTCTTAGAGATTCATAAAAAATCATTCATTCTAGAGCTCCGATTCTAGTACATGGACCATTTGGACATGACAACTAGCTTGCTTTTGTCCTAATTGTTTTTAGTGTGATTGGGATCACTATGAGTTGAGTGAGTGGGTAGACACATGGGCTCCACATGATCTCACTCCATTGTCTATAATACCCTCTATTAGAAATGATGACATGGAAATTTTAGTTGAGCATAACCATCTATCAGATCTTCTTCAACAAGGACATGTCTTTGAATTGATTGCACCATAAAGGAATGATGAGAAATCCAATTATTAGTTAGCACATTGTGTAAGAGGTAAAAAAAAGCTTGCATAACCGATTACAGATGATAATGGATTCACATATCCTACTAGTTTAGTTGTTGTTGCTAGAACATGGCTGTGGACATACATGCTTAAAAGGAATGAAATTCTTGCACTTGAAGACTATCAAAAACAGAAAACCATTCTCATATATTCACATCTTATTATAGCAAAAAATGTGAAGTTTTTGAAGCATCATGGAGGAACAAAAGTAAAAGAACTTTTTACTATTACTAATGTTGATCATGAAGCCCTATTGGAGACCCTAAAGCAGAGAGAGGACCCTACAAGAACACTCAACTAGGTATATTTACTTCTTATGTTCGTTTGTTCATAATGATTTGGTGAATTGATGATTATCTTGTTTAATATGATTATTTACTGATATTTTTTATGATATTAGAATGTATGTAAATCATGAAGAGTAGTTGTGCATGAAAATAAAAGCTAAATAAGCAGTGGAATGAAGAAAAATCTATTCTATTTTTGATACTACGATTTTTAACACTATAATTTTTGGTAGTTGTGTATTGATGTAATATTGATGAAAATTTTGAAATATTGTAAATATAAACTTATTTATTTAATGTAAGCAACAAGGATTTTTTTACTTAATGTAATTATTATGGAGGGACCCACAAAATGATGTTTTTACTTGACACTAACGCCAAACTTGCACTGTTCCCAATGAAAAAAATTTGAGGGAGATAAAAAATAAATGTTTTTACTTAATACTAACCCTAGTGACACCCTTGTTCTGACCACAGAGAGCCTGCAACATTTGCAGCCATCCCATACCAAAGAGTTTCCAAGATGCTTTAAGTGCATTTGGAGGTCTATCTTCAAAGGGTTGTAACCCATATCTCATGGGGGCTATTGGTGAAATGAATGTTACAAGGTAACAATATCAAGGTCTATAATAAATTATCTCATATTGCAACTTGATTATATTCTGTTTGGATTTGGCACAATGATCTCGCTTGATGCCAAATCTTGCAGTGTGCCTCAGTTCATTGGTGCATCACTGGATAACTTTAAAATTTATGATCTTGGCATCGAATCATTAGTGCCATTATCTTCGTATGGGTGGTTAAACCCTAGTGAGATCCTTGTTTTGACTGGGGAGAGCCTCCAACATTTAGGACCATCCCATACCAAAGAGTCTCCAAGATGTTCTAAATGCATTTGGAGATCAATGTTCCAAGGCTCATAACTCAGAGCTCGTGGGACAGATTGAAATTTTTTTGAATTCTACATAATGCTGATGTTGATGTCTACAATAACCTAACTCATTTTGAAGAGATCACATTCCATTTGGATTTGGCACAACAATGTCACTCGATGCCAAAACTTGTAGTGTACCTTAGTTCATTGGTGGATCACTGCGTAACTTTGAAACCACTAATCTTGAAATCAAATTTTCAACTTCATTAGCTCCAGATGGGTAGATGAACCCTAATTACACCTTTGTTTTGGCTATGGAGATCATCAAACATTCAAGACCACCTCATACTAAAGAGTCTCCAAGATGCTCTAAGTGCATTTGGAGATCAATCTTTTGAGGGTCGTAACTTAGAGCTCATGGGGGATATCAGTGAAATATTGAGTGCTATAGTATGATGATGCTAAGGTCTATAATAACCTATCTCATTTTAGAGAGATCACATTCCATTTGGATTTGGAACAATGATCTCGCTCGATGCTAAAACTTGTAATGTGCCTTAATTCATTGGTGCATCACTGCGTAACTTTGAAATCACTAATCTTGGCATCAAAAATTAGCTCCAGATGGGTGGGTGAACCCTAGTGACACCTTTGTTACGGTCATAGATATCCTCCAACATTCGTGGCCACCTCGTACCGAAGAGTCTCCAAGATGCTCTAAGTGTGTTTGGAGATTGATCTTCTAAGGATCGTAACTCAAAGCTCATAAGGGATATTGGTGAAATGTTGAATGATACATGATGGTGATGTCAAGGTATACAATAACCTATTTCATTTGGGAGAGATCACATTCCATTTGAATTTGGCACATCGATCTCACTCAATGCCAAAACTTAAAGTGTGCCCAAGTTCATTGGTGCATAACTGTGTAACTTTGAAATTGTTAATATTGGCATCAAATTGTCCATTCCATTAGCTCTAGATGGGTGGTAAAGCCTAGTGACACCCTTGTTTTGATTGCAAAGAGCCTCCAACATTCGTGGCCACCCTGCACCAAAGAGCCTCCAAGATGCACTAAATGTGTTTAGAGATCAATCTTTTGAGAGTAATAACTTGAAGCTCATGGGGGATATTTCTAAAACATTAAATTCTACAAGATGGTGATATTGAGATCTACAATAACCTATCTCATTTTGGAGAGTTCACATTCCATTTGGATTTGGCATAGTGATCTCTCTCAATGCCAAAACTTGCAATGTGCCTTAGTTCATTGGTGTATCACTATGTAACTTTGAAACTGCTAATCTTGGCATCAAATTATCAGCACCATTATCTCTAGATGGCCAGTGAACCCTAGTGACACCCATGTTCTATCCACAGAGAGCCTCCAACATTTGTGACCACCCTGTACCAAAGAGTCTCCAAGATGCTCTAAGTGTGTTTGGAGATTGATCTTCCAAGGGTCATCATTCAGAGATCATGGGGGCTATTAGTGAAATGTCAAATGCTACAAGATGGTGATGTTGAGGTCTATAATAATTTATCTCATTTTTGAGAGATCACATTCTATTTGGATTTGGCACAACGATCTCGCTTGAAGTAAAAACTTGCAGTGTGCCTCAATTCATTAGTGCATCACTATGTAACTTTGAAACCACTGATCTTGGCATTGAATTGTCAGTGCCATTAGCTCTATATGGGTAGATGTACTCTAGTAACACCCTTTTTTTGGCCATGGAGAGCCTCCAATGTTCGTGACCACTCCATACTGAAGAGTTGCCAAGATGCTCTAAGTGCATTTGGAGATTGATATTTCGAGGGTCATAACTCAGAGATCATAGGGGATATCGATGAAACATCAAATTGTATAGGATGGTGATGTCAAGGTCTACAATAATCTATCTCATTTTGGATAGATCACATTCCATTTGGATTTGGCACAATGATCTTGCTCGATGCCAAAACTTGCAGTGTGCCTCAGTTCATTGGTGCATCACTGCATAACTTTGAAACCACTAATCTTGGCATTGAATCATCAAAGCTATTAGCTTTGGATGGGTAGGTGAACCCTAGTGACACCCTTTTTCTAGCCATGGAGATCCTCCAGTGTTCACAACACCCTATAGCGAAGAGTCTCCAAGATGCTCTAAGTGCGTTTGGAGATTGATCTTTCGAGGGTTGTAACTCAAAGATCATGAGGTATATTGGTGAAATGTCAAATGATACAGGACAGTGATGTTGAGGTCTACAATAACCTATCTCATTTTGGAGAGGTTACATTATGTTTGGATTTGACAAAGTGATCTCACTCAATGCCAAAACTTGTAGTGTGGCTTAGTTCATTGGTGCATCACTATGTAATGTAACGCCTGACCAAGGGATCCAAAAGAATTAACCTAAAGTTTTACTAAGTTTTCCAATTTGTTTTTAAAAAGAAAAACTTACACATCAAACATAAAGTAGCAGAAGCAATTATATACAATCATACATAAGCAACATAGCAAATTACATTCCTGAAGGATCCAAAGACACTGAGTCACATTTAAGTTTAAATAATACTAAGTCTAACAAATACCACATCCACATGAAAGAATAATTACAAGTCCAAGTCCATTTAAATAATATACATTTGTTCTGAATGCCACTTGGCAATAAAATTTGTAATGTACAATCATCCACTGTACATGTCATAAGGTATGAAAGGCTGAAAGAATATACATTTGTACAATACATTACATCATTCCTTCCAAATCCATGAAACAAAGTACAATACAATAAGTGAAATCATCCATCATAAAGATATAACCATCCAACATAAAACACAAAGATAGAATGGAACGAAATGCAGACAAGGATCTCTAGCCATGACATCAACGAACGAATCTCAATGGTAAGAGTAAAAAGCACTACCACTTGACTACGTGGTAACCTGAAAAGGCCCACTCCCACTACATTGAGGAGATAGTCTCAAGTCCCAAACAATATATTAATCAAAAAATCAAAAGTAATATCTAAGTCAAGGAAACCCTAAAAGTAATCTATCTCAAAGGTTCTAAGATAAATTGACATCTAGACCCAGAGACAAACACAAACACGTAGGAAATCTATACTACTAGTGGGAAAGTGCCATCACACAAACCAACTCTAGGGTTATCCAACTAGTATTTTAATCCTCTGGTCCCCTAGTGACTCTATGCAACACTAGTATCCTTTCATACTAACAAGACATACAAATGAGTCAACTCTAAGGTTACCCAACTAGTCTTTTAATCCTCTGCCCCCTTAGTGATTTTTTGTGGTACCAATATCTTATTAATTCATTTTAAACCCATCCAATGAAATATTATCACTTATTAAACTACTTAAAATGGGTTACCTTGGCAACCACTTTGGGCCCTGGCCTCCATTGCAAGTCACTTCCCAACTTAACATATAGATTACCTACCCTAGGCTCGTAAAAGTACAAATCAAAGAATCCTAATTTTCACCTCGGTCCTATACAAGTGATTGGAAAGCATCAAAAGATAATTCACAATAACTCATCAGTTCTTTACAAGCAACTAGAAAACATCCCAAAAATACTGATCCAAGACTCAAAACGGTTAAGTCATAACATCCATCTCGTTATGCCATAAGGACACTGAAAGCAATAACCAACAATATAATCAAACTCATCATAGAGCATACCAGCACATTATCGTGGTTGAGTTTAAAAGATCAAATAAGCATAATACCATAATCACAGAATTCCCAAGCCTCTGGTAGACGTCCTAAAATTGGTCAACACTCTAGTCAACCCAAACCCAAAACACAGACAACATATAGATAATAGTGTAGCTTATAGATTGGTTTGATTTTGAAAACACATAATTTTGAGTTAACAGTAAGCTAAAGTTTTCATTTTTAATGTAAGTTCCCAATAGAAGAGATTCACAATTTATCCTTAAAATAAAACCCATTACTTATATTTGAATAAAATGGACAATTACCCTAATTTGATTTCAAGTCGATTATTCAAAAATAATTTAAGGGTAATTATTTATTTAAATTATTAAAATAATACTTATTGATTTTCAAATAAAATAATTTACAATTTTATTAAAATTAATATTACTAATAATAATAATTAAATAAATATAAAACTTCATTAATAACCTTCATTATTAATTTAAACTTAATTAAATTAAATTAATTAATAATTATATAAAAATAACTATATTCTCATTCATTAATTATTTATTAAACTTATAATTATTAATAAAAATTATTAATAAAATTATAAATAAATAATAATTAAAATTTAATATTATTAATTTTTAATAAAAATAATTTAAAAATAAAATAATAAAACAATATTATAACACCTGATGTATGTTTTAATAGCTTGCCGACTTTAATTAGTCGTGTCATTGCTGCAGGGGCCTGCGGCTGCGGCAGTACTGTCGTAGTACCCTACGGTCATCGACAATAAGCTGCCAAAAGGGTAAAGGCGGGAGGTGGGGTAAAACCTCCTCCCCTTTTTTTATTTAAAATTATTTATTTATTTATTTTTGTATTATAATAATTTTTTTCATAAATTTAAAACAAACAAAAACCCTCCCCATTAATATTATATATATATATATATATATATATATATATATATATTTATAAAAAGTTCTAGCAATATCCTTATAGGGAAAATACAGCCAACTAGACAAATTTTCCATATAAATTTCCTTTTCAATTCAAAACCTTTCCTGGTTTAAAATTTCAGTAATTCTAAAATATAATATTGAAAGATTCATCAGAAGGAAATTGAGACAAACAAATCATAGTCACAAAGAAGATAGCAATATTTAAATTACATAATTGACTGGGTGATCAAAACACAAGAATCTACTTGGTTCTAATGCTAAATTTGCAAACACCCAAAAGATTGTGAGACAGATATTTTCTCTCAAAACCTTCTCTAAAAAAATTTCTCCTCCAAAATTCTTGATATCCCAAAAATGAACCCTGAAATGTTGATAAGGAGTTCTCTCCTAAATTTAGGGCGCTAATTTTGCGATCACCAGAGAGGACTCCTTGCTCACAACTCTTTAACTCTTTATTAACTTTTTCAAAACCTCATGCACACTTTATGCACTTGTAAATATCTTTATTTAAATTCACTTGCCTTCTCTTTTTAATTAATTAATTATATTTTAATCTCATGCATACTTTATGCAATTTTAAAACTCTTTAATAAATTAATATCTTTTCCACTCTTTAATTTATTTTTGAAGCGTTAATTGATAAAATATTTATTAACTTAAATAATAATAATGTTTAGCATTTATTTACAAATGATCTCCTAAATATATTATTATTAAATTAAATTAATATTATTACGCTCAAAATTTAAACTATAATTTTATCTTTAAATTTAATTCTTTTTATTTTATTAATTTTTAATTAATTAAATATGATTAAATATTGAAAATATCATAATAAATTTCCATTAAATTAAATCATTAATTAATCTTTTAATTTGACTTAATTAACAGAAAAATACAAAAGACTTACAAGACAAAATACAAAAACCCAACATAAAATACCACATACAAGACCAAACTCAAGGTTTATAATCACGAATTTACATCATATGACGCATTCGGAAGGTAATCATCTTAGATACTTGTCCTAATTTTCTACGACAAATGGGTTTAAAGGTTAGGATTTAGACTCAAGAATTCATCTCCCCTCTCTTTCCATTGAGATAATGCAATAGGGTACACTCATCCTGGCAATTTAGGGAAGTTCTTGCAATCTGCATAAAATCCACACATGTACAAAGACAATATTCTAAACTAAATAGGCAATGACAGAAGTGGTGCATCATGTAGATCTCGATTAGCAAGTGACTATGACTCCCTTCCTTAACCACATTAGAAATTTCATACATAAAGAAAACACACACACACACACACACACACACACACTATACACATGCAGTACAGGGTATTCATAAGAAAACATGTATAATAATCGATCTAACTAATCATCATCAAAAAACTGAAATCATTGTAATAATCATCATCATGCATACATGAAGTAAATAGTACCAAGTAGTCTCATCATATAATCAAGTAAGTGTGAAACAATATCTAATAATTTGAAAGATAATGCTACTATTCATCAAGCATAAACTAGCCTAAAAGAGTTCGACAATAATAACAAAATGTAAACTAGGGGCATACACTACACATAACTTTGAAACCACTATTCTTGGTGTCTAATCATCAACGCCATTAGCTTTGGATGGGTGGGTGAACCCTAGTGACACCCTTTTTTCAGTCAAGGGGAGCCTCCAATGTTCACAGCCACCCTATACTGAAGAGTCTCCAAGATGCTCTAAGTGCATTTGGATATCAACCTTCTAAGGGTTGTAATCCAGATGTCGTGGGGCTATCAGTGAATTTTTGAATTCTATAGGATGGTCATGTTGAGGTCTACAATAACCTAGTGACACCTAGTGACACCCATATTTTGACCATAGAGCACCACTAAAATTTGCAACCAATACACACTAAAACATCTCATAAGACCAAAAATGAGCTCCTAAGACAAATTGGCCATGGATTTGGCTGATTGTAGACATCTTAATGGATTGCAGAGATCATTTCAAATTAAACATTACACCAAAATTTTATAATAAAGTCTGTTAAAATATTCTATAAATTATTGCATTTGAATTGAATATAACAAACATGATCAAAATGAATGATATTCCATAAATATGAATAATACACATGATCCACGATAAATTGAACAGTACTATACTAAATTAATACATATATCCTTGTTCACATAAATGATAAAAATATATATTAAAATACATGTATGCATAGACAAATTATGTAAATATATATCAAAATTCATGTATCTATAGATAAATTATGCAAATTTATATCAAAATACATAGATCCATATACAAAATGTGGTTGATCATGCCATCAAAATGTGTGTAATATCAATGTTTCTATATACAATGTGGCATATTCCATCTGAAAATGTCTCATGATGAATCCTAAGACAACTATACTATCCTATGCTGCTAGGGGATCATCAAAATGTAGCCTCTTTGCTGGACTAGGTGGATTAGATGCCTCCTACATAAACAAAAAAGGAAAACTCAAAGTTAGACTACTAAATTTATATGATTCTATGTATCTCACATTGACTTAATCAAATGCATAATTATCTATTTTTTAATGAAGATTTATAGTCTTAAACTTTCATCATAAATACCTCTCTCGTCGACCTCCTATTGCAGTTAGGAGTCCTCTCATATGTCAAGATTTTTGAAATCTGGTTGGTTGTGTCCAGTATATGTTCAAGTATGTTTATCAGATGGATCTACAACTTAAAATATAACATTATAGTTTGTAGTGTACTTAATTTATAAAATATAATCAAGAATTCAAACTAAAAATTGCCTCTGTCAACTCCTCCTTTGGATATAATGGCTACGTGAGCAAAGATACAAAACTTTGACGTCAAGCCTCCTGCACACTAGGTGTTTCCTATGAGATACAAAAGCTTGGTTGTTAATATCATGGAAATCAGTTTTTAATTTGTTTATGAAGATAAGGAAAATAAAAAATAAATGATACTTATACATATGATGGGGCTCTTGCTACGAATGGAAATGCTAAAGTGTTTGCGATGTCGAATCTGCCTGGACTCATCACCAGTAGCCACACCCTGTACAATAAAGAATGTAATTAAATTTCATTAGCACAAATTTTTTACAAGAATGTATCAATATTTAATCATTCTAAAAGCACCTAATTACCTCTACCTTGTCAATGGTTTGTGCCTCACCCCCTGCACTCTACCCCTCATTGACAAATGATACCTACAAGAGAAAAGAAAGATTAGAAACCATATATGTTCCAAAATCAAATACAAAAAACAATGAGAACACAACATAATGTACCATAGATGTCTCAAGGCCAAATGAAACACCCAAGACTGTGACATCATTAACCTATCTAAGCTCCTCCTCAGTCATCAACTAAACATGAATAAAGATCACATACATGTATAAGTCAGTATGGGTTAAAATTACTCTATTATAAAGATTAACTTTAAATCATATATGCCGTAACAAAAAAATGTATACATGTATTGACACAAAAGGATCCCATGGCTCTGCATGCCCCTCCTCTCTCACATAAGCGTGTGTATTCTTTGTAGGTGTGTCTTCTATGTCATCCTCCTCAAATAGAAATTGATACTCAGAAAGATCACCTACGAGACCAAGAAAAATATTCTTGCATGTTATGCAAGTATGTGACACACAAACATGTGATGAGATCACCAATGATGAACTCGTGCCAACATCATCAACATGAGGAGGCAACACTGACCCAGCCCAAGATATCAATAGGCTACTCAATCTATGAATGACTCTAATAATTTGAGAGATGACCTTTGCAATGATACTAGGATGTTGCACTGGAGGAAGGGGGAGACATCAGTAGGGGGGAAAAAAGTGCCATCTTTCTTCCGCTGTGCAAAGGGACTATTCTGAGGAGCTCCTCCTCCTACACTCATGTTGGGCCTCATGCTCTAGTAGTTCACCTTGAGGCCTAACACAAATTCAACATATAGTTTTTTAATGAAATAGAATGGCACCTCTAAATTGTTGTGTGGAGGTTTGTCAAAAACCATGCACAAACGATACCAAAAGTTCACAGACATAACCTCATTTGTGCACCATTTAATTGATAATTTGGGCTTTTTACAATCTACATTTTTACTAGTTTTTGGGTTTGCAAAAAGGTTAACTATTATTACAAGCTAGGGTTACCGTTGCACCAAAAGATTGACTTGTTAATGCCTAGTACAACCACTAGACTTATAGAACACAAGAGGTAGTTAGGCCATTTGGCAGTTAGTTCAAAAATCCCCTCCTTAGTGTTACCCGAGGAGATTTGAACATGTGACCAAGCTCTGATACCACTTGTTACAAGCTAGAGATGTTGTTGCACCAAAATATTGACTTGTTAATGCTCGATATAACCACTAGACTTATAGAACACAAGAGGTGGTTAAGCCATGTCACAAATCCCGAAGGGGAACATTGATAGTTAGTCCAACAACTATATCATCTTTACTTATGTTTAGGGCCACAACCTCATCATAGTCCAACCCATTATCAAACATGACATTCATTTGCTCACACCAGTGAAGAGTAGCATTTTGTTCATTAGTAAGTGTTTGAATATTATCCACTACAATGTTTCATGTTGATAACATGGGAACCAATGCAAGTATAGTGTTATATATGTTTTACAAACCCCTTAGTTCGGTAAGGTTTTCTTGTATCAAAGCTTCAATTCAAGGAGGGTAGGGGATCATTTGGTGGACGGTTTTGAAGGGGTAATGGATCATTTGGTGGAGGGTTTTTAGGAACATTGTTTTGTGTCTCAGTATCATCAATATCATTTAGGTTAGCCATACTTATTAAATTGCAAAACAATATTTTAAGTTTTTAATAAAAATAAAACAAATCAACAATTTCTATTAAAAATAATCTAATTTTAAATATAATTCATTGAAAACCATTAAATAAAACTTAATTTTAAATAAAATTCATTGAAAACCATCATTTTTTTTTACTTACCTCAATCATATACCTGTTTTCTTATTTGATACCCAAAACGGGAGGAAAAACAATGCTGATTGAAAATGACTGATCTTGCTCTCAGTATTTATAAAAAAAAATCCTAATTGTAGGTTTTGGGTATCCAATCTCATATCAGATACCCAATATTATATCGGGTACCCTATATCATATCAGATACTCAATATGATATAAGATACTTGATAATAGATCAGATACCCGATAAGGGTTAGCCTAACCTTTTTGCCTTGGTATCAGGATAGGTTGAAAAAATTCAGAGCAAATTTTGAAATGCTTTTAGATGTTTTAAAACTCCACTTTTTTCACATCGCCACTTTTTGGCACGCCATGATCTTGAACATACCCTACTACAACCCAATATATACATGAAGGTTACTCTAATACTCAGTATATAAATTAAAAATTTAGTTGCAAACATTGTATTGAAGATTATTGTGAAATTTGGTCTTGTTACTAAGCTTGTGAATTCAAAGGTAAAGTTGTCAAGTTTTTAGAAAAGTGTTTAAGGACTTGAGGATAATTGATTCACCCCCTTTCAATTATCTAACATGATGAAGCTAGCAGGACATATTCATAAGATATCAAGAATGAATTTTAGATGAGTATGATTGGTAAGATGATATATTTCTTGGGATTACATGTTATTCATAACAAGGATAGAATTTTCATATCACAAGCTAAGTATCTTAAGGACTTGTTGACAAGATTTGGATTGGAACATTGTTAACCTATTGGAACACCTATGGTGACATGATGTAAGTTATCTATCAAAGATGAATCTCTTAGGGTATTATAATCAAGTTATAGATCCATGGTTCGAGGATTGCAGTATTGACACATACTAGAACCAATATAGCCAATGTAGTTGGAATTGTGACAAGATTCCAAGTAGATCCTAAAGAGACACATATTGCAATAGTAAAAATATTTTTTAGATATTTGAAAGTAACTCCATATTATGGGCTATGGTATGACAGATCACATGATTTCACATTATGTGAATACATTGATGTAGATTTGGTAGGAAGTGTAGATGAAAGGAAAAGCACCAGTGGTGGAACATTTTTCTTTGGAGGAAGATTGGTTTCTTGGATAAAAAAGAAATATGACTTCATTTCATAAAGTACAATAGAGGTAGAGAATGTAGTAGCAACAAACAATTGTAATTAGGTAATTTGTGTGAAGCAAATGTTGAAGGATATTGGAGTTGAGTTTACTAAGCCTATTATCATACATTGTGATAACACAAGTATAGTTAGCATGTCAAAGAATTCAACGTTACATTCAAAGACAATGAACATTTCAATTAAGTACCACTTTTTGAGACAAAAGCTAGCAGAGAAAGAGATCAAATTGGAGTATGTTAACATAAAGGAGCAGATAGTAGATATATTCATTAAAACTTTGGCTAAGGATACATTTGAGTACTTGAGATGAATGTTTGGGGTTATGCCCCAATCTTCTTTAGAGTATTTGATGTAGAGATTTTTAGAAATAGATAATACTGTCAGGGCGGGGGGTGAATCAATGCTCTACAAACTTTTGCCCACAACTGAATACTATTAATTACTTTATAACTTGCATATGAAAGTAATCCAACAATGTTGAATAGTAAATATAACCATGCACAAAGAGAACTCATAACACCATTATTTTTTAACTAGGGAAACCTAGGCCAAAGGAAAACCTTGGTGGGGATGATACCCACTAGATGATCCACTAAAAAAAAAGAATCTTGTTAAAGATATTGACCATGTTAGGAGTTTATGAAATACATGTAGTGCCTCAAGTCCTTGTTAGAGGACTAGGCCCTATTAGAAGCCTCAACCCTATTAGGAGTTGGTAGATCAAATATAATGTATGCAAGAAGATCCCATTGCCCTAACATGTAATTATATAATTAAGTTCTTCACAAGAGTAGATATACATACAATAGTTTCTCACTACTGAAACTCACACTTGCTCTAATCATACATCAGATCTTCACATCACATAAGGCTTGCAAATCTTTCAGGCTCTCTTCATAATAGTTTACTTGTAATACATCACACACATATAGCACATATCACATCCTTTATTTGTGTAAGATAAGATCTTTACTTATACCTTACACATTAGTAAATCTTTGCTCAGTAAACCTCCATGTCTTCACATGCTTGACATAATATAAAATAATAGTGTTGTTGCAAACTGTCTAACACTTAGACAATTTTCTAACTCTAAATGCATAAATGAAATGATGAATACATGTTTCCATAGATGACAACTATATAGACATCTAACTGACCATATTTCCAATAATCTCCCCCTTTGGCATTGACGATGACATCTAGGAAAATTGGCTAAGTCTTGAAATGATGTCATTCATAACAAAACAAATAAAAGTAACTACACAAAATTGCCTTCAAAACATAACAGTTTTATTCATGTTTCGATGGATCATTACATTCCTTATCACTCCTTACATTGATACATAAGTATACTCCCCATTAGATATACATGTACTATTTCCTTCACATAATATTTCTCCCCCTTTTACTTACATAACCATATAATTTTCCTTACATATTATTACTCCCCCTTACACATCAATCACAAAGGTGTCAAAAACTGTATGCAAAATCTAGATGGCTTGTTGCTAATCAACTTGATATTCTAGAAAAGCAATTTGCATATACAAGTTTCAGGCATTCCACTTCCTTTTTACAATTCTCCTTTACTATATCAGAAATACTGATTAGTGTGTATAGTGCATAGGATGCCACTTCAACTGTGCTTAAGTCAGTATAAGCAAACTTATCATAGGAAGTCTTTGTTGCAAGACACTCCTCCAATTGCCTCTACAAAATGCTGATCTTAGATGATAGGATTTCTCCAAGAGTAGAGAAACTTTTTTTTCTATCTTTTCCTTATTAGACTCCAAACCTCTAAATACATTAAGGATCTTCTCCACTTCTATTCCATACTCTTCAATGCTAGTCTCAAGGAGTTGTAACTTTATAGTGAGTGTGTCGAGATCACTCATCTGACCCTTTATCTAATCTTCAAAAGCTATCAAGTACTTGTATGACAACGTACATTATCTATTTAACTTCTTACCTTCATCAATGTATTTTCTTAATTCCTTGATGCATACATTAAGTGCCCTTCAAATCATTCCTTACAATCATGCACACTATATCAAATGGTGGTGCATTGTGCTTTTCTTGAGCTTGCATTGAAGCTACCTCATATAATGTTGTGAATTCCTCATCAAAGGTCTTCACCAATTCCTTAGCTTTTGACTGCAAGTTGGGATTAGCTACAGTTATAGAAACTATCTTCTACATCCTATCCAAGACTTTAGTTAGTGTCTTCTCCAAAGACTTTATAGATTTGTTTTTTTGAAGTAATTTTCTCAATGACCTCATTAATCCTTTCTGGTCTTCATCATCATTAGATGATATTGCTACTGTTGCTACTGCTACTACTAGAGTTACTGCTAGAATGACTGTAATTGATTTAGTTTTGAAAATTTCTTCTCTTCCTCAACCTTCTTTCTC
This sequence comes from Cupressus sempervirens, assembly GCA_028749045.1. NCBI lineage: Eukaryota > Viridiplantae > Streptophyta > Pinopsida > Cupressales > Cupressaceae > Cupressus > Cupressus sempervirens. Next base: position 524,908,916 of record CM053789.1, on the reverse strand, counting down.
TCTTCTTCTAGTCTCTCAGCTTCTTTCTTTGAATTTTCATCTAATTTCTTCCTTTCCTCTTCCTCTCATTTCTTCTTTCTTTCCTCTTCCTCTTGCTTCTTTTTCTTTTCCTCTTCTTCTTGCTTTTTATTTTCCTCTTCTATCCTTTTTCCTCTTCTAACCTCTCCGTTTCTTTCTTCCTCTCTTCTTCTTTTTTCTTCTTTTCTTCTTCCCTCCTCTTTAATTCTTTTGTCCTCTTCTCCTCTTCCTATTTCTTCTTTTCCTCTTCTTCTACTTCACCATTAGAGCTGGTGTAAGCTGTGATATTGCCAACAATAAATGTACCAAAATTTGAAAATGGATTCTCCTTTGTATCCACTGTTATACGTGTAATACCCACTTGCATGGATTCAGTACCCATAGTTATGTGCAGTGGTGAGAGTGCCTACTATGTCTTATCAACTTCTTCGTCATCTCTAGAAGGTGTACTTGCTTGTACATACAGTAGGCTTACAAGTTTGGATTGCGCACTCACCTCTGGTATTGATTTCATATATTTCACTATGGCCTCCTCTATTTCCTTCCTTACATCTTCATAGTTGCCTCCCATCCGAACAATTGCTCTTTTTTTTGTTCCTCAACAAGGGCTTAATACCCTTCAAAATTCTATCCAAGTCCTCCTTAGAGTTGATTTCATATAACTTGTTGATCATAGTTTCTCTCAACTTGGTATCTTCCCCTATCACTCTTTTCTTTCTATTCAAAAACCTATTATATAGGTCCCCTGGAATCTTATTATGAATGTTATCAAATCTTTTATTCCTCAAAATCATATTCCTCACTATGGCATTTGCTAATTTCCTTCTATCCATATTATTATACAAGCTATAATACTTATTCAACCGTATAATATTGTCATCATTAATGATTTGCATGTTAAGGTTTTCTACCTTAGGTTTCCATGCCTTCTTTCCTGCTGGCATTCTGCCTTCTTGTGATGCTTGCTCCACTAGTCTATCCTTAGATTTATCCTCTGATTCCTTAGACTCACTAACTTGAAGTGTCTTTCTTATTTTTCTGAATCCATTGGTCGTCAGCTTGACCCTTTTCTTAGTGTATGGTGTAGATTCTTGCTTCAACTTCACCAATCTTTTTGATTTCCTTTGCACAATAGGTGTTTCAACCTCTAACTACCTCCTAGACTGATTACTTCATGTTCTCATAGGATGCACTTGTGCAACTGTTGCATATGGTATTTGTGCACTTGGTTTGGCAATAATTACACCTTCAAAAGATGGTGCAACAATAATTAGAGTTGCTACTATCGCTTCAGTTTGTTCACTTGCCTTCATCTCCAGTGCTATGCCTTTAACTTCATTAAATTCCTATCATACATGATTCTTTATGGATGGAATATATCTTCTTTTCCACAATTTTCTTTATATCTTTACTATGAATTTTAGAATGAACTTCTCTCTTTTATCTTCATAAGTACCCCATCTAGGGCACTCAATGTCCTCTAACAAGAGTATGATCTGCACATACCCTTTAATGAGTTCTGCACTCATATCATATCCCATGGGCTCAACAAACTTTACCATTGGTTCTATAGCTTCCATACATGTGTTATTAGACTCCAACATGAAGCATAAATCATCCTTATACTTCTTCACCATGGAAGGAGGTATTCTATACCTCTATTTCATTTTAGTTTGAAAGCTCTTCATCATTCTATCAACATCACTATCTCTAACATTTTCCATCTTTTCTCTATAGAATTGAGTCACCAACTTCATTTTGCACTCATTAATTTCCTAATTAATCATCCCTAGGAACTTCTTTGTTGCATAGAAAAACAAATGAGTTTAAAAGGACTCAAATATCAAGACTACATTCTTGGTCTTCTTCGGTTTTGCAATGTTGTCTAATAACTGTAATCTGATTATCTTGCAAAAATTCACTTTCCTTATTTCAACTCCCATCACATATGCTGCATGCAAAAATCTAGTTGGTACTGAGTTAACCCTTGAGCCATGCTTAAACTTGTACCCTAAAATCTTACTCAAAACCTTCACTCCTCTATCTTGAATCATGTCCACCTTCACACTCCTTCCATTAAATCTTATGAATAGATTGGTCTCAACAATTTTCCTTACATTTTTGTCATTTGTAGGTTGCATCCCTCATTACATAAGCCGGTGGCCTTATGAATTAGGTAGTTGTCAATTATGACATGCATATCTCCTCACCAAAATATTTAACACAAACACTGCTCAAAATGATTATGGTCCAGTCATGATTGTCAAACTTAGTATAGAACATATACTTCAGTAGGTTCAACTAATTCAGGCATGCCTACTCATATTTCAAAGTTAGGTCATTATTGCACATGACTCCTAAGTCCTTGTGTATGTCCTCATCTCCTATACTCTCAAATTTATAGTGGATATAACACATGACATCTTCTTCATGAAGCACATTTTGTGGGATTTGCAAAAATAAGCCTAACGGGTCATCCATAAAAGAAACAAATGGATGTTTCTTTAATACCTATCTTGGCCTTTCACTAACATCATACACTATCAGACTAGCCCTTGAATCTCTAAATGTATGCACTGAAAACTTAGTTCAAGCTTCATAAAATAGCTTATAAGTTGCATTTAGGGCTTCTCCAACTTTGCACTTCAAGAACTACTTTTCACACTTCAATTCACAATCAAATCGCTCTTCAATTTGCTCTAGAAACTTCACATGATTAACTAGTACATACAATATTTCTTGCTATCCTTAAATCATTTCAAATCAGACTCTACATTAAATGCATATCTACCACAAATTTAGATAGTGTCTTTGTTTACTAGTAAATTTATTTTCTGTCTTCCCACTTACTGTGATCATATCTAAGCTTGCACACTTGACCATAACTTCCACTCTATGTCTTCTACCTTATTTTAAGTGTATAACTTCTAGTTCACTGTCTAACATTAGTTCTGATCAACTGATACTCTACCTCTTCTAAAACTACTCAATTCAGATAGGATGAGTCACAAACAATTTCCAACTTTAGTTTCCCTATAGGTGCATCAATGTAACATTCTTCCAAAATTGTATAAGAACTCTTTGGATTACAAGCTTTTACAAATGCTTCTTTGAATTCATCACCATGTTCCTTTATTGCTTCCTTTTATCTATTGTCACTACCATTTCCATTCCTTCTATCATTTTTTTTATTGTTCCTTCTATTATTAGGATTTCTATTGAAGTTCCTTCTGTCCAATCTACAAAATCTTGTTGTGTGTCAAAAGTTATTACATAATTGACATACAGGTGCATTCCTCCTCTGATTGGTTCCATTCTGACTATTAGATGCTCTATAATTCCTTGCAATGTATCTAGGATTGTTATACTTGTAACACACAATCTATTTTCTTTCACCATTGGGTCTTTCTCCATCATTGGATCTACTCTGGGATCTTCTTCTTTCATTACCTACAAGGTTAGTATTCCTAAACATTCTACTATTCCTATTATTACCATCAAATTTAGGTTTCTTACATTCTACTACTTTATATCCATAACCATGACAATTATAACAATAGAAATTAGTAACAGTTTAAAAGACTTACCTATGTAGTCTCTCTTCATATGTCCAATTTCATTGCATATGAAACATCTACCTCTGAATTCATGTCTAACTTCCTTGGGTGATTCATCTTTTTTAGGTTTATCAACTTGTTCTATTATCTTAGGTTCATTATATTTCTCAGACAAATCAACTATCTCAACTTCTTTAGATGACTGGATCTTGTTCTGATCAATTTCCTTAGGGTTTCTACAACTAGATCTAGTTCTTTTTTAATCTCAACTTTCTTGGCTAACTTTTCTCTAATAAGATATCCAAGACCTATCTTGTCATAAGAGGGTCTCTGATAAAATATCTGCTCATCAATTTTCTCAGAACTTGTGTAAAGTTTCTCTAACTGCTTTTGGTTTGTGTTAACTCTCCTTTCACAACAATGGACAATTTTACATTATAACTGATTCGTATAACAAACAGTTAGAGTTCGATGGAGTGCAAGGGCAATGGCAATGGCGTCGAGGATAGGGGTAAGGGGGTTGACCTACATCATCCCAAGCATGAGGGGGGTTCTCATGGCCTAGCTCATCAACAACAACACCATTACATGCATGAGGGGAAGCGACGTGGCTTGGAGCAGCATCAACATAGGTGCAAGGAAAAATCTCATGGTGACATGCAACAAGAACAAGGTAATCAAACTGGCTCTGCTTCAATCTTTCACGAATTTTCTTCCATTTTTTCATCTACCCCTATTGTCCAATCGACTTAGGATCATGACCTCAGATAGATTTTTACTTCTACACCGGTGGTACAACCAATCGATTCTATGTCTAACCCTTTTCTATTCCAGAGATGCCCTTTCAGAGATATAATTTCTAAATGGCTCCCAAATACCACTGATATGTCTATTTTCAAAGGAAAAGCAATTGTTCAACTTGCCAAACCCTTTTTTCTTAACCTCATTTTCATGATCGAAGGTCACAATTGAGATCTAAAGGTTCACAAGCTACAAACCCTAGATTCTCACCCTATTTCAAAAAGGGTGAATCTTCTAACCATGCTCATTAGCCTTAGCCTCCAAAATTTTTTGGATGGGAAATTTTTTCTCATAATAATCATTCAATGAATCATTCATCCTAGAGAAACGCTTTAGATTCATTGGTTCCTGCAAAGGCGAATATGCGATCTACACTTGCACAGAGAAGTCCAAAGAGAAAGATCTTCAAAAAGCAACCAGTTTTTGATATTTGTGAAGGTGCTCCTCTCGATTTACCTGTCCAAATGCAATCTGCCCAAATGCAAAACAATGTGACTCAAAAGAAGTTAGATTTGAGAATTCATAGAGCCCCCTTCAGACCAAAAAAGATCTGGAGAAAGAAAACTTAGGGTAAATTAGATCAAAGGCCTTCCAAACTTTGCACCTGACCAACAGTTGCAGGACACTAGTCAAGATAAATATCAAAATTATTCCGATCAAGATCCTTTGAATCCTTCTCAACAATAGTTGTATGTTACTTTTTCAAATCAAATGTTGTAGAGCTCGATCTCTACTCTTCAACAGATAGCTCTCATAGGTAAGTTTTCTATTACTTCTTTATCTTTTATGGATATCAAGAACTGGGCTTTCATACGCTGGTCTAGACTTAAAGATATTTTTTATCATGAATCAGACTCTAATTTCTTTATTGCTATTTTTAATTTGAAAGATGAAAGAGATGTTGTTAATAAGCAGAAGGGTTGGTTTTGTCAAGGAGTGGGGTTATATACCATGTTGTGGATTCCAAATTTTAATCTAGGAGATATTAATATCCAATTCTTTCCACATTGGATTTCTTTTCCTTCCTTGCCTTTGGAATATCGTGATCCTAAGATTGTGGAAATTATAGCTAACATGTTGGGTATTTTTTTGAAACATGATTTGATTCCATATGAGTGCCCTCAAATGGAAGTTAGGGTTTGCTTATTGAGTAATATGCATAAACCATTTCCTAAATCTATTGCTCTCATATCCAAATGGGGGAAATGGATGCAATTAGTTAAGGTGCAAGATTCCTCTGTGATTCACAAATTTCAAGATAAACTTGGTCACTTCAGTTTTATGTGCCAAATTGGACAAGAGGATGTTTTACAAGTTTGTCCCGATCACTGTTCAGACCCCAATATTTGCTCTCGAAAAATTTCTTTGATGGACTGTCACACTTCTAAGGCCAATAACATTCTCTCCATGTCAGGGGATCAAGATGATACATTAGATAGCTTGCATAATATGCATGCAACAAACATACATACAGGTGAATTTATGCCAATCTCATTCATGGTTTATCTTCAACAATTTTTTTGGATTATGGCTTTCTTCCAGCGTGCGTGCTTCAATAGTAAAATATTTTTGCTGGAGTTTGTCCCTTCATCTTCAATGGATTCCTTCAAAGACATGACATCCAAGTTACTCCCTCTGATAGACTTTCAACGTTGTGTATCTCCAAAGTCACTCAATTTGATCAATTTTCAGAACAAAAGTTTTTCAGTTTCATTGCTAGGGCGACCTATTTGGTGCCTCTCTATTCATCCTTCTACTATGATATTGACTTTTACTTGTGATAAAATTTTGTCTGAAATTAACACTTCTATTATTTTTGATATTTCCAAAGAAGAAGGTTTGCAAGCTAAGGATTACAATTCACTTGTAATTGACTCCCTGCTTTGAGAATTTCAATTTTGGAATAAATTGATCCCAAGTTAGGCATTTGAAAAATAGACAGTTCTTAACCAATTTTCTCAGGATTCTGGCACAAGAAATGTAGATTTAATGGTAGAAGATCCCTTGGGACCAGAGGCTAATCTCTATTAGCTAGTGCAAAAGTCTATGGTATCGTTTCCTAAAGAACCTCACTCTCACGATCTTCACAATCTAGATAGTTTTAAAATTCAGCCTCTATCAATTTTGCAATCTCCATCTACAATACCTCCTATTACTAAAACACCCAAGGTGTGAGGTAGACCAAAGGGTTCCAAGATAAGAACATAAATTGCAGTAGGTATTCAAACAACTTTGGACAATAGCTTCATTATAATTAAAAGATCGAAAAGGAGAACTAGGAGTTCTCCTTGTCTCCAATGAAAATCATTTCTTGGAATGTCAGAGGTTTAAATGCCTTTGACACGAGGCAAAGAATAAAACAAGTTATTGATTCTTTTCAGGAAGATATTATTTTATTATAGGAAACTAAATTGTCCCAACATAACTTTGATAAAACAGTTGCTAGCTGGAAAAAATGGAATTCTTATCATATGCAAGGATTGGGTGCTTTTGGAGGTTTAGTAATCCTTTGGAATCCTCTTATAACTAATTCACAACTCCTCCAACAAGAAAACAATTGGTAGATGCTTCGTATAACTGCATTTGACATATCTTTTATCCTCATAAGGATAAAGCATGTTTATGGGATTCTATCACATGCTCTCTTCAAATGCAAGAGCATCCACAAGTGGTTATTGGAGGTGATTTTAATGCTTTATTATCTCAATCCAAGAAAACTGGAGGTATTATCCCTCCTCCTAAAAGCATACAAGATTTTAATGCTTTTGTGGATAATAACAATCTGATGGATGTTCACCCAAATAATGGCTCATTTACCTGGACTAATAAGAGATCTAGATTTGCTAATATTGCTGCTCATCTAGATAGATTTTTCTTATCAAATGATTGGAAGTTGAATTGCTCAGATATTTCCTCAGAAATCCTTACACTGCCAGGATTTGATCATTTTCCTATATCTTTAAGCCTCATTTACAACAACAAATCTTTGGAACAACACTTTCACTCTTCATTTAAATTTGAAAGTATGTGGCTTAGGCATCCAAAATTTCTACATAGTATCCAACAATGGTGGAATGAAGTTCTTATGGAAGGTCTTAAAATGCATCAGTTTGCTATGAAGCTTAAATATGTCAAATCCCAAATTAGGCTCTGGAATCAAAAGGTTTTCAAAAATGTGTTCCACCAAAAAGCAGAAGTCAAGGAATAGTTAGAAGAAGTATATAATTAGATCATTCATCAGGGAATGAATGAAGAAACATATTCTTCTAAAAAGAATCTATAATCACAATGGGAGGACCTATGTGCTAAAGAAGAGATGTACTAGAGACAAAAATCTTGAGAATAATGGCTCCAAAATGGAGATAGAAATACAAAGTTTTTCCATTCTTTAGCTAAGAAAAAAAGAATTAATAGTACAATATTCCATATCAAAGATGCTACCTTTGGTGATCTTCTGTCCAATGAAAATCTTATAAAAAATGAAGGTGTCAAATTTTTTAAAAACCTTCTTGCACTTGACATTTTGCCTAATCCTTTTGTGTCACAAGTGGATGAACTTCTTGACTCTATTCCAAAACTGATTACAGATCAAGACAATGATATTTTGATGGCTCCCTTCAGTATTCAAGAAATTCGAAAGGTTGTATTTTCATTTTTGCCTGACAAAGCCCCAGGTCCAAATGGTTTTACTGTATTGTTCTACCAAAGTTGCTGGAATATAATTGGATGGGATTTATTGGTGGCTGTTGAAGAATCTAGAAGATCTAAACTTATGTTGAAATATTTTAACACTACCAATATTTCCATTATTCCAAAAATGAAGGATCCCCAAACTTTTATAGATTTTTGCCCAATTTCTTTATACAATTTATCCTATAAGATTATCACTAAAGCCATATATCTTATGGTTCAACATCTTATTTCACGCATTATTTCTCCAGAACAAGGTGGATTTATCCCGGGAAGGGAAACCATGGAAGGGGCACTCGTGGCTCATGAAGTTCTCCACTCTATTAATTCAAGCAATTCTTCAAACTTTGTTATTAAATTGGATATGATGAAAGCTTGTGATAGAGTTTACTAGAAATTTTTGCTTCAAGTTCTTACTAAAATGGGTTTTTCAAAAAATTGGTGCAAATGGATTAAGGCATGTATTTCGGGAGCTTGGTTTTCACTGATCATTAATGGTAAGCCTGTGGGTTTTTTTCCTTCTAAACAAGGGATTAGACAAGGGGATCCTTTATCCCCAGCCTTATTTATTGTTATGGCTGAAGTGTTTAGTAGGGCCATTTCACACCAACACATGTTGCAGAAATGAAAAGGAGCTCTTATTTCAGGTACAAACATATCTATTACTCATTCTCTTTTTGCGAATGACACTCTTTTTTTTGGATTGTCAGATGTCTAGGAAGCTTGCCATATTCTTTATACCCTTGATCTCTACTCAGCTGTGTCTGGTCAAGCTACTAATGCTAAGAAATCCAAGATTTATTTCTTCAATACTAAGAAAATGGTTTCTGACAAAGTTAAACTTGTTAGGATAAACTACAGACAGAAATAAAAAACTACATAAAAATATAACCAATAACAGAAAAAATAATAGATCACACAAAAATGAACACAAGGCACCAAGATTTAACGTGGTTCACCCAATCCTTGGGCTACATCCACCAAACAACAAGTTTGATCTTATTACAATCCAGTTATTACAACCTGATTACAATCTGTAATCCCTTACAGCTCAATACCGCCGCAAGAACCAATTTCGTATCACAACATAATAAAAAATACCCAACCCTAAGCCCTTTTATACAAGTATTAAACCACTTTAGGGTTATAACATGTCAACCATATGTTGGCCATAATATGTCGGCTACCATGTCGGCCACGACCCAAAATTTTTTTTCGAGGTGATGCCCTGAACCCCACTATTTATGAAGTATGTACAGTACTTTCCTAATCAGTCACCACAATCTAACAATCTCCCACTTGGGGACTGATCAGGCTCCACACTAAACAACAATCTCCCACTTGGAGACTGATCCTGTAGCAATACCACTACCACATGGGGCTCCCACTGGATCAAACCATCCTGGACTCTACTGTTCTTTTATTCATGTTCAGTCTAAAAGACCAACCGAAGCTGAAGAGGAGTTCACCTTCTCCCTTGTTACAACCTTTGTCAACATATCTAATGGATTGTCATTGGTATGGATCTTCTCCAGCTTTAACTGTCCATCCTCCAAAACTGACCGAATGAAATGGTACCGCAACTGTATGTGTTTGGTCTTAGAATGCAGAGCTGAATTCTTAGCAAGATGAATGGCACTCTGACTATCTATGAACAAATAATTATCCTTCTGAGGATGTCCCAATTCTTCCAAGAAGAACTGAAGCCATACCATCTCCTTGGCTGCCTCTGTAGCAGAAACATACTCTACCTCTGTAGTGGATAGAGCATTGATCTTTTGTAACCTAGAAACCCAACTCACGATTGCCCCACCAATAGTAAAGACATAATCTGTAGTACTCCGCCTGGTATCAATATCCCCAGCCAAATCTGAGTCAACATAGCCCTGTAAATCAGTAGTAGAGCCCCCAAAGTGTAAACACTTATTGGATGTTCCTCTCAAATATTTGAGAATCCACTTGACAACATTCCAATGCTCAAATCCTGGATGACTCATATACCTACAAACGACTCTCACTGTATGTGCAATATCTGGCCTAGTGCATACCATAGCATACATCAAGCTTCCTACAGCTGAAGCATAGGGTACCTTGGACATCTTATCCTCCTCTTCCTGTGTCTTGGGACACATTTCCTTAGTCAATTTCAAATGACTGGGTAAAGGTGTGCTGACAGCTTTAGCATTCTCCATAGAGAAACGTTGCAACACTTTCTCAACATAATCAGCTTGAGATAGCGTCAATGTTTTGTTCTTCCTATCTCTACAAATCTTCATACCAAGGATTTGTTTTGCTGCCCCCAAATCCTTCATAGCAAATGCATGTGCTAATTGGCGTTTTAGCCCCTTAATATGATCCATGTTAGACCCAGCTACAAGCATATCATCAACATATAAACATAAAATAATGTAGCTATCATCATCCAACCTCTTAAAATAAACACAATAATATGAATGACACCTATTATATCCATGCTCATGCATAAAACTATCAAATTTTAGATACCATTGCCAAGGTGCTTGCTTCAAGCCATATAAACTTTTCTTCAATTTGCACACTAAGTTCTCCTTACCTTTGACCTCAAAACCCTGTGGCTGAGCCATATATATTTCTTCATCCAAATCACCATGAAGAAAGGCTATTTTAACATCCATCTACTCTAAATGCAAATCTTCAGTAGCCACAAGACTTAAAACAGTACGAATAGAAGTCATTTTAACAACAGGAGAAAATATCTCATCAAAATCAATTCCCTTTTTCTATGCAAATCCTTTTACAACTAACCTAGCCTTAAATCTTTTCTTACCTCCTTCCTCTTCTTCCAACTTGTAAACCCACTTATTCTATAAAGCCTTTTTACCTGCAGGCAACTTGCACAAATCCCATGTCTTATTTTTCAGCAAAGAGTCCATTTCATCTTTCATTGTAGACTCCTACTGAATCTTAGTATCCACCTGCACAGCTTCATCATAACTTTCAAGTTCACCAGCATCAGCAAGTAAAATAGAATACAAAGAGGGAGAAAACCTTTGTGGAGCTCTAATTTGCCTTGTTGACCGTCTAACATTCACTGGTGTGTGTGGTATTTGTTGTTGCAGTTGTTGCACATCATGAGGAATGGCTGGAACATTAGCTTTTGGAGTATCATCCAGCACTACATAATCATCTTCTTTCTTCTCATGTTGTTGCAACAGATCTTTGTACAACACTTTCTCATTGAATATGACATCTCGACTTCTAACAATTTTAAGATTTTCAAAATCCCAAAGCCTATAACCAAATTCATTAATGCCATATCCAACAAAGATACATTTCTTTGATTTAGCTTCTAGCTTGGTTCTATTTTCAGAGTCTATATGAGCAAAAGCTTCACAACTGAAGGTCTTGAGAAAATAATAACTCACCTTCTTACTAGTCCATGCTTCCTCTGGAATGCCACAACCCAAAGGAGTAGAGGGACCTCTATTAATCAAATATACTGCAGTATTGACAACCTCCACCCACATGTGTAAGGGCAACCCATCATGCAACCTCATGCTCCTTGCACGCTCCATTATAGTCCCGTTCATGCGTTCAGCCACTCCATTTTCCTGTGGAGTCCTTGGAACAATTTTTTGTCTATGAATACCATTAGTGGAGCAATAATATTCAAATTCATGACTGCAATACTCACCACCATTATCAAATCTGAGACATTTTAATTTGTTACCAGTCTCATTTTCAACCAAGCATTTCCATTTCTTAAAAGTTTGAAATACATCAGATTTCTGTCTAAGAAAATAAACCCATACTTTTCTAGTTGCGTCATCAATAAATGTAACATAATAATGAGACCCACCAAGGGAAGATACCTAGGCTGGTCCCCATACATCTGTATGCACAAGCTCTAATTTCTCCTTTTTGTTTTCCTTCCCTGTCTTTACAAAACTCACTCTCTTTTGTTTTCCATACACACAACTTTCACAGAAATCCATATTCACACATTTCAGACCTAGTAAAACTTTCCTTGAATGAAGTACTTTCATACCTTTCTCACTCATGTGCCCAAGTCTATTGTGCCACAACATTGTATCAGAATCTACAACAACTATTTTTTCTCCCTGCTCAACTGTAGCAATTGTTCCTGAACATTCATTTTTCTCTAAAACAATCAAAGTAGAAGGAACAATATGACTTGTACAAAGATATAAGGTGCCTACTTTCACACCTTTTGCTACTACAAGGGAACCTTTTGAAACCTTCCAATTTTTATCATTAAAAGTAACTACACAACCCTCATCACCGAGTTGCCCTGCTGAAATTAAATTTCTACTTAGTTTTGGAACATGTCTTACCTCATGTAGTAGCCAATGATTCCCATTCTGCAACTTAATCTTAATTTTTTCCCTTTCCAACAATCTAATAGGGTTCATTATCCCCCAAATAAACAAGCCCAAAATCCCCTTGGACATAATCAATGAAATAACCTCTATGAGGTGTAGCATGAAATGAAGCACTAGAATCTAAAACCCATGAATCATCAACACTCTCTAAAGATAGAAGCAAAGCATCCTCTTCAGATTTGTTACTTACCACATTTGCCTCCTTGTCTCCATCTGATTTATCTCCTTCATTTTTCTTTCGATTCCAACAATCTTTCTTTTTGTGCCCTGGTTTCCCATAGTACCAGCAATCATTTGGTCCTCTCAATTGAGACCTCCCCCCCTTTGACTTTCCTCTTGATTTCCCACGATTTTTAGAGTTACTTCCTCTTTCAGTCATTCTGCCCCTGCTTTGTGCATTTAAAGCACTTCCTGATGTAGATCCACCTGAGAATTTTCTACGAGTTTCCTCACTTAAAATAACACCGATCACATCATCATATTTTAGGGTACTAGATCCAAGAACAAAATTACTCACCACCATTACCAAGCCATTCCAGCTTTCAGGCAAAGAACACAAAATCAAGAGAGCCCTAATTTCTTCATCAAAATTGATACCCACAGAAGATAATTGACTAGTAATAGTATTAAACTCATTTAAATGATCTGCAACAGATCCACCTTTTGCCATTTTCATATTAAATAAACGCTTCATGAGAAATACCTTGTTTGAAGCGGAGGGCTTTTCATATAGTGTCGCTAGGGTTTTCATCAAATCTTCTGTCGTGTTTGCTTTTGTAATATTAAATGCCACCGATGGTGCCAAGCATAACCGAATACTTTCGAGTGCCTTTCTGTCCAAAAGATCCCATTCAGCCTCTGACATAGTTCCCTGATTCTTGGCTTTTCCTTCCAACGGCTTCCATAAATCCTTCTGATATAGATAGTCTTCCATTTGCATCTTCCATAACTAGAAGTTCTGCCCATTAAACCTGTCAACCCTCAACTTACCCTCATCTTCCATTGCTCCCACTCAACCATGAGACTCCCACTTAACCATGAGACTTTCCTGCAGAGGATAACTAAAAGACAACGTCGCTCTGATACCACTTGTGAGGATAAACTACAGACAAAAATAAAAAACTACATGCAAATATAACCAATAACAGAAAAAATAATAGATCACACAAAAATGAACACAAGCCACCAAGATTTAACGTGGTTCACCCAATCCCTAGGCTACGTCCACCAAACAGCAAGTCCGATCTTATTACAATCCAGTGATTACAACCTGATTACAATCCGTAATCCCTTACAGCTCAATACCGCTGCAAGAACCAATTTCGTATCACAACATAATGAAAAATACCCAACCCTAAGCCCTTTTATATAAGTATTAAACCACTTTAGGGTTATAACATGTTGGCCATATGTCAGCCATAATATGTCGGCTACCATGTCGGCCACGACCCAAATTTTTTTTGAACCCCACTATTTATGAAGTATGTACAGTACTTTCCTGATCAGTCACCACAATCTAACACAACTGATATTGGGTTTTTCAGAAGACTTTCTTCCCTCAATATATTTGGGTATTCCTTTCTTCATGGGTTCAAATAAATCTTCATATTGGTCTTCAGTTATTCAGCGTATTTAGAGTAGAATTTCTTCTTGGAAAGTTAGATGGTTGTCACTGGCGGGAAGAATTTTGCTGATCAAATCAATTCTAGTTGCAATTCCTAATTATTTCATTGCTGTCCTCAAGATCCCACCTAAAGTGTTACTTACAATTCAAAAATTGATTAAGGGTTTCCTTTGGTCTAGTAATATGAATGAATCTTGTAAGATTCCACTTATTTCATTACAAGATATGTCACAGATTTCAAGTGTTGGAGGGACAATAATTCATGATCTATCTATTAGAAATGAAGCATTTGGTGGGAAATTGATTTGGTACATGTATTCTAAGTTTCAGCCTATGTGGTGCAAAATTATGCAACAAAAATATCTAGATAACAATGATCCTTCTAGTATCCTTACTATTTCAAATCCTCCTAAAGGCTCGGTCATTTGGGATTTCATGATAGCTTCGCGCAAAATCATAGTAGACTACATCTCTTGGGAAATCAATAATGGCTTAAGTATTAATTTTTGGAACAATTCCTAGAATGGTCAAATTCCACTTTCTAAGAGTGGAATCTCATTGAATGTTATCCAGGTTGCTGAGCTTCACTAGGGATCCCAATTTAATAATTATGTGGAATATGTCTGTGAATTTTCAAAGAAAATATTTTGGAAGGATCCTAATAAATTACCTCTGTCACCGCAAGAAATCATTCAATTTCAAAATATTTTGAATTCAAGGCAAGTCTTTCTTTCTGAAGCCCATGATTGAATTTTTTGGGCTCCAGCTAAGGATGGAAATTATTCAGTGAAAGAGGGGTACAAAATTTTAAAACAGAATGGTTTGAATAAACCTACTTCCAAAGTTTTTTCATTTTGTTGGAATCTGGTTGTTCTTCCTAAAGTAGGTCGTTGCTCATGGCTAGCACTTAAACACAAGATTTTAACTAGTGACAAATTGAATATATTACATATTGCTCCTCCTTTTAAATGTGTTCTTTGTGAGGAACAAGAAGAAACTGTGGATCACCTGTTTGTTACATGTTCATTTGCTTATCAATGTTGGTGCTTCATTTTGAGTAAAATTAATTACCTTACTCCTTTGCCAAACAATCTTTGGGATCTCTTTCAAGCTTGGCCACTTCTTTATCAAAAAGCACTATTTGCAAATCTCTGGAAATGCATACCAGCCTTGGTAGTTTGGGCTATCTGGTGGGAACGTAATAAGCATATTTTCAGAAAGGAATCCCTAAGATTAGACATTGTTTTGATTGGT
This sequence comes from Cupressus sempervirens, assembly GCA_028749045.1. Classification (NCBI taxonomy): domain Eukaryota; kingdom Viridiplantae; phylum Streptophyta; class Pinopsida; order Cupressales; family Cupressaceae; genus Cupressus; species Cupressus sempervirens. Next base: position 524,893,590 of record CM053789.1, on the reverse strand, counting down.
ATTGAAAAATCAATCTTATCTAAGTGACTAATCTAGTCTAAAAGTGATTAAATTCAACCTGATTGTGACCCATTGGGATTCCCAAATCATCCAACAATGGCAACAATTATTCATACCAAATGGGTGGAAAATTAGCCACTCACCTACATATCTCTTACCTAGAGAGATTTTTTGGAGACCCCCTTCATATGGTTTTTGGAAGTTGAATTTTGATGGAGCTTCAAGAGGAAATCTAGGTCCATCAGGTTTTGGAGCATGTGTTAGAAACCCCTTTGGTCAGGTTGTGGCTATCACAATTTCTCCTTTGCCCATTGATACTAATAACATAACGGAGGCTCATGCCCTATTGGCCGGGCTTATTTTAGCCAAACAAGGCTGTTTCCATAGGTTACATATAGAAGGGGATTCTTTAGTTATTCTTGATGCTTGTATCCATAGGCGCATCATTTCTTGGAAGCTAAAATATGTTCTTAACCAAATTTGGAGACTTCTCGATGAATGTTTAGATATTTTCATTTTGCATATTTATCAAGAAGGGAATAAAGTTGCAAATTTTTTATCAAATTTGGGTTGTGATGGGGTTACTACCTCTACTTTTCATCCTTTACCTTTTATTGAGAAATACAAGGTTCTACAAAATCTCATTCAAGATGACTTGGAAGCCTCTATCTGCTCGGCATCTGAAGTTCATGCTTTAGTTGCCTAGTAGATGCTGAGTCCAATAAGAAGATAATTGATGCTGAGTAATGCAGATTAATATCAGATGTCGAGAAAGTCTTTAGGTGCCGAGTTGAGAAAGTTATACTCTGGTGCTGAGTAAGCTATGTTTTGGCATCGAGTAAAGCAAAATTATATCAGGTGCTGAGTTGGTCAGTTCACACAGTTGGTTGCTGAGTTCATCAAGAAGGTAATTGAAGTGGAGTAATATTGATAAGTATCAGATGCCTACATTTAGGTGACAAGTGAAGTAGAATTGTATTAGGTGCCGAATTGTCTAGAAAACATAGCTGATCCTATTCTAGTTTGAATGTGATATATGCCAAGTAAAAATAATAGGTGCTGAGAAAATTTGATATCCTTCAGGTGTCGAGTTAAGGTGCTGAGTTTAGGTGTTGATCCTATTCTAGTTTGAATGTGATATATGCCGAGTGAAAAATAACAGGTGCCAAGAATAATTGATATCCTTTAGGTGCCGAGTTTAGGTGCCGAGCTAAGCAAGTTATATTCTAGTGCCAAGTAAGCTATGTTCTAGCACCGAGTAAAGAAGAATTGTTTCAGGTGCCGAGTTGGTCAGTACACATAGTTGATTGCTGAGTTCAACAAGAAGGTAATTAAAGTGGAGTAATTCTAATAAGCATCAGATGCCTACATTTAGGTACCGAGTGAAGAAGAATTGTATTAAGTGCTGAATTGTCCAAAAAGCATAGCTAATCCTGTTCTAGTTTGAATGTGATATATGTTGAGTGAAAATAACAGGTGCCGAGAGGTGCCGAATTTAGCAGGATTGTTTCAGGTACCGAGCATAGTTCTTGGTTTTTGAGTTCAACAAGAAGGTAATTGAAGCAGAGTATTGCTCATTTAGGTGCCGAGTGAAGCAGAATGATATAAGGTGCCGAGTTTAGAAAGATTGTTTCATGTACCGAGCAGAGTAGATTTTTTAGATGCTGAGTCAAGGTCATATGTATTAGGTGCCGAGTTGCTTAGAAATAGAGTACAATTCAAAGCTCATTAATGTTGTATGATTTTATCAGAAGCATTTATGATGACATGACATGCACAATATATTTTGAGTGTTTCAAATCTGATTATCCTTTGACGACATTTAATTTTTGTTTTTGTGATTCAATTTCCTCATGTGGCTAAATCTGAGTCATTAAAATGTATTGTCATTAGTACTTTTTCCAACTCTTCAAGGACATTTTCTATGCGAGCATAGATGGCTTATATCATGTTGCACTGTGTAATTTATTGCTTGAGGAATGACATCTTCAATTGCACATATATGCAAGAGCTCAATTTTATGATCTATGTTTGTGTTTGTGTTACAAGATGAGTTATGGGTGGGATATAGCTCTAGCTTGTGAAATGTGTCACAAACAACATTTTTCTATCATGCCAAAGAATTTTCATATATGCTTGCCACCGGCATTAGAGGAAACTATGTTACCAAGTATTATTTCATATGAGGTTTTGGATCAAATGTTTTTAATTTCTTCACTCACAATTTGAAGAGTTATTCAACATATCATTGGTGAAGAATTTTTATATCCTTCAACACTTCTATTTTTCTACCTGTCTCAACTCATTTCAATTTTCCTTTCCAATGCTATGGATCTCCTGCAGTCTCCTGAAATGCTTCAAGCTTTGGCCCATAAGGTAATTCGACCTCACTTCATGGTTGATAACAAATTGATTTTGGCTTTGCAAAAGTATGAATTATGGAATGGAGTGGCATTAGTTGGTGGTTTGTTCTCAAATTTTCAACTCCTGCACAATCATGAATTTTATGTTATTTTTGAGGCGCTTAAACATGCTATAGACACTGGCAGTTTCATTTATTTAAAACATGCTTTGCCACCTGAACCAAGATTAATGGGTGTTCATTTGGTGGAACGAATAAAGATGGTGGGTCAGGCTATGATTGATTTGCAGAAGGAATCTAATGTTTCAAACTCCAGGGATATGAATGTTGCTTCTGTGTAGCCGATTGAACATAATTTTTGGGATTTAATTAATGAGGTTAACTTGGATTTGGATTGGATTCATGACACTTTAGAGTTTTGTTCTGGTTGGGGCCCTATTCCTGGTGGGCTTGGGTCAATTGAAGGTGGTTTTGTGTCTAATTGGGAAAATTTGTAAGATAAGTGCTAATTGCTTGGATAAGTTTGTCATGAAGATAGTGCTTGGAAAAGTCCAAAGAAATCATTGTTAAGGTACTCTCTAGTTCACCGTTGGGTGGTAGTTGATATACCCCTTGTAATTATTTGCTTAAACTATATAAATCTATGTATATATTAGGGATGATGCTAGGTTTTCTTCACTAATTCTTTCCCAGTTGACCTCGTTGAATCAGACTTAATAAAATATTATAGTGGCTTGCCACTTTTGCCTTTAAAAAAAAAAACTCTCCTTTCACAATAGTGTTGTATTTTTCCAACTCAGCATGTTCTATCTTAATAGAATGTAATTTAGGAGTCACTTGACTCAACTAGGATCTAAGGTTTTCATTCTCATATTTTAGCTTAGGTTCACTCTTACTATCATTTTTCTTAAGACTCAAGTTAAGTTCAATAATTTTCAACTCATGTTTCAAGATCCCATTTTATTTCTTGAGATTTCCTACTTCATCATTGTCACTAGTCTACACGATTGATTCCTTACTATATTTTAGATCATCAATCTTATCTTCTAGTTTTCCAATGTAAAATTTTGTATCTTCATACCTATCTTTCAAGTTATCTCTTTCTTTTGTTAGAAGGTCAATCTGTTCAAGAGCTTCTTGAAGATTTCTCTTTAACTATTCCATATCCATAGGGATCTTACTCAAGTTGTTAGGCCTCTTTAGAGTAATTATTCTCTGATACCAATTTTTAGAAATATATAATACTAAGAGGGGGGGGGGGGGTGTGTGGGGTTGAATCAATATTCTACAAACTTTTTCCCACAACTGAATATTGTTAATTACTTTATAACTTGCATATGAAAGTAAACCAACAATGCTGAATAGTAAATATAACCATGCATAAAGAGAATTCATAACACAATTATTTTTTAACTAGGTAAACCTTGGTGGGGATGATATCCATTAGATGATCCACTAAACAAAAGAATCTTGTTAAGGATATTGACCCTGTTAGGAGTCTATGAAATACATATAGTGTCTTAAGTCCTTGTTAGAGGACTAGGCCCTGTTAGAAGACTCAACCTTATTAGGAGTTGGTAGATCAAATACAATGTATGCAAGAAGATCCCTTTCCCTAACATGCAATCATACAATTAAGTTCTTCACAAGAGTAGATATACATGCAATAATTTCTCACTATTGTAACTTGCACTTGCTCTGATCATACATTAGATCTTTGCATCACATAAGGCTCACAAATATTTCTAGCTCTCTTCACAATAGTTTCCATGTAATACATCACACACATATAACACATATCACATCCTTTATCTATGCAAGATAAGATCTTGACCTATACCTTGCACATTAGTAAATCTCTATTCAGTCAACCTCCATGCCTTCACATGCTTGACATGATATAGAATAACTTATGGATTAATATCCAAAATGTCAGCTCATCATGACTTAGTAATTATTTTTTCACCAAAATAATTCCTTAAGCTATACAATCCAATTATTTGATATACTCTATTATGCTTTGTTAAATACATGTATTGATATTTTAACTATAACTAGTTTTGTACTATCTGTACACATCTACACATTGGCATACGTCATCATGACACTGTCATAGAGCTATCCTCAATTGTGCATAAGCTAACTTGAAGTGAGTCATTTGTACACATCACATCTGTCTCTGTACTGCTGCAAATTGTCTAACACTTGGACAATTTTCTAACTCTAAATGCATAAATGAAATGCTGAATATATGTTACCATAAATGACAACTATCTAGACATCTAACTATCTATATTTCCAATAGAGATTGCATCAGTCCAATATCAACTAGAGAACTATTCTTTTGTCTGTTCTAAATGCTTGACACTTCTCCTATGGGGGGAGAATCTATTGAGTTGAGTCATTAAGGAGTCTTGGTATTGGTATTCAATAGTGTCTTTGGAAACTTGAGCTTTTGCAGATTGGATCAAAGATGACTTAGAGAATTGACACACTAACACACCTTTTTATTGATGTCAATGCAAAAGAGTAATAAATGAAAAACACCTTCGTAGAGCTAAGGGGGAAGTGATATACATTATGGGAGATTAGAACATCAAACAATATTTACAGCCTACCTAGAAGAGAGAGAGAGAGACATTCTTATATACATTCATGAGAAACATGAATGGGGGAGTAAAGGAAGATGATGAAGAAATATATTTTGGTATTCATGGTACTAATTTGATGGTTTTCATCATATGTTTCCATTAATGCCAAAAGGGGGAGATTGTTGGTATGACTTCTTGATGTATTCAAAGGTATGACTATATGAGAGATTATTAGTATATCAGAGAGATGATTGTGTGCTTATGTGTGTTGGAAACTACAACTAAAACAATTTTTATGTTGTCATTGATGTCAAACCTACTAGTAAGACATTATCTAACTAATAGAGAGACATTTACTAATAGTGTAGAGTGCCATATCATTTGATTGATGAAGAAGATTTAAAAAAAAAGAGATAGCAAGGTGAGCTAGTGATGTTGATGAGTGATATGAAGTTAAGTATCATAGACATACAATGGGCACTTGATAGTTAGTCACTAACAAGATAATGTGTTGTTTAATTATTACATGGAGTGAAGAAGAAAAATAAATTTGATGTATAAGAAAAATGACAAGAGTTAAACTCTAAGAATGATTGAGTATCAATTTTGGTTGATCAATGAAGGAGTTGGAACAAAATATTAAGGAACTTAAGTAGAAGCTGAACAAAACTATTCAAGCCGAGTGATCATTATTGCCAAGAAAGTTGATGAAGGAAGGTTAGTAGTGACCGAGTGTAGTAATGGCTAATGCATAGCTATAGAGTGATGGATGAGCAAAAGAACTTAGTGATTGCCAAGTAACAAAAAAAGTTACAATTTATGAGAGTATTGAATTTGAGGTTGACACAGTTGAATTTTTGGATTAGTTAAAGCATGCAGATGATAAGGATTGATGAGTTGAAGTATTTATTACATGAAGAGATTTTTTTATATGGTCAAAGACAAGGATTTGATCATAAGTTTCTAGAATTATCAAGAAATTGTTGGAAATATGAGTGTAATTGAGAGGGGAGGGGTGAATCAGTTACTACAAAAACTTTTCCCTATCCCTTATATGTCAATAAAAAATTTCACTGATCATGTAATACTATCCATCTTGATTAACATTAGAATATTACTATCACTTGGTTAAAAAAGCAATGTTAAGATTTATTAATATGTTTTATTCTTTAGTTGCAGAAACATAAGGCACAATAAAATAACAAGTACACAGATGACACCAAGACTTAACGAGGAAACCCAATTTGGGAAAAACTACCTTGCAACTAGTCACAATAATTTTCACTCTTTTGAAGTGGGCCCTATTAGGACCCAACCCTATTAAAGGTTACAAAACATATTGTTAAGTATGACCTTGTTAGAGGATTTAGATCGCCCTAGTAGGAGAGGCCTAGTTAGAGGTCTTTAAACACTTCAATCTTGAAATGCCACCTTGTTAGAGGATTTAAAAAATGAATTTTAAGTCAACTCTATTCAAAGATTTATTTACTACTATAATGGTTAGAAAGCAACAACAATTTTTGACTCGATTGATGAAGCAACTTCCTTTGTAGATTCAAATCTTTGGCTTGGCTTGAGCTATGTACTTTTCCTGATAAGATGTTCTTTGCAACTTATCTCCAACACTTTCTTGCTCTGCCTTTTCCTTTGCTTACATATCCATCTTATTTCATATTCTACTTGTTCATCTTATCTTCACAACTAGAACTTTCTTATATATTATAAGATTAGACAAGTCAACTTAAATACCCTTCCAAATAATCAATAAACATCCAAATAGTTAACCACAATTAATAAAATATTAGATAATTTGCATTCTATTGTCACTCAAACAATACTAGGATTCAATGCTTAGTCAATACTACAAGTCCTTTGATGCCTGGTGACTCAGTCTTTATTGCAAGTCCTTTGATGCCTAACCATTTGGTTAATACTATAAGTAGGAATCCCTTAATTCACCAATTGTTCAGTTAATACTAGAAAAACCTTCTTTACCCAACTTCTCAGTCAATACTGAGATATATAAGTTTAATACTACAAACTCTTCTTTACTCGGTTAATAAAGAGATTTGTGTGAATATCAATGGCATATTACAATTGAAGAATTGTTTCCAACAAACTCCCTCTTTGGCATTAATGGAAACACAACATGTCAACATAGACTGATACAAAGTATGAACAATAAGATAATATCCTTAGTTTCATTCTGATTCTCATCCATACCAACTCTCTGAGACCCTACTTGGATTTGTCTCTACTTCTTTCCTTTCAACACTCAGCTATGAAATTTTATCATTTTCTCCCTCTTTTCTATACATTCCATCATCTAAATATCTTCCTTCTGAAGTACAATAACTCTCCCTCTTTCTTTTTGACATTGAGTTTTATTTCACTCTTCCTTATTGAAATTACTAAAATCTCCCTATTTAACATCAAACTACAAAGGATAAAAATTCTGCAATTATAATGTACCTTTTGTACTGATTCATATGTAATATTTTCTACATTTCACACTTGAAGTATGACAACTTGCACCAACTTGATTAATCTTCAATAGAGCTTGGTTGATGCCTCAGTATCTTTTTCTTTAGTGAGCATCAAAGAAGGGAGTAACCCCTACTTTACATCTTAGATACATAAATTCATCCTTAGGTAGAGCCTTAGTAAATATATCTTCTATTTTCTCCTACATATTCCAATCTGATCTCTTTTCCTTGAACCAATTCTGTTAAGAAATGATACTTGATTGCAATGTGTTCTTTCTTTGTGTGCATCACAATTTTTTTTGATATGTTGATTACACTACTGTTATCACAGTAGATAACAATTGGTTCCTTAATTTCTTCCTTTATTCTTGACATAATTTGCTTGATCCATGTTATGTTAGAACAACCGACTATTATCGCAACATACTCTGCCTCTTCTGTTGATTGAGAAATACAATTCTACTTATGCTTGTCCAAGAGACTAACCTCTTTCCAAGAAAAAATGCTCCTCCACTAGTGTTTTTTTATTGTCAATGCTTTCTATCCAATCTATATTAGTAAAGTTTTTCAACTCAAGATTTTCTCTTTTCTTATACCATAACCCATGTTCTTCAATTCCTTTTAGATATCTCAAAATTCTTTTGATTGTCATCATGTGATTTTCTTAGGATTAGTAGGAAATCTTGCAAATATGCTAACCATTAATGCAATAATAGGTCTGGTGTGTACCACATATTGAAGTTTCCCATTCATTGATTTGTAAGTAGTTTGATTTTCTTCCTTTGAATCATCATTCTTTGACAGTTTATGTCCACTAGACATAGGTGTTCCAACTTATTTGGAATCTTGCACTCCAAATACTTTTAATGTTTCTTTAATGTAATTTTATTGAGTGATGAATATCCCATCCTTCATCGGATGAACTTGTAGACCCAAAAAGAATTTAATCTCTCCAAACATAGACATTTCAAATTATTTCCTCATTTCTTCAGCAAATGTCTTGCATAACACCTCATGTCCTCCAAATATGATATCATTTGTACAAATACTCCTGCAAGTAATACCTTGTCTTGTGGTTCTTCTTTGATATACAAATTTCTATTATCATTTGTCTTCTCAAAACCAATTCTTACCAGATATCCATGTAGTCTTTCATACCCTGCTCTAGGAGCTTGTTTCAATCCATATAGAGCTTTATGAAGTTTACTTACCATATTTCTTTGGCTTGGATCAATGAAACCTTTAGGTTGTTCAATGTAGACATCTACTTCTAGGACTCCATTTAAGAAATATGATTTAACGTCCATCTAATACACTTGAATCCCTTTTGTGCTCCATATGATAAAAGTATTTTGACTCGTTTAAGTCTTGCAACAGGGGAAAATGTTTCCCCATAATCAATACCTTCTTCTTGAGCATAACCTTTGCATACAAGTCTTGCCATATGTCTTGTTACTTCACCTTTATCATTCATCTTATTTCTAAATATCCATTTTGTACCAATCACATTTTTATCCTTGGGTACAGGAAAAAGAGACTAGGTTTTATTATTTTCTATTTGCTCAATTTCTTCATTCATTGCTTCTATCCAACTTTCATTTTCTAAAGCATCTTTTACAGATCTAGGCTGACATTCACTAAGCAAACATGTACCTTTTAATTTGTTCCTTGTCACTATGCCTTTTTTCTTTCCTCCAATTATTTGTTTAGGTGTATGATGCCTTCTAATTTTTTTTGCAAGTATTGGATCTTTCTTACTTGATTATGAACTTGGTTCACTTGGTTCTTCAAGTTCTTTATCCTTTTTCTTGGGCTCTTCTGATTGATCTTGCTACAAATCAAGTTGCACTGCTTGTTGCTTAGGTTATACTACTTGTGACTCAAGTTGTATTGCTTATGACTTGGGTTGTACTACCTGAGGCAAGAACTTGAGTTGAAATATTTGTGACTTGGGTGCCTTTGTCTATGACTTGTGTTGAACTACCACTAAATTTCTAGGTACACTTGATTACTAATTAGCTTCAACCTTTTGAGATAAAGTCTCAAATTCCTCGTCATCATAAAAAAACTTTCTATAATCTTTAGGTTCCTTGTTGTTATGTTCTTCACCTCTTTTTGTAAACTCATCAATCTTTACATGTGTACTTTCTATCACTTTGTGAGTAGTAAGATTCGAACATTTGTATACCTTGATTCTATTGAAGTACCCTAGGAATATTCCTTCATCACTTTTTTCATCAAGATTTCTTTTCTTACATCTTTTAAAATATAAAATTTGCTTTCAAATAATCTAAGATAACAAACATTGGGCTTGTATTTATACCATAATTTATAAAGTGTTTTATTTGAATCTTTTTTTAGTTGAACTCGACTTAGTGTATGAACTGTTGTGCTAATTACCTCTCTCCAGTATTTTGGTGTAGTATTATTTTGTGTCATTAGTGTCCTTGCAAATTAAATGATGGATATATTTCTTCTTTTTACTATTCTATTTTTCTATGGAGTTCAAGGTGTTGATACTTGTCTTTTGATTCCTCTTTCATTATATAAATCATTGAATTCATTTGAGACAAATTCTCCTCCTCTATATAATCTCAGACATTTTAGATTCTTCCCTATTTCTTTCTCAACTCTAGCCAAATGCCATTTGAAATTTTGAAACACATCATACTTATCGTTTAAAAATATTACAATCACCATCCTTGAATAATCATCAACAAATAGAATGAAATATACATATCTCCACAATAGCTTTCAATACCTATAGGCCCACATAGATCTGTGTGAACTAGTTCCAAAACTTCTTCATAATTGTAGGACTTACTTTTGAAACTCCTTTTACTGATTTTCCCAATTTAACACTATTTTCACATGCCCATATCAAGTTTCTTTAGATAAGGTATGCCTCTTACTCTTTTTTTCTTACTTATGGTAACTAGGTTATCAAAGTTAACATGACACATCCTCTTATTTCATAACCGGCCTTCCTCTATCTAAGCTAGGAAACATGTATTTTCACCAAGATCTAGGTAAAGTTACCTTTTGTTTGATTGTCAGTTCAACTAGGTTTCATTTTCCATCCAATAGTTTATCTTTTCCATTTATGAATTCTTCCTTTTATCCTATATTATTCACCTATGGTACACTGAATAGATTGTGTCTTAATCCTTCAACCTAGTAGGCATTCTCACATTTGATTCCTTTAGTTAATGCTATGATTCCTTTTCCTTTTACATGACAATATGGTTCATTGTTTCTAAATCTAACACTTCCACCATCATAATGTTCCAAATGTTCAAAATTAGTTTTATCACCAATCATGTGATGAGAATAACCACTACCTACGATCCATGTATCATTTTTGCTAACATGAGAGATAAGTGTCATCTTTTCATTTTCCTCATTATTAGATTCATCTTTAACAACAATATAGACTAATTTATCTTCATCATTATCAATATCAGAATCTTTTGCAATGTAGCATAATTTCTTAGCTTTTCTTTGTAGTCCTTGTATCTTTTGAAGTATTTCTTTCCTTTGAACTTATGTACTTTTTCTCATCTTTGTCTTCTTTTTTTGGACACCTTGTAGCTATGTGACCAACTTCCTCACATGAGAAAATAATCAAAGGAATTTTACCTCTGAATTTTCCTTTCCCTTTTGCTACTCTTTTTTTCAAGTAGGGCTCCAATGACTTCAATAACTTCAAGGTCTTCATTTGATTCATCTTCTTCTTCATTGTCAACCTATTTGCTTTTTGAGTTCCCTCCTTTTCTACCAAGAGTTAGATTGGCTTTGAATGAAGATTCAAGATTGCTAAAAGTAGGAATATAGTTATTAAAGTTATCCAACTCAAATTCAGCTAATATTCTTACAAGAGCACCTAAGGTAAATCATTTGATAGATTGCATCTCATCTCTTGAATAGCTAAAACTCTAGTTACATAAAGAGGAAGAAGAGTCCTTAGTACCTTCTTGATTACTATTTCATCATCAATTATTCCTCCTATATCTTTGGTTTCACTTAGACTTTCTTTGATTCTTTCAAAGTATTGGGTAATGTTCTCACCTTCTTTCATTTTCAAAAAATCAAACTTACCTCTTAAACTTTCTACCTTGGCTCTTTGCACATTTTTGTCACCTCCATAGACTTTTTGCAGCTTTTCCCATATATCAAATATAGTACGACAATCTTTGACCTCATCAAATTTAGAATAGTTCACAGAGGAAGCTATAACAATCATCATTATGTTGTGATCCTTTGCTTCTTTCATTTGATCCACAATCATAGGTTTAGGTGGTGGCACATATTTATTCTCCAACTAGAATATGCCAACATCACTAATGCTTGATAGATGAAACTTCATCAACTCTTGCCATGCTGAAAAGTTATCTATGTTAAGCTTAGGGATCTCCCTTATGTAAGAAATCTTGATGTTTAGCTTAGGTCCTTAAAACCTTTTCCTACAAGCATCAATTTCTTTGATACCAATTGTTGTAAATGTAAGAGTGTAACTGAGAGGGGAGACATGAATTAGTCACAAAAAATAAATTCCATGTGCCTTAGATGTCAATACACATTTTTATTGATTATGCAATATTATCCAACTTGATTAACATTCAAATATTACTTTCGCTCAGTTAACAAAGTAATCTTAAGATTTATTAATCTATTTTATCTTTTAGTTGTAGAAACATAAGACATAAGCAATAATAAGTACATAGATGACACCAAGATTTAACATGGAAACCCAATTTGGGAAAAACCACCTTGCAAATAGTCACAATAATTTTCACTTTTCTAAAGTGAGCCCTGTTAGGAGCCAACCTTGTTAAAGGTTACAAAACATATTGTTAAGTATAACATTATTAGAGGATTCAGATCTCCTTGTTAGGAGTGGCCTAGTTAGAGGTCTTTAAACACTTCAATCTTGAAATGTCACCTTGTTATAGGATTTACAAAATGACAGTTAAGTCAAATTTGTTAAGATATTTTTTTACTGCTACAATGGTTAGAAAGCAACAATAAATTTTAACCTGATCGATGAAGTAAATTCCTTTGTAGATTTAGATCTATGTTCTGTCTTCACCTCTGGATCCTTCCTGATCAGATGTTCATGAGAACTTATCTTCCACACTTTCCTGCACTACCTTTTCCTTCACTTACATAGCCATATTATTCCATATTCTACTTGTTAATCTTATCTTCACAATTTGACCTTACTTATATATAATAAGATTAGACAAGTTGGTTTGAATACCCATTTGAATAATTAATAAACAAACAAATAGTCAACCTCAATTAATAAAATATTAGAAAATTTTCATTCTATTGTCACTCGATCAATACTAAGATTGAATGCTTGCTCAATATTGTGAGTCCTTTGATGCCTAACTACTCGATCAACACTGTTGATATCTGATTGAAAAGATCATTTGAAAAGAGTATTATTAAGAAGGAGATTATTGAAGAAGACTATGTGTTTCAATCATTGTTTTGTTACTGATGTCAAACTTGTTATTTTTTGGTAAGAGAATTGCTTATATGATTTGAGTACTATCACTATGTCGATTGATGAGGAGGATTTGATCAACAAGATGTAACAAGAGTACCTAAAGGAAAGGTTGAGTTATGATTATGTAATGAAGTACAAGGATTAGTTAAGATAGTGATAACATGATATATTGATGATCTACTTAAGGTTACAAAATGGCTGGCTACACTCAGAAAGTTTAGAAGAATAAGTTAAATAAAGTTTGTCTGCCAAGATTGACCAAGTGGATAGTAGGTACTAAGCAAAGTTAGTGCAAGCCGAGCAGAAAGTTAGTTGGAGCTGAGTGAAAGAAAATTCTTATGGATGTCGAGCAAGACAATAAATTTTGAGTGAATTTTAGTTGATGCCAAGCACTAGTAAAATCTAGTTGATGTTGAGTGATTTTATAGTTGATGTCAAGTGATGCAGTATGTGCCAATTATTAGAAAATTGATAATGTCGAGCTGCTGCATTATGACAAAGATTGAAAATTTGCTAAATCTAAGCTGACAAGTTTGTTTTCTTAGAACTTGTGAACATGAGGAAGATAAGATTGATGAGCTAGTGGCATAGAACTTGATGTAAAATATTTTTAGGCGAATTCAAATGGATTCTAAGAGAAGTTTCTAGAAAAGACAAGATATGGGGTAGATACATTGTATCCTACCTAATCCATCCGGAACCCTAATTTAGACAATAGATAATGAGTAGGAAAATATTCTAATTTCCTATATATAAGAACATCTAGAAATGAAGAAAAGAGGTTAGAGAGATCGGTATCATGTGCGAGAACCTAAGGAGGAGAAGGTATTAAGGGTTTTGCTTCATCAAGTGACCCAAGAGAAGTGTCTACAATGGCATACCAAGTATGAAGGCTTAAAGAGATAAATGCTTGAATGGTGAACAAGCTATCAGAGTTACAAAGTATGAAAGCCAAGAAAAATTGAAGACTGAATAGAGATCTATAATCTGCAAGAGAAGTTGTAAGTTGTATCAAATCAAAGCTCTACTGTTACTCTCTAACAATTGTATTAGTTTAGGGTAAATCCTTTGGATTAAGGTTGACCTAAAAATCACTGGAAAATCCTTTAACATGGTGGCATTCCAAGTGAATGGCCTAAAGTCCTCCAACAAGGATCACTTTTAACAGGGTTATTGAAATCCCTTAATTGGGTCACATTTAATAGTGTGTATTGTAACCTTTAACAAAGTTGGCCTTTCACAAGGCATCACTTTAGAAAAGTGAAAAGGAGTAGCATGTTACTGGTGGTTTTTCTTAAATTTGGTTTTCACATTAAATCATTGTGTCGAATGTGATGTATTTCATTCTTTACATTTCTGCAATTTAATTAGACAGTAACCTGCAATTTTTAAGTATTCACATATTCATTTAGATGCATGCATGAATATGAGTGTTTTATGATTTCACTAAGATATGAAAAGTTTTATTTGTACATTTGGACCTTGAATAATTGATTCACCCCCACCTCTCGATTATTCTAAAAGAATTCCAATAATTGGTATTAGAGTCATCTATTTAAGAGGACTAGTTTTAAGGTAGTAGAAACACAAAGATCAAGATGTCTAAAAGAGAAGTACCCAAGCTCAACATAGATAGCTTTCTTGCATGGCAAACTTTGATGAAGCTACACCTTGGAGGACTTGGAGATCATGCACACTCTACCATTACAATTGAACATGTTGATCCAGTAGGAGCCCTAACTACTGAAGATATGAAGAAGAAAAAGGAATACAATCAGGCAATGTTGGAGATTGCCTCTACTCTAACCTATGCTGAATTTGATGATATCAAAGGCTGCAACATTGTAAAGAAGATGTGGGTTGCCCTGATCACCATCTATGGAGGAGACAAAAATGTTCAAAGAGCCAAGTCTGAAAGCCTCAGAGGTAAGTTTGATGACATGAGAACGGAAGAAGGTGAGAATATTGCTCAATATGTTGCAAAGATAAAGGAATTTTTTAGTGCAATAAGAGGAGCTATTAGTCATATAGATGATGATACTGTGTTAAGCAAAGTCTTGAGAACATTTACTACTTGTCTATGTTATTAGAGTTTCTGCAATCCAAGAGTTGAGATGTATTCTAGGAAATGATCTAACCCTTGAAGGTTTGGTAGATAGACTCACTACTTTTGAGCTATCTAACTTTGACAACTACAAGCTAGAGAGTGTTGAATCTGCTTTCAAAGCTAAGTTGTTATTGAAGGATTTTGAGGAGGTAAAGAAGAAGAAGAAGAAAAGAAAGATACAATATGCATCTAGTGAGAATAATATAGATGAGGAAGACATTGAACAATTGGAAGCACTACTAGCAAGGAGATTTCATAGAGGTAAAGAAAAATTCAAAGATAAGTTACCCATCATTTGTTTCAATTGAAATGAAGTTGGTCATATTGCTGTAAGATGTACATAAAAAAACTACAGAGAAGGAAAAAAATACAAAAATAGAAGAGAAGATGATGGCAGAGATTACTAAGACAAAGGCAAGAAGTCATGCTACATTGCTGATGAACATGATGATAAAGTGGTATATGTTGCAATGAAGGATGAATCTAATGAGGATGAGGCAACTACACTTGTTACTTGTGTGAACAAGAATGATAAATGGATCATTGATAGTGGATGCTCACATCACATGACTGGAGACAAAAGTAAGTTCATTACTTTAATTTGTTATGATGGAAATAGTGTAAGGTTTGGTAATGATGCACCATATTTGATAAAAGGAAAAGAGTCCATCAAAGCTACAAAAAAGATTTCATGTGACAATGCTTACTATGTTGAAGGATTAAATTATAACTTTTTAAGTGTGTCACAATTGAATTATCTAGGATGCAAGGTTGAATTTAAAAACAAAACTGCCAAGATATATGATACAAATGGGAAGCTGATTGGAAAAGGTGATCAAACTAGAAGTAATATGTTCTATCTAGATATAGAGGATGCTACTTATCTTATTGAAAAACTTGATGATATATGGCTTTGGCAAAAGAGATTATGTCATGTTAGTTTTGATAATTTGGTTACTATCAGTAACATGAAAAGAGTTAGAGGTTTGCCTAAATTGAAGAAACCTAATAAAATAGTATGCAAATAATGTTAGCTAGGAAAAATGTCAGAGTCAAGCTTTAAAAGTAAAGCTTATACCTCTAAGGAAAGACTAGAGATTGTTCATATTGACTTATGTGGACCTATTGAAGTGCAAAGCTATAGAGGAGATAAGTACGTAATGTTGTTTGTTTATGATTACTCTAGGATGATGACAGTTATGTTTCTAAAACAAAAATTTGATGCTTTTCAAATGTTTAAGTGGTACTTGGAAAGAGTTGAAAAAGAAATAGGTAAGGGTCTGAAATGCTTGAGATCAGATAGAGGAGGAGAATTCACTTCAAATGAGTTTGAGATGTTCTATGATGACAGAGGAATCAAAAGACAAACATATGCACCTAGGACCCCTCCACAAAATGGAATTTCTGAAAGAAGAAATAGGTCTATAATGGACTATGCCATAATACTTATAATGGAGAAGAATGTTGCTCTAAAATACTGGAGAGAAGCTATAAGTACTGCTACATATACCTTGAACCATGTGCAAGTCAAAAAAGGTACTCATTCAACACCTTTTGAACTATGGTATGGATATCCACCTAATGTAAAATACTTTTAAGGTATTTGGAAGTAAGTGTTATATCCTTAAAGATGTTAGGAATGGAAAGTTGGATGAAAAAAGAAAAGAAGGTATATTCCTTGGATACTCCACAAGAAGCAAAGCCTATAAGTGTTTAAATTCTAACACTAACAAAATTGTGGAAAGTGCAAATGTGAATTTCGATGAATTTATAGAAGTACATGAGGCTAAACCTATGAAAGGACAAGAAGAATACAAATCATTTGTATACTTCTATGAAGAAATGCCTGTTGAAGAAGATGCCACAACTCAAGTTACAAACCAACATCAAGTCGCAGTAACTCCTAAGTCATATCCTAAACTGCATTCAGATGTTGAGTTGTAGAATGAAGAAAATACACATTCTGATTTTGAGATTAGTATACATGAAAGAGATGCTGAGATACTTGACAGAGATGCATACAATGACTCTGAAGCTAAAAGACAAAATGTAGAAACAAGAGCTGAGCCAATATTGTCTAAATATGTCAAAAGACATCACCTTGCTGATCAAATCATTGGAAACAAAGATGCTAGGCCAATGACAAGAAATAGATTGAGAAGTGAATCATGTTTGTTAAGCATGAAGGAGCCCAAAATAATGAAAGATACATTGGAAGATTATGACTGGTACAAGGCAATGGAACAATAGATTCAACAAATTGAGAAGAACAAAATATGGAGTCTGGTTCCTAGACTAGAAGACAAGAATGTGATTGGCACCAAGTGGGTATTCAAAAGCAAGCTAGATGAGAATGGTGAAGTGACAAGGAACAAAGCAAGATTAGTTTGCAAAGGATATACACAAGAAGAAGGAATTGACTATGGTGAGACATTTGCCCCTGTTGCAAGAATGGAAGGAGTAAGAATTCTACACTCTTATGCTACATACAAAGGTTTCAAAGTTTATTAGATGGATGTTAAATCTACATTTTTGAATGGCATATTAGAAGAAAAGTTACATAGAAAAACTAGAAGGATTTGTTGATGATAACAATAAGAACATGGTATGTAGACTGCACAAAGCCTTATATGGATTGAAGAAAGCACCAAGAGCATGGTATGAGCGACTTCATACTTATCTTGTGAAGATTGGATTTTGAAAGGATTGATGATAACATCAATCTGTACATAAAGGCAAAAAAAATAAAAGTATTTTGTTATCTAAAATAGTTGTTGATGATATCATATTTGGAGGTCAAGATGCTTTGTGGAAGGGCTTTGCAAATTAGATGAAGTAAGAATTTGAAATGTCTATGTTTGGAGAGGTCAAACTCTTTGTGGGATTGCAAGTATATCAAATGAAGTATGATATATACATCACTCAGTCAAAGTATGTTAGAGAGATATTGAAGATATTTGGACTAGAGGATTCCAAACTAGTAAGTACACCTATGGTGACAAGACACAAGCTGTCAAAGAATGATGATTTAGTTGAGGTGAATTAGACACTGTACAGGTCTATGATTGGAAAATTGCAATATATAGTACATAGTAGACCTAATATTGTATTAGCTATGGGGATAGTTGCAAGATTCTATGCTAATCCCATAGAGAATCACTTGATGGCTGTAAAGAGAATAATGAGATATTTGAAAGGAACATAAGAGTTTGGTTTATATTATATGAAGACTAAAAATTTTGAACTAAGAGCCTACACTAATGCTGATTGGGCTAGAAACATTGATGACATAAAGAGCACCAATAGAGGAGCATTCTTCTTAGGCAAAAAACTAGTTACATGGACTAGCAAGAAATGAATTTGTACTTCCCAAACTACTACTAAAGTAGAATATGTTGCTATTGCTATAAACTACACAAATATCATATGGATCAAATAGCTACTCAAAGGAATGAAGAAAGAAATCATAGAACCATTGACACTTTATTGTGATAATACAAGTGCTATCAATATATCAAAGAATCTAGTGATGCACACAAAGACAAAACACATTGCAATCAAGTATCACTATGTAAAAGAGTTAGTAGAAGACAAAGAGGTGACGATGAAATGTGTTAACTCAAAGGAGCAAATTGCTGATATCTTCACAAAACCATTACCTAAGGATGCTCATGAGTATCTAAGAGGTAAACTAGGAGTGATACCCCTATAAAAGGCTATGTAAGGAATAGAGGGAGTTCCCCACATGAAACAAGATGATGTTCATATAATACAAATTGATGCAGTGGATCTTACTTTGGGAACTGCCTAAAGTAATCATAGAATTGGAACTACAAATTAGTCACAAGCAAGGTGACAGAGGGAGAAATTGAAGAACCTACAAAAGCCTACATTTGCATGTATTAAAGATGCCAAGTGTTTGGTATATGTCTTTGGCATTGTTGTCAAAGAGGGAGAAAGTACATTAAATTGATCATCATCAATAGAAGAGTTTTACTGATCAAACACAAGAGAAAAGTGGAGAAAGTACACCATCAAGAGGTCAAGAGATAAGAGGGAAAAAGTCCTAAACTGATCTATTGATCAGAGAGGGAGAAATTTAATTAGAGAGGGATAAATCATATCAGAGAAAGGATTAGAACAAAGAGGGAGAATTGATCATCATTAGAGGGAGTTATAAGAAAGAGTTGTTGTAACCTAATCAGAAGATTGAAGTTGTTGATAGAAGGAATGCAAGTTTTCTTTTTGGTATTGTCTTACTGTTTTAACCTAGTTAGTTTGGTTGAACAAGATGTTCATCATTTGATTGACTTGGTTGATTAGTTTGATTTGCCATTAATGCCACAAAGGGAGATTGTTGATATTTGATTGAAAAGATCATTTGAAAAGAATATTGTTAAGGAGATTGTTGAAGAAGACTATGTGTTTCAATAATTGTTTTGTCACTAATGTCAAACCTTCTATTTTTTGGTAAGATAATTGCTTAAATGATTCAAGTACTATCACTTAGTTGATTGATGAGGAGGATTTGATCAACACGATGTAACAAAAGCACCTAGAGGAAAGGTTGAGTTATGAATATGTAATGAAGTACAAGGATTAGTTAAGACAGTGATAACATGATGTATTGATGATCTACTTAAGGTTACAAAATGGTTGGCTACACTTAGAAAGTTTAGAAGAACAAGTTAAATAAAGTTTCCCTGCCAAGTTTGACCGAGTGGATAGTAGGTGCTGAGCAAAGTTAGTGCAAGTTGAGCATAAAGTCAGTTGGAGCCAAGTGAAAGAAAATTCTAGTGGGTGCCGAGAAATATAATAGATATTGAGTGAGTTTTAGTAGATGCTGAGCACCAGTAAAATCTAGTTGATGAAAAGTGATTTTATAGTTTATGTCGAGTGATACAATATGTTTCGAGCATCAAAAGATTGATAATGTAGAGTTGCTGCATTATGAAAAAGATTAAAGATTCACCAAATATAAGCCAACAAGTTTGTTTTCTTGGAACTTGTGAACTAGGAGGAAGTAAAGATTGATGAGCTAGTGGCATAGAACTTGATGTAAACCCTTTTTAGGTGAATTCAAATGGATTCTAAGAGAAGTTTCTAGAAAAGAAAAAATATGGGGTAGATACATGTATCCTAGCTAATCCATTTGAAACCCTAATTTAGACAATGGATTATGAGCGAGAAAATATTCTAATTTCTTATATATAGGAATGTCTGGTCACAAAGCAAAGAGGAAAAAGAGATTGTGTCATGTGCGAGAACCTAAGGAGGAGAAGGTATTAAGGTTTTGCTTCATCAAATGACCTAAGAGAAGTGTTTGCAATGGCATACCAAGCATGAAGGCTTAAAGAGATGAATGCTTGAATGGTGAACAAATTGTCAGAGCTGCAAAGTATGAAAGCCAAGCAGAATTGAGGACTAAACATAGATCTGTAATCTGCAAGAGAAGTTGTAAGTTGTATCAAATCAAAGCTCTACTGTTACTCTCTAACAGTTGTATTAGTCTAGGGTAAATCCTTTGGATTAAAGTTGACCTAACAGTCAATGGAAAATCCTTTAATAGGGTGGAATTCCAAGAGAATGGCCTAAAGTCCTCTAACAAGGCTCACTTTTAACAGGGTTATTCAAATCCCTTAACTTTGTCACATTTAATAGTGTGTATTGTAACCTTTAATAGGGTTGGCCTTTCACAGGGCATCACTTCAGAAGATTGAAAAGTAGTAGCATGTTACTAGTGATTTTTCCCAAATTGGGTTTCCACATTAAATCATTGTGTCAAATGTGTTATGTTTCATGCTTTACATTTCTATAATTTGATTAGATAGTAACTTGCAAGTTTTAAGTATTCACATATTCATTTAGATGCATGCATCAATATGAGTGTTTTGTGGGTTCACTAAGATAAGGAAAGTTTTATTTGTACATCTGGACCTTGAATAACTAATTCACCCCCCCTCTTAGTTATTCTAAAAGAATTCCAACAAATACTATGAATCCTTTGATGCCTAATGACTTGGCTGATATTGCAAGCAATAATCCCTTCATTAACCAACAGTTCAGTTAATACTAGAAAAACCTTCTTTACCTAACTGCTCAGTTGATACTAAGATATACAAGGTTAATACTGCAAACTCTTATTTGCTTAGTTAATATTGACATTTATGTGAACATCAAAGAAAATATACAATTGAAGTATTGTTTCCAACAAAAGGAGAAGGAGAACAAAATGATTGAAGGATTCGATTAATTTGACCTAACCCTAAGGTTTGTGATGATGTTTAAGCAACAAAAAATTAACATCGCCTATTTAAGGAGGCACAAGCAATTCTTTCTAAGGTTGGTTCATTGTTGATTGATTTTATTAAGGAGAAGTTGTGAGGAGCAAAGTACTAGAGGAGAAGTGTGAAGAGTTTGATGAAGTATGATTTCTTAAAGAGATGCCAAGAAGATTAGTGATGGAGATGATAATGGAGGCCATTCAATGAATCAACATATTTTCAAATGGAGATTTGAATTTGCAAAGTGAGTTGCATATTTTATAGATCAAACCTACTATTATTTTTTAACCATTGTTATAGTCAAAATCCTTTAATCAAGGTTGACCTAGCAATCATTTTGTAAATCCTTTAATCAAGGTGACATTCTAATGGAATGATCCAAAGTTCTCTAACAAGGTCACTCCTAATAGGATGATTAATTCCTTTAATAGGGTCACATTTAATATTGTGTTGTATAACCTTTAACATGGTTGGCTCTTAACCAAGCTCACTTTAGAATATTAAAAAAGTGGTAGCATGTTACTATGTGGTTTTTTCCAAATTGGGTTTCCACGTTAAATACTGGTGTCAAAGTGTTATTTACATGTGTGGATATTTCTTTATGCATGCTATTTTTATAGTTTTTTATTTACTATTAGTCAGTACACATAGACAAAAACAAAAAGTTAAAGAATGTTAAATTATTGATGATGTGCTATATGGATTGAGCTGTTTTGCGAGATTGATTAAGTTTTTTGAGACTATGAAAAGTTGAATTGGTACATATGGACCTAAGGATAAATGATTCACTCCCTCTCAGTTATTCTAAATCATTCTAACAATTGGTATCATAACATAGGTGCTTGTAAGGAAATTTCGAAGAGAGTCAAGTTAAAGATCAAGAAGTACAAGAGAGAGATACCTAAGCTAAAAAAGGAGAAATTCCCAACATGAAAAAGATTAATGAGATTGGACTTGTCAAGTATTGGTGATTCCACATCATACTACCTACACAATGAATACATTGAGGTATCAAGACCTATGGAAGTTGAACAAATGAAAGAGAAGCAGGAGCACAACCAAATATTGATTGAACTTGCAACAACCATAAGTTATGCATAATTTGATGATGTGAAGGAATGGACTACTATAAAGAATATGTGGGATAAATTATTAAAATTTCATGGAGGAGATAAAAATGTGTTGAAATTTAAAGCATAAAGCTTGAGAGGAAAATTTTATGACATGAGAATGAAAGAAAGTGAAACTATTGCACAGTATTGTGGCCGAATCAAAGAGGTGGTGAATGCTACTAGAGGAGCTGGAGGAGACAATTTCGATGAGATTATGATATTTACTTCCTATCTATGCAATTAGAGTATATGCAATTCAAGAACTAAGATGTACACTAGTAATGATATGACCTTGGATAGTCTAGTTAGTAGACTCATTAAATTTGAACTTTCAAATTTTGTCCCCTGCTAATGTTGAATCTACATTTAAGACACAACTAAACCTTGATGAATCTAAGAAAAAGAAGAAAATAAAGTATGTGGAAAGTGATAGTGGAAGCGATGATGATCTTGATGAGATTGAAGCATTTTTGGCTAGAAGATTACCTAGAAGAAAAGAAAAATACAAAGGCAAACTTTCTATAATCTATTTTACATGTAATAAAGTTAGTCATATTACAACAAGATGTCTTGATAGAGATGACAATGAGGAAAGGAAAGAATTCAAGTATAGAGGAAGGAGAGACAATAGAGAAAACTAAGGTAATAAAGAATACAAAGATAAAGGAAAAAAATCTTGCTAATTACTGAAGAAGATGGTTCTAATAGTAATTTTGATGATTATGATGAAGAATTTGTTTATGTTGGAATCAAAGATGATTATGATGAAGATGAGAAAATTGCATTGATTTCACATATGATAAGAATTAGATGGATAATTGATAGTGGTTTCTCACATCATATGACTGGTGATACAAATAAGTTTGAGAATGTAGAACATTATAATGGAATTAGTGTTAAGTTTGGAAATGATGCACCATGTTATGTGAAAGGTGAAAAAATCAATTATAGCAACTAATACGATCAAATGTGACAATGCATACTGTGTTGATGATTTGAAATATAACTTGTTAAGTGTGGCACAGTTGATCAGTTTAGGCTACAAAGTTGAATTCCAAAAGAAAATGGCAAAGATCTATGATGCTATTGGTGAACTAGTTGGAAGTGGAGAGAAAACAAGAGGTAACTTTTTCTATCTAGACCTATTTGAAGATACTTGTCTATTTGCACAAATTGAAGAGATTTGGTTATGGAATAAGAGGTTATGTCATGTGAACTTTGATAACCTGGTAAGCATTAGTAAGATGAAGAGAGTTAGAGATTTACCAAGATTAAGCAAAACTGATAATTTGATCTGCAAACAATATAAAATGGGTAAAATGAAAAAGTCTAGTTTCAAGAGAAAGACCTATTCTTTTGATGACATTTTAGAACTGGTTCATATTGATTTATGTGGTTCTATTGGAGTGTAAAGCTATTACGATGAAAAATATTTCATTCTATTTGTTGATGAATTCTTTAGAATGATGACTATGATGTTTCTTAAAGAAAAATTAGATGCATTTCAAATGTTTAAGTGGAATGTGGCTAGAGTTGAAAAAGAAATAGGAAAGAGTATGAAGTACTTGAGATCAGATTGAGGAGATGAGTTCATATCAGACAAGTTCAACATATTTTGCAATGACAAAGGAATTAAGAGACAAATGAGTGCACCTAGGACTCCACCATATAATGATATAGCTAAAATAAGGAATAGATCAATTATGGATTGTGCAAGAACATTGATGATGTAGAAGAATGTTTCATAGAAATATTGGAAAGAAGCTGTAAATACTGCAATTTATACTATGAACCAAATGCAAGTGAAGAAAGGTACAAAAAAAAAAAAAATCCTTTTGAACTTTCTTATGGATATGCACCTAATGTGAGTTATTTCAAAGTTTTTGGAAGTAAAGTGTTACATATTGAAAGATGCAAGAAAAGGTAATCTTGATGCAAAAAGTGATGAAGGCATATTTTTAGGTTATTCCACTAAAGGCAAAGCTTACAAATGTTTGTATTCTAACACTAACAAGATTATGGAAATTGCAAATGTTAGAGTTGATGAATTTTTAGAAAAGAATAAAGAGAAATGCAAGAAAGAACCTAAAGACTAGATAAACTTTGTCTATATCTATGAAGGTCAACCCAACACTTTACCTAGACTAGAAAAGGTGGTTGTCGAGCATTAGCAACTAGGCACTGCCGAGGTTCTACATAAGATCTTTGTCAAGCATCAACATACTACTGAGTATTAGGCTATAAGATCCAAGTCACAGATAGACACTATCAAACATCATACAAAGAAATTTGAGTTATAGCTAGAGAAATTGAAGAAGAAGAGCAAGTTGAATCCAATGAACAACAACAAGAAGAAACAAAACCTAAACCTGTTTTGGAAAAATATGTGAGAAGACATCATACACTAGATCAAAACATTGGATACAAAGATTTAGGAGTCATGACAAGAAGAATACGAAAGAATGATACATTCTTATTATGTGAGTTTGAACCTAAATCAGTCAAAGATTCTTTGGAAAATGAAGATTGGATCAAGGCAATGAATGAAGAAATTAAGAAAATTGAGAAAAACAAGAAATGGGCATTGGTACCTAGAACAAAGGATAAGAATGTGATTAGAAATGTAATGGCCACCCTTAATTTACTTTATATTATATATGTTGAACTCTTTTGGGCCTATTTAATACATGTGTTAGTTTCAGAAATATATGGTATGATGTTATTTCATGACTTCAAAATATTATTTATGATTACATAGTTGATTATATTTTACATATTATGTAATGATTATGATTACTTATATGTTAATGTTGCTTTAATGATTCTTAGTTAGTAAGCATGATTGCTTTTATAATGATGTCAACTAATCTATCTTTAATGATGATTTTTTTACATTCATAGTAATGCATTGTTATATTTGAGCATTTGATGAGTTGACGCATGATTCCTGATGGTACATACCCCATACTTGCATGTGTATGGTGTATGTGTCTATTTTACTTTTCTATTTGACATGTCTAATGTAGTTCAGGGAGGGAGTCGTAGTCACCTTCTAGTCAAGATCTACACGTTGTACCACTCTTTGCCATTGCTTGTCTAGTTTAGTTATATATATGCATATGTACATGCTCATCTTTTGTGCAAGTTGCAAGTATCAGACATCGACTTCCCTGAATTTCCAAAATGAACGTGCCCTATCACAATATCTTAATGGTAAGAATGAGAATATAATGACTAGGTCCAATCATAGCCAAAGAGTAAATACTTGTCTTGCAAGGAGGACTTGTAGCTGAATCTCTGTCCCTTTTTAAACCCATGATTTTATCTTTGCATGTGTT
The DNA here is from genome assembly GCA_028749045.1 of Cupressus sempervirens. Taxonomy (NCBI): domain Eukaryota; kingdom Viridiplantae; phylum Streptophyta; class Pinopsida; order Cupressales; family Cupressaceae; genus Cupressus; species Cupressus sempervirens. Next base: position 524,867,795 of record CM053789.1, on the reverse strand, counting down.
GTTTAAGTTTGGGTTTTGAATGACTTTGCTTATGTGAATTTGACTATGTTATTTATTTGGCAAAAGGCTTAATTATGGTATTTAGATCAATCACATAATATTATAAGTATTAAATATTATTTAAATAAAAGGAAGAATTATAATATCAGGATATTTAATTAATTTTTAATTTTTTTTAAAGGCTTGATTTAAAAAGTCTAATTGTGAAAGTTGGAAAAAGGATAAATTAAAATATTATAGACTAAATATTGATTTATAATGAATATTTAATTAATTAAAATAAAACTAGAGTTGCACATAATTAGTGGGCTTTAATTTTTTTTAATGATTAAACTAATTATATGCAATTTAATTGCACATTAATTAATAAAATTACAATAAGATTTTTGAGTGGAAAATAAGTTTTTCTTAAAATTTAAAAGAAAGGATATTTATTTATTTTATTATAAAAAGATAAATCTATTTTGTGAAAAGAATGTAAATAAATAAAGAGTATTTATTTATTTAATATTAAAAGAAAGGAAAAACAAAGAAATTAGGTATTTATTTTCTTAAAAAAAAGTAAAGTGATTTTATATATTTTAAAAAGCATAAGAAAACAAAGAAAAAAAATTATTTTATTTTAGTTGAGTTACTTTTTTTTTGTAAGTTTACTCATTTTAGAAACTTTAGTTTTATTAGTTTTATTTATTATTATTTTTTAAGAGGCCATTTTGGTCATTTTAAAAAAAGAAGATTTTTTGGAGAACAATAAGATAATTTAGAACAAATATTTAGAAGACAAGTTACAAGTTATGCATTCAGATTTTGGAAGTAAAAGATTATGTTCAAAGCTTGAGAGTAAAGTCTACAATTGAGTTTTCTTCTTTTTCTTCTTCTTCTTAACAAATTAATTTGGCGTTTAAAGGTAGGGGTTTTCAAATCTCTTCTTCTTCTTCTTCTTCTTAACAAATTAATTTGGCGTTTAAAGGTAGGGGTTTTCAAATCTCTTTGCAATTGTTGTTGGAAAGATTGTATTCTCTGTGTTTTCTTGATTAGGAATACATTTGTTTGCAATTACTTTTGTGTCAATTTGAGGGTTTGAAACATGTAATTTGCCATAACTTTTAATTAATATATTTTAGAAAAAATGTAGAGATACTTTTAGACACCCATTTGGAATTTATTTAACATATATAAAAATCATAAATGATTGTTTTGTACAAACATTGTCAAATATTGACTGTCATGCTAAAACTAGGCCTATTTGAGCTTGATTTTTCAATTAGATACACACAGTCACTTATAAATTTTACAAAATATATATTTAGGGAAATATATTATTTTTTATTGTAAATAATTCTATTTTGACTACTTTTCTTGATTTTCATGAAGATCCAGCAGTTCCAACAAAAGTTGTGCTCTTTCTTCTAAACTAGTAACCTTCAAATCTAAATAGTGTTGCTACGAAGATTTATATTTTACACCATTCAAATGAAATTTTATTTAAGACTAGTCATAATGATGAATGTGTGAAATTAAATTACCTTTCCATCAATATAGGTTGCAGATACATATCATTCCATATGAGATTATAGCATTTAAATTACTAGTTGATTTACATAGAGAAAATGCATAAAAACTCACTATTATGAACTTTAAAAATATTTTGTCTTTATTGTTAAATATTATTGATTTAAGATTTTTTTTTTTTGGAAACTTATTATATAATTAACATATTGAATTTATCTACACTTATATACCATTTATATAATCAAACAAAACTTTTGAAAATAATCTAATCTAAATCATTCAATGGAACCTTGTATTATTTGATGTGTGTTTATTTGAGGTTTTGTGGTATTTATTTTGTGATGGGTATTGAAAATTTTAATGTGATGTTTTATTTTGTGATGGATTTTTATGTGAACTATGTAGCTGGACAAACTAGGATGTGCACCAGAGGCATCTTTTAAGATTTCTTTTATGACGGTTATTTGACTAGATGAACTAGGATGTACTTTATGATTCAAAATTGAGGCTTATGTTTATGCGATTTTTCTTTGGTGATTATATATGATGATTTGGGTTTTGAGAACCAATGTTATTTTTGGGTTACCTATTAAGGAACCAAATTTGATTAATATTACTTGTGTAGTATGGGACACAATTGTGGTTTGTGAGTTTTGAGAAGGTAGTCTAGGTGCATATCTATGAGAGTGGCTTGCAATGGGGTTCAGGGCCCAAAGTGGCTTCTAGGATAACTCATTGTAAGTTGTGTAACAAGTGATAACATAGTAATTAAAATACTTTCCTCCACCATGCCTTGAGATAAATTAAAAAGATAAGTTAGAGATTTTTTCTCTTCCATGCCTTGAGTGCTTGTATATACTAAGGATGGGAATGAGATGATACCTTGAGAGGTATGATTAGTCTCCTCATCTTCATGAGAGGGTATTATAGTCTTACATAGAGTCACTAGGGGGTTGGGGTCGTGAGAGACTACCAAGGTAACCTTAGAGTTGGCTCAGGTGATGACACTCCATAGCATGTAGCCCAAGTCTTTTTTGTGATTTTTTAAATATTTTCCTATAGTGGTGTACTTTATGGATATTACTTTTGATGGTGTATTTATTGATGTTATACTTATTGTTGGCTTTTACTTTCATTGATGGTGATTGGTGATTCATGGTGATTGTGCTTTTGACATGTGTATTTTGACTTGAGGTGGATATCTTTTGTGGACTTTATATCATGATTTTGGTACTCCATATGCACTTGGTATATGTATGTGGTGTTGGTATTGGATGAGTTTTCTTTCAACTTTGGTTATCTTTTCTTCTTGAGTATTTTGTGTTACCCTTGAGATAGATTTGACTATTAGGTTTCCTTTCCTAGGAATGTTTTATGGTTTGATTTTCTGTATGCGGATCATTTATTATCTTCCTTGCATGATGGGAGTGGAAGCTTGACTAGGTAACCATGTGGTTGGGAGGTAGTGACTTCTTACCATTTGGGCCCCCCTCAGATTTACAGACGTTGGAAGGTTGATGATGTAGTTGTACCTTTATCATTCTTATCCCTAACTTGGAGACTTCTATTTAGTTGATATAATTATACGTTATCATGTATCTTGTATTTTGATATACTTGTATCTATTCTCACATATCTTGTGGCATGTGCAGTGGATGATATCCATTATATGTATTTCATTGTATCAATTATATTCATGCATTTTCTTATTGGATTAATATGTTATACTTTTATGATAATAGACATTGTGCTTAAGACTTAAACAATTAATAAATAAATATTAAATATGACTCAACATGAAGGAACCCTTGAGGAATGAAATCTATATTGTAATTGCATGTGTAAATGTTGTCTTTGTGTATATTGATTCCACATTTTTATTTTGATGTTGTAGAAACTTTAGAAAAAAAGTTTAGTAAATTTTGTAACATATTAAATTTATTTCTTTTGGGTTCCCAAGTGGGGTGTTACATCTAGTATCAGAGTCGAGTTTTAACACTAGGAACTTAGGGCATATTATGTGCCTTTAGTTAAACAATAATTAAACTTGCAACATGATTAAATAAAAAACATTTATTGACATCAAACTTAGATCCAAACAATTAAACAACATACTTTGGAATGATAGAATTTTTGAATGTGAAAATTGGAAACTCATAACATCCATGTTCTAGAATTTTACTTTATGTCTATGTACTGCATCTGTAACTATTTGTCACCTTTTAACATCTCAAAATATTGCATCTATGGAAAACAAAACCATGTTCAATTTTATTCTAGTTCTCAAAAATCTTCTAGTTTGTTGGACTATATTCACTTTGATGTATTTGGTCTTGTGGATGTTCCTTCTCTATCTAATTCAAGATATTACCTATTTTTTATTGATGATTATTCAAGAAGAACATTCATTTATTTTTTAAGAATAAATCAAAAGTGTTCATTCATTTTAAGGAGTTTAAAAGCCTTGTTAAAAATTAGACTAGGAGAATGATTAAATGCTTAAGGATGGATAACAGTGGCGAGTTTTGGAATGTAGAGTTTGATTTTTTGTGTGTAGATCACGACATTAAGAGGCATAAGATGACATCTTATACTTTGCAACATAATAGATTAGTATAAAGGATGAACCAATCATTGATGGAGAGGGCATGAAACATGTTGGGAAGTGTCAGACTAGAGTAGAAGTTTTGGGCTAAACCAGTGGCTACAACGTGTTACTTGTTGAATTGTTCTCCTATGAAAGGACTAGTCAACAAAAAACCTATGAAAGCATGGTTTGGTAAGAGTCCCTCATAAGAAATTTGTGTGTCCTCAGCTATGAGGCACACACTCATGTACCTAAAGTGAGTAGGTCCACATTGGATTAAAAAGAAGTAAAATGTATGTTCATTGGCTATGAAATTAGTGTAAAGGGATAAAAATTGTGGAATCCTCTCATTAAAAAAGTGTGGTACAATAGGAGCATTATCTTTTGAGAGATAAAACCTATCTCACTAAACTAGCCAGAGAAGATAGAAAAAGAAAGAGGAAGCAATTGAAATCCCTTTAGGTTCCAAAAGAGAGGTGTTTAAGACTCTAAATGAACTTGAAAATGAGGATCCAAAATTTCTCGAGAATGGGGATGGAGATAACTTGAGTAGTCACACAAGTGAATAAGAACATGATCCAAAACCTCACGTTGAACCTCAATAAGCTTCACCACATGAAGTGAGGAGATGTACTTGGGAAAGATGACAAATTGATAGGTATGACTTTTCACTAGAGAGGTTTAATTATTCCATGTTGAATATTAATTGTGCCTATCCTTTGCTTACGAACGTTGATGAGCCTAGGATTGTAAAAGAATAAATTGATATGTTAGATTTAGATTCTTGGTTGGAAGCAATGAAGGATGAGATGAATTCCTTGGAAAAGTATGAAACCTAGGATCTCATACTCTTGCCTCAAGGTAGAAAGCTAGTGGGTATTTAAGAAGTACAATCTAGATGGAAGGATTTACAAGTACATGGAAAGATGGGTGCAAAGGGGCATTCTCAAAAGGAAGGGATTGATTATGGAGAAATATTTTCTCCTTTAGCCAAGCTAACATCCATCAGATTTCTATTGTCCCTTGCAACAACACATGACTTTGAAATTAGGTAGATGGATTTGACGACAAAAATTCTTCATGGTGATATTGAAGAAGATATATAAATGTCCCAATCAGAGTACTTTGCAGAAATGGTAAAGATCATCTAGTATGTAAATTGAAGAAGTCTCTTTATGGTTTGAAATAGTCACCCATAATGTGGCATCACAAGTATGACACATACATGTATTGTCTTTGGATTTTATGAGATTTAAATCTAATCACTGTGTGTATTATAAGTTGAAGGTGATTGGATACTTATTATTTCTCTATATGTAGACGATATGTTGTTTACAGGAAATAGTAAGGGAATGATTTTAGAGTTAAAATCTCAACTATCCTTGAAATTCAAAATGAAAGATTTAGGGCTGAAAAAATTTATTTTGGGGATGGAAATTAGAAGGGACAGGGTTGGTAGAAAGATTTAGCTTAGCCAAATTATAACATATCATTTTTCATATACAAGAAAAATATATTAATTCTAGAGATAAACCTATCCTTCATAATTGAATGACATAAGGCAGTTATATCTTTTACTTTTAGAAAAAAAGTTAATAACTGATTTCAATGTACAAGAAATGTAAATAATAAATAAGAAACAATCCTTTTCTTAGTTACATGAAAAGAAACTAATGTAACTTCCATAACTACTTCTAACATAATCATTTGACACTATGATGATCGTAATTAAATTATTTCAAGGAATAACATGAATATAAGAAGAGAAACATGCACAAGTTCAAGAATCATACAAGTGTCAATATCTGATACTGTATTGTGCAAGCCTCGATATTTTGTGAAGATGAGAAGCATTGGCATAGGATTAACCTCCCAACCATGGAACTTGACTTATCCCTACACAATCTCTTAGGAGAAAGAACCCCCCTACCCTAAGTATAGGCTTGGGGCACAATGGTCCTACCATCTAAGTATCCCAATCTTAGGGTCTCGACTAAGCAATAGGAAAGGTAGTGGATATCCTCCATCAATCTTCCCCTCTCTCAACTAGAACCCAGACCTATGGTGATCAACTACGGAAAGAATGCCTCTACCTACCTTGGCCAAGGATTTAGATGGGAAGTGTATAAGTCCAATTACCCATTGCTTGACTTGACAACCAAACTATTTATACATTTGAACAATCATGAATTGAATCAACATATACAATAATAAATTGTTTATTTGTTCCCATATTGGCATTTAAAATTATTCTTATAGGGGTACGTCTCCTTCTATCCCATTTGTATTTGACCTTGCCTAGTCTAGGATGTATCCTGGGAGGCTTCAAAGGATACAATGCATTTAAGTATACTAATCAAAATTCTCCTCTCAAGTTTGGTTCTTATCTCCATGGTATATAACAAATACCAATGTATAATCCAACTCTCATCAGTAGTATTAGAACAAGCTCTATATATTTATTTGTTGCTCACAATACATATTTAGTTATGATTACTAAGCAAAATAATATAAGTGAAGAGTGATAGTTGATCAGGTCTATACATTCTATCTGACATCCATCACCAAATATACAAAAAAAAATACAAAATGAAAAATAGAATAGTTTCCATGCTTCTCATACAAAATTCCTTTAATATTTACAGGGTTTCCTGGTCATCTAGGAATTCTACTATCTTGGCAAGATAGTCCACCTTAGCCTTATGTTCACTAAGACAATTTATATTCATAATGATGTTTTAGGACCCAAGATGTGCTACATACATATTCACATCTATAGAAAAGTTTGGAAAGTCAACGAAGGCCTCAAACATGCACTACTTTCCCTTAGCCCTTGACTGATATGCATACTCAATGGTCCATGGGTTTTCTCATATAACTAGTTCTTTTAGGAAATCTTCTCAATAGCTTTGGGAATATAAAAAATTCTATTTCCCCCTTATCAATTAGTATAGAAATAGGGTTCCCATAGATCTTACCCAACATTTATATGGGACACAGTTGTTGTTTTTCTTGTCGATTATCCATTGCTACATGAATCCTCTACTAGTAGATGGTTTGATGTGGTTGTAAAGGGGGTCAAAGTGGTTGATTGGTATTTGACTTGTTAGGTCATGTGTTGGCATAATGATCCCCACAACAGGAGAAGAATTTTGATAGTGGTCCCTTCTTTTCATTTTCTTTATTTCCCCTATTGGAATTACCCTTGATGTCTTTACCACTATTTCTTCTGTGTTCTAGTTTATGTTGACACAAAAGTCTTCACCCTTGCTTGAGGTATGATCCTTAAGTGACCTTGTGTAACATGGAAACAACCTCCAAGTGTGGGACTTGCACTCTGAGGTTGAATCTCTAAAGAAGACTGACTTCCTCACTATCACGATATACCTAAACTAAAATTGGAGAGGAAAAGGGAGAAGGAGAACTAAAAGAAATTGCAGAAAGGGAAAGGGAGGTGATGCACCAAGATAGAATGTTTGGTCACAACTCTACCTATGACTACACAAAACATGAGTAAAACTCCCAAATACACAATTCTAAGCTCCAACCTATCTTCTAAGAACCCACATGTAGGTTAGAATTGATTAGCTATTGAAAGGAAGGAGGAACTTCACTACACAACATGCAAACCTTAAAAACTAGGAAGGAAACATTCAAAGTGAGGCAAGAACATGCACATACTATTAAATGAAAGAAAAGGTAAAAATAGAGAAGTTTCATTAATGGAAGACAAGGAATTACATATCATAATGTTGCTGCCAAAAAATGCAAACAAAGATGAAGCTAGAAAAAATATTTACAACACCTTTTAAAGAGTTTAGGCATTACTTTTATTTAATCATGAAGTTCAAACCCCAACCAAGGCAAAGTTGAGTTGCATAGAGCAATAACTAAAGAATCAGAACTAAATTTGATCATGAAATAAAATCTACCCATGAAGTGACAAGAAGAAACCCAAATCAATACACCCAACCATAAGAGAGATCCAATCGAAAAGATATGATCATTACATATAATAAAGAGGCATGGAGATGCATTGTCACCATGGGACAAGGCCCAAAATATCAGTTTGTATTGAAGAAACAATCCTTGTAACATGTCATGGTTGTAACAAATGAATTTGCACTGCTATCAAAAAAGGTAGGGTGGGATAAAATGAGATGTTAACTCATCGCAAAAAATGTAGAGTTCACTTGTGTGGAATACATCTAATTTTTCCCAAAATGGTGTAAACTATCAAACATAGATGCTGTGAAAATCTCCTCAACTAGTGATTAAAACCCAACCCTAGATCCAAGATCTTCTTAATAACAATGAATGACTGAGATGCACTCAACATACCAACAAGATGTGTTCAAATCTAACAACCATCACATCTTTGCAAGAGGCCCAAGATGTAATGTGAAAATGTGAGAACCATTTGATCAAAAGCAACCCAGTATAAGAAGAATCCACCATGTGGCACAATTTGATAATCGACACATTCTCCAACACATTGTGTAAGAGATAATATTGACTTTTTCATTTTGAAAAAGCAAGAAAAATAAGACCCAAAATAATATTTTTTCTATTTCAAGAAGAGCAGAAAAGTCATTCAGTGAAATGGAAAAAATGGCTAACATGAAATGTTAACCCCAATAGAAAATACATGTTAACCTACAACTCAGTCAAAGAAGAAAATGAGCCAACTTGGCAACAAAAAAAACCAAGTTCACTTAGTTAAAGAACAAACTGAGCCAAAATAGAGTCACTCAAGAGAAGAGTAAATCGAGCTAACTTAGTTAATGAAGGACCCAAGCCAACTTAGTAAAAGAAGGAACTAGACTAACATGAAAAGTTAGCAACCAACTTGAGTGTGTTAACCCACACAAAATAATCCAATCCATTGAAGATTTCTCTAATCAATTATCAGTGATGGAATAAATGGGGGGGAAAATGGCCAATAGTTTATCAGGCTTGAAGTTATTGAAATGCTTCTTGTGTGATCCTAAATATAATCCTTCTGAAATCTGGCTAATTTTCCTCTTATTATCTTGGATAGAGTCATTCCTTTTTATTTTTTGCTCTTGAAAGATGACTCTCTCTCGAGCTTCCTTTATAGTTCATGGAGTGAGGACATTTATTGCTCCCTTGATCCTATTGTTTAATCCCATAATGAACTTCCTAATTTTGAAGTCCTTATCCTATTGGTATGGGGTACATACTTTAGCAACTGAGTGAACTTCTCTGAGTACTTATGCATAGACATATCCCCCTTGTTTAAGGTTTTGAAAGTCTAGTAGTTTCTAGTCATAGAAATTCTTGGGTAACCATTAGTTCTTAAAGATGGAGACAAACTAGTCCCATGCAACTTCAATTGTCTTAATGTTGAGTTCTATCTTAGTTTTCCCCCACCAAATAGCTGCTTCACATAAAATGAGGTATATTCCCCACACTAACTTTTTATTTAGTGTGTTAACCCACATGAAAAAATCTAGTCCATTGAAGATTTATCTGATCAATTATTAGTGATGGATTGAATGGGGGGAAAAATGGCCAATAGTTTATTAGGCTTGAAATTCTTGAAATGCTTCTTGTGTGATCTTGAATCTGATCCTTCTATGTTTAGGCTAATTTTCCTCTTATTATACTGGATAGAGTCCTTCCTTTTTATTTTGTGCTCTTGACAGATGACTCTCTCGAGAGCTTCCTCCATAGTTCATGGAGCAAGGACATTTATTGCTCCCTCGATCCTATTGTTTAATCCCATAATGAACTTCCTAAATTTGAAGTCCTTATCCTATTAATATGAGAGTACATACTTTAGCAACTGAGTGAACTTCTCTGAGTACTTATGTACAAACATATCCCCTTGTTTAAGGTTTTGAAAGTCTAGTAGTTTCTATTCATAGAAAGTCTTTGGTAACCATTAGTTCTTAAAGATGGAGATAAACTAACACAATTTGTTGAGTGCGGCATAGCTAATCAATATTGGATTCAAGGTTGAATTCATGCAAGGAAAAGTAAGACTACTAAATGACAAAGGAAAGCTGGTTGGATCAGGCATACAAAAAAAAGGTAACTTGTTCTATCTTGAACTTGGTGAATGTTCATGTTTTATTGCTCAAGTTGAAGAAAGTTGATTATGGCACATAAGGTTATGTCATGTGAATTTTGATAACTTGGTAAAGATAAGCAAATTCAAGAAAGTAAGAGGCATTCCTAGTATAAAGAAACTTGATGTTGGTCTATGCAAGAATTGTCAGATTGGTAAGATGGGAAAGACTAGCTTTAAAAGTAAAAATTATCGGTTTGAATAAATTTCAGAAATTGTGCATACTAATTTGTGTGGACCTATTAGAATTGAGATCTATACTGGAGAAAATTTCTTCATTCTTTTTTTTGATGACTATTCAAGAATGACGACTATCATGTATTTGAGACAGAAGTCAAAAGCATTTGAAAAGTTCAAATGATATTTGGCTAGAGTAGAAAAGGAAATAGGGAAAAGATTGAAATGCTTGAGGTCAGACAGAGGTGGTGAATTCATCTCCTATGAATTCAATAACTTTTGTATTAAAAGAGGAATCAAAAGATAGGTATCAACTCTTGGAACACCCAAGCAGAATGGAATAGTTGAAAGGAGGAACACATCCATCATGGATTGTACAAATACTCTAATGATTAAAAAGAACATTGCTATAAAATACTAGAAGGAAGCTATCAACACTACAGTTCATACCTTGAACCGAGTACAGTTGAAGGACTCATTCAAGACTCCCTATGAGTTATGGTATGGCTATAAACCCAATGTAAGTTACCTAAAAGTATTTGGAAGTAAATGTTACATTATGAAAGAATCTAAAAAAGGTAAATTTGATGTGAAGGGTGATGAAGGCATATTTTTGGGATATTCTTGCAAGAGTAAGGCATATAGATGTTTGAATTTATCTACTCACAAAGTTATAGAAAGTGTACATGTGAAAGTTGATGAGTTTGCAAAAAGGACTAAAGAAGAAAGCAAAAAGGGACCAGAAGATTACAAGAGATTTCTTTTCATTGAACCTGATACAGTGCCAGATACATCTATTAATTAGGAAACTTCTACTCCACAGTCTTCAGTCATCGAGTTGCAAGAAGTTCAAACCGAGTTGCAGGAACTTGAGTCACATTCAGATGCTACCAAGCCAATGACTACAAAGTTTGAAGGACCCAAGCAATAGTTAGAATAGATAGAATCTGAAATTGAAATTCAAAATGAAGACAGTGGAACTCAGTCAAAAGGCAAGGAACCTGTATTAGAAAACTATGTAAGGAGACATCATGCACTAGATTAGATTATTGGAGACAAATCTGAAGGTACTATGACAAGAAGTAAGCTAAAAGGTGCTTGTTTACTTGCTGATTTTGAACCTATAAATGTCAAAGATGCATTATAAAATAAAAGTTGCATTGAGGCTATGAATGAAGAGATAGAGGAAATAGAGAAAAAAAAAAATGGACTCTTATACCTAGGGCTAAAGATAAAAATGTGATTGGAAATAAGTGGGTATTCATAAATAAGTTGAATGAAGATGGTAAAGTATCAAGAAACAAAGCTAGATTGGTATGTAAAGGCTACTCTCAAGAAGAAGGAATTGACTATGGAGAGACTTTTGCTCCTATTGCAAGACTGGAAGGTGTTAGGACCTTACTTGCATATGTTGCATACAAAAGATTTAAGGTATATCAGATAGATGTCAAATCAATATTTCTTAATGGTATTCTTGATGAAGAAGTCTACATTGAGTAGCCTAAAGGTTTTATTGATCCAGACAAGAAGGATATGGGCTGAAAATTACACAAAGCATTGTATGGTCTGAAACAAGCCCCTAGAGCATGGTATGAAACATTGCATAACTATCTTATTCAGATTGGTTTTTAGAAAACTAATGATAATAGTAGCTTGTATATCAAGGAAGGACCAAATAACAAAATTTTTTTGGTAGAAATATTTGTGGATGATAATTTATTTTATAGGAAATGATGATCTATGCAAAGATTTTTTAGAGCAAATAAACAAGGAATTTGAGATGTCAATGTTTGGTGAAATTAAATTCTTTATTAGTCTTCAAATTTAGTAGAGCAAGAATGGTATCTACATTACTCAGTCAAAATAGATCAAGGAGATACTCAAAAAGTTTGGTATGGAAGATTGTAAACCAGTAGGAACTCCCATGTGTACTAGACTAAAGCTTACCAAGGATGATGAATCAAAAGAGGTAGATTAGACCTTATATAGATCAATGATTGGAAAGTTGTAGTATGTAGTTTACATAAGGCTTAATATTGCTCTTGCAGTTGGTATAGTAGTAAGATTTCTAGTAAAGTCCAGAGAGAATCACATAATGACAATCAAAAGGTTCTTGAGATACTTGAAAGAAATTGAAGATTATGGATTGTGGTACAAATTTGGATTTGAAAATATTTATTGATGCTAATTGGGCAAGAAACATTGATGACAGAAAGAGTACAAGTGGTGGAGCATTCTTTTTTGAAAAGAGGTTGGTTTCTTGGACAAGTAAAAAAAAAAATTATACATCCCAATCTACAATAGAAGCAGAGTATGTTGTAGCAGCAGTAAATTGTTCTAATATTGTTTGGTTTAAATAGTGGTTAGAAGGCATAAAAGTTGAAATCAAAGAACTAGTTGTTATGTTTTGTGATAATACAAGTGCAATAAACATATAAAAAAATTCAGTGATGCATTCAAAAACCAAGCACATTGCAATAAAATATCACTTTGTCAGAGAATTAGTGTAGGATAAGGAGATCAGATTGGAATATGTCCATACAAAAGAGCAAATTGCTAACATATTCACCAAGCCATTACCTAAGGATGCATTCTTGTATCTAGGAGGTAAGTTAGGGGTCACTCCCCTAACTGAAGCTCACTAAAATGAAGCTTTAGTGGTGCATCAACAAAAACCAATTTGAAGATCTATTAGTTGGTGCAAAATAGTCATGAAAATATTGCATATGAATCAGTACTTAAGGTACATTGTTACTCATTTGGTATGTGTTGTCAAAGAGGGAGAATATACTATCATATCTTTCTGAAATTTGAATTTGTTTGTGGAGAGTTTGTTGTTTATAAAAGAAGCTATGTAATTCCTTTATAGAAAGAGATTAGTGCATTAGAGAGGTTTGTGGCATAAAATCTAAGAGGGAGAAATGTTCTATTAGAGAAAGACGTATTTTCAAATTTTTTCTGCTATGACATGTTGTCTTGCCATCAATGCCAAAGAGGGAGATTGTTGGATAAAATTGTTCAATTTTTTGTTGTCTTTGATGTTACAAAAATTTCATATTAGTTATTAGACAGAGTTTACTGAGCTCAATTGGTCAGCAAAAAAATTTTAGAGTCTACCGAGCATTCCTAAAAGTTACTCTGTGAAAATAGTTTCTACCAAGCTCACTCAGGCGTTGAAGGTTCATGTGGTAGAAATCAATTTCTGCCAAGCTCACAAGGTTAGCGAAGGAAAGTCAATATTTATCAAGTTCACTCAATTTTCAAAAGGATTTTGCAGAGTTCATAGTGTTTACCAAGCTTCAGTTGGTCACTGAAAATTATTTCTAAAGCAGTGTCTACCGAGTAGGGTCGGCCAATGAAGGATTTCATTGTTTTGGAAAATAAAGTCTAATTGTTTCATGTAATATTTGTAGCCAACTGATGTAATTTGTAGTGCCTTCCCTCATTCACATTCTTCTGGACACATTGTTGCTATTATTGTCGGACTATGTTAGACTAGTTTTATGTTGATGGTTAGTAGTATTGTTTCGAGACTATCAGATATTGTGCTATGGATTCAGTTGATGTATGATGAGATTACTTAGACTCTACATTTCATATATGCATGATGATTATTACATTATTTCTAGTTATTGATGATGATTAGTTAGATGGCTTATTATCACATGTGTTTTATTATGGATACTTACCCCATACTTGCATGTGTATGGTGTGCGTGTTTGTTCTTATGTATGGTGTTTCTGATGTGGTTAAGGAAGGGAGTCATAGTCACCTACTAGTCAGGATCTACACGATGCACCACTTCCTGCCATTGCCTATTTAGCTTAGCATATAGATATATATTGTATGTACATGCATGATTTTTTATGTAGGTTGCAGGTACCGGGTATCGACTTCCCTAAATTGCTAGGATGAGCGTACCCTATCGCATTGTCTCAATGGTAAGAGAGGCGAGATAAATTCTCAAGTCCAAATCCTAAACCCTTAAACCATTTGTCCTAAAGAGGTAGGACAATTATTTGAGATATTTTACCTTCCGAATGTGTTGGATGACATAATTCATGATTTTAACCCTTTAGACTAATTTTGTATGGATTGTTCTATGATGGGTTTTCATATTTTATCTTAGAGATCTATGGTGAGTTCTCTATTAATTAAGTCTAAAATTTAAAAAGATTTAATTAATAATTTAATTATTTGGGAAAAATTAATATAATATCATGTTTTTTAGATATTTTGATTTTAATTAATTAAATAAAAAATTAATTGAGATAAAGAATTAAATAAAAAGAATTAAAATTAATAATAATAATAAAATAATAAATAAATAATAATAATAGAAAAGATAAAAGAATTAAAATAAAAGTTATAAGCTTGCCTAGGAGTAAATGCACCTCTTGATTGCACATATGTCAACAACATAGGAGTTAGCACAAAAATTAAGCACATGGTGTCTACAACCTTATGACTCATGTAGAAGGTTGGAAAAGACTCATGCTTAGTTGTCAACACCTTCTGATTGTTTTTAGAGACATTCTAGGTGCTTCTTGAGAGTTCTTTATATTTAGGCACTCCTAAAAGCTTAGGGAGAGTTTTTGGAGGACTCGGGGAACATTGGACAAGGAAGGAGCTTGCTCTGTGGTTCTGATGAGAAGTGATTTAGCATCAGTGTCTAGGTAGACACTTGTGATTTTGGCTTATGATATTTCACTTCTTTTCCTGTCTTCTTTGTATCTTCTGAATGTTTTCTGAGGATTTTCATATCTTGGTCGTATGCATTTGTAATAGGTAGTTAAATTCTATATAAGAAACTTTCATATGCATAGATCCGATGAAATTATGGAGCTAGGGTTAAAATTTATAGTCAAACTTATTAGAAGAATTAATGAGTAAATTTAGGAAACAAATATTTTATAAGAAAATTCTTAAAATTGGAAGCCCTTTAAAGAAAAATTGTGTGTATGTTCTCTGTAGAAATATACATGTTTATATTTTCAAATCTGCATACATACATACATACATACATACATACATACATACATACATATATATATGTTTATTATAAAAATGTTGTAGTGCTTAATAAAACTCTGCAAGTATATATATATATATATATATATATATATATATATATATATATATATATATATATATATATATATATATATATATATATATATATATATATATATATATATATATATGTATATAGAGATATATATGTATATATTTACTCGCAGAGTTTTATTAAGCACTACATCATTTTTATAATATATATATATATATGCAGATTTGAAAATATAAACATGTATATTTCTACAGAGAACATACGTATATACATATATATGTATATATATATACTCGCAGTGTTTTATTAAGCACTACAATATTTTTATAATAAACATATATATATATATACATACACACACATATATATATATTGAAAAATCGAATATTAAATCACAGTGGAAAACATATATATAAAATTCGAATTGCATATGGTAAAAGTGTTTTTAAAATGTTAAAATTGTTTTTTAAAACAAATTAAATTGGGAGGGCGAAGCCCGTGCCTCGTCGGCAATGAGTGTTGAGTACCTACGTCGTAGGTATTGCGACGACAGGCAGTACTCTGTACCGTTGTCGCTGCAGGTCCTACAACTGCAGGGTACTGCAGACCACGTTAGCGGTATTATTATTATATGTTGAGATTTATGTCTTTGGTAAATCAATTTTTACATTTCAATTTTTTTATAATGTTTTTAAAAAAATATTATTATTATTAAATGTTTATAATTATATATATATATATATATATATATATATATATATATATATATATATATATATATATATATATATATATATATATATATATATATATATATATATATATATATATATATATATATATATATATATATATATATATATATATATATTTATGTATGTATATATATATAAATAAATAAATAAATAAATATATATATATATATATATATATATATATAAAAGTAAATATGTATATATATTATCAATAATTAATTATTATTATATTTGATAAAAGGTTTGTATTAATAGATCATTTTTTTAATAATAAATTATTTTGTAATATTATAGTCTAACAATATAGGTTTAATTTAATTATTTAATTAACTTGAATTATGAAAAAAAATGATAATGAAAAGAATTGGTAATTTCTCATGTTAAAATCTACAATGTGAAATTCTATAGGGGTCATTTTCAAATAACGTTTATATAAACAATATATCATTAGAATAATTGGAAAATCGATTCTAGAGTTATGGGAAATTTTAAACTATTACATGGGTTAGGTAAAAATGTACAAAATTTCTCCACTTGATATCTAAAATTGAAAACGAAAACTGAGACCTCCACATTTTATTTAATTATGCAATTTTAAACAAACCCGAACATGTGCTTGCATTTTGTGTTTTCTCTATGCTTCTGTTTTGGGTTTTGGGTTGACTAGTTTGTTGACCAGTTATAGGACGTCTACCAGAGGCTCGAAGGTTATGATTGTGATGTCATGATGATGTCTTTTGATCTCGATCTTTTAAACTCAACCATGCTTATGTGATGGCATGTTGATTGATATTGTCTTCAATCTTCTTGTGTAAGTTGTGATATATGTAACTTTTTTTTATGAGTTATCGATCAATTGTATTGGATTATTTTCCAGTTACTTGATGGGGTTGACTTGTTTATCTGATCTTGATGATGTCATGTTCTGACATGTTTTGACTCAACCATTTTGGAGTCTTCGATCAATATTATTTTGAGATTCTTTTTGGTTGCTTATTAAGAACTAATGATTATTGTGTTTATTAGTGATACCTTCAGTTGCCAATAGAGAACTGTTGTGGTCATGATTATCTATGGATGCTTTTCAGTTGACTCATGGAGATTTGATGCTTATATTGTGGATTATATTTTTGTATTTTTTGATTTATGATTCCATGAGCTTAGGGTAGGTTATCTACTTGTAGTGACGGGAAGTGGCTTGCAATGGGGGCTAGGGCTCTAAGAGGCTGCCAGGGTAACTCATTGTAAGTTGTCTTAATAAGTGAAAACATTCACACCTAATACTGACTTAATGAACCTAATAAGATAATTGTTTTGTTCTCGCCCATGCCTTGAGTGCTAGTACAAACTAGGATGGGAGTAGACAGAATGCTTGGTTGTGACCTTGCATTCCATAGTATGCCTCCTCTATATCAGAGGATACTAGTGGCCGCATAAGGATCACTAGAGGGTCGGGGTCTATTGGGAGACTACTAGGGTAACTCTAGCGTGATCTGTGCGATGACACTTTCTTGCTTGCATAGTAGGTTTCCTACATGTCTTTGTGTGCCTCTGGGATTAGATGTTGGTTTTGTGTTGGAACCTTTGAGTTAGTATACTTTTAAGATTCCTGAACTTAGAGAGTATTTGTTCTATGTGATTTGATAACCTGTTTGGGACTTGAGATTATCTCCTCAGCATGGTGGGAGTGGACCATTTAGGTTCCACGTGGTTGGGTGGTAGTGCTTTTTATCTCTTACCATTTGAGATCCATTTGAGACACTATGGCTGATGTATTCTGATGCAGGAGCATCCAGAGGTATAAGGGCAATCCTGTGTCACCCAAAAAAATGTACTTAGACTTAGTTTCTGTTTCATGTCTTTACATTTTTGGATACCCATTTGGCTCAAATAAAGGTTCCAACTCTCATAGTTCAACTATCAGTGCATTTGAAAATCCTGAAAAAATAGGAGCATGCAATTTGGCCACCTTTTTGGTGACCTAGAAGGTGTGACTTGGCCAGATGAATGTAATTGAGATTTAGAGCATTCCAGAAAAAGAATCAGGTCAAAAGGCCCCACGGTTTGAAAGTTATTGCAGTTTTTTGGGTTTTGGAGACCTCTTAAGAATGTTTCAAAGTCAGGTTTGGGGCATTAAATGACCTTGAAAAGGGTTGAAAAATGGGGGACGAGCAAAGCTAGTCCATAGGGCTATAGAGCGCTTCGAGAGCTTTTCGAAAATGTAAACGTTTCGTCAATTGGAGCTACGGTTCAAAAGTTATGCCTCCCAGAAGTTCGGCTACCGTTTCTGGATTCTTCTAGATTTGCACCGACTTCTAACGCAGCTTCTGGAACCTTCTATTTTGTCGGTGGATGCCTAATAGCACTTTCTAGAATGTACTCCTAGTCCTTAACCCTTCGGGGTCTATTTAAGGAGATTTTTGGCATTGTAAAAGGCAGTTCGGATTGGAGTTTGAGAGGAGGTGCTAAAAGGAGAAATATTCTCCAGATTTATGCTATTGCAAGCCCGTAGGGCATGTTTTGAAGTTTATTTTCTCTGCACTATTTGTACTAGCATATTTTCTCAATTAATATAATTCCCCCTTTCTATTGTGTCTATTCTGTTGTTGGGTTGTGTCCCCATCATATTCTTTGTGGCATCTATCTTCATTCTGTACATGGATTATGATGGTGGATATGTATCCTTACATTGATGATTTTCATATGTTAGATGCTATTATCTTATGCTTTATTTTGCTTGTTAGAATACTTTTTGCATATGATGTAGTATTTTTTTTAGGAGTGACATTCCTATTTGATAATATTGATGATCTCTTCGGTGATTTTGAATTTTACGCATGGAGGGATGGCTAGGGCCCACGATGGTCTAATGATGCTATTTACGATTGGGAGGAACCATGCACCTAATTAGTTATGTTGTGATTTATGGTTATCTGTTACGATGAATGTTTATATTATTTATGATGATGATGTATCATGTATGGTATTTGGTTTCATTTACTTGCTACATTTGCACTATGGATTAGAATAGGATGATGTACTTTATTTCACATATGTATATTCTTTTAAGCCTTTCATACCTTGTGGCATGTATAGTGGATGATTGAGCAATTGAAAATGTAATTTAAGAACGTTGGACTTTTTTATTATTATTTCATGTGGATGTAGTATTAGATGGATTCATTAATAGTTAATTTAGATGTGATTCAACGTTAAGGGATCCTTAAAGAATGTAACTAGTTATGTATGCATGTTCTTGTCTACTTTCAGTTGGATATTGTTATTGCTTTTGCTACTATGTTATGAATGGTTTTACTTTGATGATTAAAAAAAAAAATGCTACCAAACTTAGTGAAACTTTAGGTTAATTATTTGGATCCTTTGGTGGGGCATTACATAATTATTATTGGTAATTGTAACTTGTAAATGGGCCGACTTGACAATTTGTAAGGTATAAATAAGAGGTCAAGTTGTGAATTCTAAAGTATGGATGAGTGTAATGGGTGAGCATGCAAGTGTGAAGAAGAAAGTGTGAGCAAATTTTGAAGAAGGATCAAATATCCTTGAGGAGCAAAAAAATTGTATTCGATCAGTGAGGATCTAGTGAAATAGAAAAGAGACCTGTATCAGCAAATTCAGTTGCATCTCATTCAAGTCAATTTTATTGTTACTTTCTCACCATTGTAGCAGTGATTTCTAAATCTCTTAACAGAGTTAGTATCACTACCATTTTGTAAATCCTCTAACAAGGTGATAGTTCTATTGAATTATTCTAAAGTCCTCTAGCAAGGGCACTCTTGGCAGGGTGATTAAATCCTTTAACAAGGTCACACCTAACAATTTGTTTTGTAACCTTTAACAAGGTTGGTTCCTAATAGGGCTCACTTTAATAGAGTGAAAATTGGTAGCTAGTTATTGTTGAAAATATAGATGGAGTAACTAAGAGGGGGGTGAATTAGTTACTACAAAAACAAATTTTTAGATCCCTTAGATGTCTTATAAAACTAGTTACTACTGTCACTTGGTAACTATACAGAAAAATGCTATAACTCAATAAATGCATTGTATGTTATCTTTAATAGATCTTAAACATTCATAGTGTTTAACATGTATGCATAAAAGAAATAACATGAACACATGAGATACCAGATTTAATGTGGAAACCCAATATGGAAAAAATCACTAAGTAGCTAGCTACTAATTTTCACTCTTCTAAAGTGAGCCCTGTTAGGAGCCAACCCTATTAAAGGTTACAAAACACATTGTTAGGTGTGACCTTGTTAAAAGATTTAATCACCCTGCTAGGAGTGGCCTTGCTAGAGGACTTTAGAACAATTCAATAGAATTGTCACCTTGCTAGAAGATTTAAAAAATGGTTGTGAGACCAAGTCTATAAAGAGATTTAGAAATCACTACTACAATGGTGAGAAAGTAACAATGAATTGACTTGAACGAGATGCAACTAAATTTGCTGATACACATCTTTGTTCTGTTTCACTAGATCCTCATTGATTGAATACAACTTTTTTTCTCCTCAAGGATATCTACTCCTTCTTCAAAATTTTCTCACACTTTCCTCTTCACACTTGCATGCTCGCTCATTACACTCATCCATACTTTAGAATTCACAACTTGACCTCTTATTTATACCTTACAAATTGTCAAGTCGGCTCATTTAAAAGTTACAATTACCAATAATCATTACATTATTTGGCTACAAATATTATATTAAATAATTAAACTTTATTTTCCAAAACAATGAAATCCTTCATTGGCCGATCCTGCTTGATAGACACTGCTTCAGAAATGATTTTCAATGTTAACCAATTGAAGCTCGATAAACACTACGAACTCTTCAAAATCCTTTTGGAGATCAAGTGAACTTAGTAAATACTGACTTTCCTTCGCTGACCTTGTGAGCTTGGTAGAAACTAACTTCTACCACAAAAACCTTTGACGCTCGAGTGAGCTCGATAGAGACTGTTTCCATAGAGTAACTTTTAGGAACACTTGGTAGAATTCAAAATTTTTTTTGTTGACCAATTGAGCTCAGTAGACTCTATCTGATAACTGATATGACATTTGTGTAACATCAAAGATAACACACAATTGAACAATTGTATCCAGCAATCTTCCTCTTTGGCATTGATGGTAACACAACATGTCACAGTAGAAGAAATTTGAAAACAAGTCTTTCTCTGATAGAACATTCCCCCCTCTTAGATTTTATGCTACAAACTTCTCTAATGCAATAATCTCCCTTTGTAAAAGAATTAAATAACTTCTTTCTTAAATAGAAAACTCTCCACAAACAAATTCAAATTTTAGAAAGATATGACAATATATTCTCCCTCTTTGACAACACATACAAAATGAGTAACAATATACCTTGAGTACTAATTCATATGCAATGTTTCCATGACTATGCTGCACCAACTAATAGATCTTCAAATTGGTTTCTATTGGTGCATCACTTAAACTTCATTTTAGTGAGCTTTAGATAGGGGAATGACCCCTAACTTACCTCTTGGACACAAGAATGCATTCTTAGGTAATGGCTTGGTGAATATGTCAGCAATTTGCTCCTTTGTATGGACATATTCCAATCTGATCTCCTTATCTTGCACTAATTATTTGAAAAAATGATATTTTATTGCAATGTGCTTAGTTTTTGAATGCATCACTGGATTCTTTGATATGTCAATTGTACTTGTATTATCACAAAACATAACAACTAGCTCTTTGATTTCAACTTTTATGCCTTCTAACAACTATTTAAACCAAACAATATTAGAACAGTTTATTGTTGCTGCAACATATTGTGCTTCTACTTTAGATTGGGATGTACAATTTTGCTTTGTACTTGTCCAAGAAACCAACCTCTTTCCAAGAAATAATGCTCCACCACTTGTACTCTTTCTTTCATCAATTTTTCCTACCCAATCAACATCAGTAAATACTTTCAAATCCAAATTTCTTTCGAATTTGTACCACAATCCATAATCTTTAGTTCCTTTTGATTGCCATCATGTGATTCTCTTTGGGCTTTTCTGAAAATCTTGCTACTATACCAACTACAAAAGCAATATTAGGCCTTGTGTGAACTACATGCTACAACTTTCCAATCATTGATCTATATAAGGTCTGATCTACCTTTTTTTATTCAACATCCTTGGTAAGCTTTAGCCTAGTACACATGGGGGTTCCTACTAGTTTACAATCTTCCATGCCAATTTTTTTGAGTATCTCCTTGATTTATTTTGACTGAGTAAAGTAGATACCATTCTTGCTTTGTTGAATTTGAAGACCAACAAAGAATTTAATTTCACCAAACATTGACATCTCAAATTCCTTGCTCATTTGCTCTAAAAATTCTTTGCATAGCTCATCATTTTCTATAAACAAAGTATCATCCATAAATATTTTTACCAAAACAATCTTGTTATCTCGTCCTTCCTTGATATACAAGCTACTATTATCATTAGTTCTCTGAAAACCAATCTGAATAAGATAGTTATGCAATCTTTCATAGCATACTCTAGGGGCTTGTTTCAAACCATACAATGCTTTGTGTAATTTGTAGACCATGTCTTTTTTGTCTAGATCAACAAAACCTTCAGGCTGCTCAATATAGCTTTTTTTATAAAGCATACCATTGAGAAATGTTGATTTGACATCCATCTGATATACCTTAAATCCTTTGTATGCAACATATGCAAGTAAGGTCCTGACACCTTCTAGTCTTGCAATAGGAGAAAAAGCCTCTCTATAGTCAATTCCTTCTTCTTGAGAGTAGCCTTTACATACCAATCTAGCTTTATTTCTTGATACTTTACCATCTTCATTCAACTTATTTCTAAATACCCACTTAGTTCCAATGACATTTTTATCTTTAGGCCTAGGTACAAGAGTCCATATTTTGTTCTTCTTTATTTTCTCTATCTCTTCATTCATAGCCTCAATCCAACTTTCATTTTCTAATGCATCTTTGACATTTTTAGGTTCAAAATTAGCAAGTAAACAAGTACCTTTTAGCTTACTTCTTGTCATAGTACCTTCAGATTTGTCTCCAATAATCTGATCTGGTGCATGATGTCTCCTTACATACTTTGCTAATATAGGTTCCTTTCCTTTTGACTGAGTTCCACTGTCTTCATTTTGAGTTTCAATTTCAGGTTTTGGCTATTCTGACTGTTGCTTGGGTCCTTCATACTTCATAAGCATTGGCTTGGTAGCATTTGAATGTGACTCGAGTTCCTGCAACTCGGTTTGAACTTCTTGCAACTCGGTGACTGAAGACTTAGGAGTAGAAGTTTCTTGATTGACAGATGTATTTGGCACTGTATCAGGTTCAATGACAACAAATATCCTATAATCTTCTAGTTCATTTTTTCTTTCTTCTTTAGTCCTTTTTGCAAACTCATCAACTTTCACATGTGCACTTTCTATGACTTTGTGAGTAGATAAATTCAAACATCTATATGCCTTACTCTTGCAAGAATATCTCAAAAATATGCTTTCATCACCCTTCACATCAAATTTACCTTTTCTAGATTCCTTTAGAATGTAATATTTACTTCCAAGTACTTTTAGGTAACTTACATTAGATTTATAACCATACCATAACTCATAGGGAGTCTTGAATGAGTCCTTCTTCAACTATACTTGGTTCAAGGTATAAACTGCAGTGATGATAGCTTTCTTCTAAAATTTGATAGCAATGTTCTTTTCAATCATTAGAGTCCTTGCACAATCCATGATGGATTTGTTCCTCCTTTTAGCTATTCCATTTTGCTCAAGAGTTCCAGGAGTTGATATTTGTCTTTTGATTCCTCTTTCAATGCAAAAGTTATTGAATTCATTGGAGATGAATTCACCACCTCTGTCTGACCTCAAGCATTTGAATCTTTTTCCTATTTTCTTTTCTACTCTAGCCAAATACCATTTAAACTTTTCAAATGCTTCTAACTTCTCCGAATGAAAAAATTTTCTCTAGTATAGCTCTCAATTCCAATAGGTCCACCCAAATCAGTATGCATAATTTGCAAAATTTCTTTAGACTTATAATTTTTACTTTTAAAGCTATTCTTTTCCATCTTACCAATCTGACAATTCTTGCATAGACCAAAATCAAATTTCTTTATACTAGGAATGCCTCTTACTTTCCTAAATTTTTTTATCTTTACTAAGTTATCAAAATTCACATGACATAACCTTCTATGTCATAACCAACTTTCTTTAACTTGAGCAATAAAACATGAACATTCACCAAGTTCAAGATAGAACAAGTTACCTTTTGTTTGTATACCTGATCCAATCAACTTTCCTTTGTCATTTAACCGTCTTACTTTTCCTTGCATGAATTCCACCTTGAATCCAATATTGATTAGCTGTGCCACACTCAACAAATTGTGTTTCAATCCTTCAACCCAATTGGAATTATCACATACAAGCTCTTTGGTTAGTGAGATTCTTCCTCTTCCTTTTATGCAACAAGGTTCATTATTACCAAACCTCACACTACCACCATCATAGTCTTCAAATTTGTTTAAACTTTGTTTTCTCACTAGTCATATGATATGAACAACCACTATCTATGATCTATGTATCATTTTTTCTTGCATGAGAGATAAGTGCCATCTTATCTTCCTCATCATTATCAAATTCATCTTTCACAACAATATAAACAATTTCATCTTCACTGTTGTCAGAATTCTTAGAATCTTTAGCCATGAAACATGTTTGCTTACTTTTTTCCTTGAATGATTTGAAGTCTTTCTTGCCATTACACTTGTGACCTTTCTTCTCATCCTTGTTTTTCTTGTTCAGGCACCTAGCAACAATATGACCAATTTCCTAACATGAAAAATAGATTAGAGGAACCTTACCTTCTTATTTTCCTTTGCCTCTAGAATATTTCCTTGCTAGTAGAGCTTCAACTACTTCAAGATCACTTTCAGAGCTCTATTATGATTCTTCTTCACTTTTTGACTAAGAATCCTTTATCTTCTTACCCTTTTCTTTGAGTGAAAGCTTGGCTTCAAATGCTAATTCAATGTTCTTGGAAGCTGGAACATAGTTTTTATAGTTATCTAGCTCAAATGCAGTCAATCTTCCTATTATGGCCTCTAAATTTATTTTATGATTTGCTTCACATCTTCTTTTTTGAATTGTAGAAACTCTAATTGCATAAATGGAAAGTAATGTTTTAAGAACTTTACTTACAACTATTTCTTCTTTGATATCTCCTCTAGAAGCTTTGATTGCACTGATGCTTGCTTTGACTCTTTCAACATACTTGGCAATGTTCTCATCCTCTCTCATCCTCATTTGATCAAATTGTCCTCTTAAAATTTCTGCTTTGACTCTTCTCACATTATCATCACCTCCATAGATATCTTTTTAGTTTTGCAGTCCTTGATTTCATTAAATTCTTCATATCTTAGGGTAGCTACAATGTTTATCATCATGGTGTTATGAGTCTTTTTCTTAGCAATGTCATTGGCAGATAGAGTACCAGAAGGAGTTACATATTCTTCATCAAGATATTTCAATCTTGTATCTCCAATGGAAGCCAGATGGAGTCTCATGAGACCTTGCCATGCTGAAAAGTTATCGCTATTAAACCTTGGAATTTCTCTCTTGTAAGACATCTTGATCTTTAGCTTAGATCCTTGAAATCCTTCTTGCAAGCACCAAATACTCTTATACCAATGGTTGGAAATATAGATGGAGTAACTGGGGTGGGGGTGTGAATTAGTTACTACAAAAAAAAATTCATAGATCCCTTAGATGTCTTATAAAACTAGTTATTGCTGTCACTCGATCGCTATGCAGAAAAATGCTATAACTCGTTAAATGTAGTGTATGTTATCTTTAATAGATCTTAAACATACACAATGATTAACATGCATGCATAAAATAAATAACATGAACACATGAGAAAGTGAATTTAACATGAAAATCCAATATGGGAAAAACCACCAAGTAACTAGCTACCAATTTTCACTCTTCTGAAGTAAGCCCTATTAGGAGCCAACCCTATTAAAGGTTACAAAACACACTGTTAGGTGTGACCTTGTTAAATAATTTAATCACCTTGCTAGGAGTGGCCTTGTAAGAGGACTTTAGAACAATTTAATAGAATTGTCACCTTCTTAGAAGATTTACAAAACAACTATGAGACCAACTCTATTAAGAGATTTAGAAATCACTACTACAATGGTGAGAAAGTAATAATGAATTTACCTGAATGAGATGCAATTGAATTTGTTGATACAGATCTCTGTTCTATTTCACTAGATCCTCATTGATTGAATACAACTTTTTTTGTCCTCAAGGATATCTAATTCTTTTTCAAAATTTTCTCACACTTTCCTCTTCACACTTGCATGCTTGCTCATTTCACTCATCCATACTTTAGAATTCACAACTTGACCTCTTATTTATTCCTTACAAATTTTCAAGTCGCCTCATTTACAAGTTATAATTACTAATATTTATTACATCAGTTGGCTACAAATATTACATGAAACAATTAAACTTTATTTCTAAAAAAAATGAAATCCTTCATTGGCCAACCCTACTCAGTAGACACTACTTCAAAAATGATTTTTAGTGTTAACCGACTAAAGCTCGATAAACACTACAAAATCCTTTTGAAGATCGAGTGAACTTAGTAAATACTAACTTTCCTTTGCTGACCTTGTGAGCTTGGTAGAAACTAACTTCTTCCAGAGAAACCTTTGATGCACAAGTGAGCTTGGTAGAAACTATTTCCACATAGTAACTTTTAGGAACGCTCAGTAGACTCTAGAATTTTCTTTACTGACCAACTGAGCTTGGTGGACTCTGTCTAATAATTGATATGATATTTGTGTAACATCAAAGACAACACACAATTGAACAATTGTATCCAACAATATTCCCCACACTAACTTTTTATTTAGTGTGTTAACCCACATGAAAGAATCCAGTCCATTGAAAATTTCTCTGATCAATTATTAGTGATGGATTGGATGGGGGGAAAAATGGCCAACAATTTATTAGGCTTGAAGTTCTTGAAATGCTTCTTGTGTGATCTTGAATCTGATCCTTCTGTGTTCTAGCTAATTTTCCTCTTATTATCCTAGATAGAGTCATTCCTTTTTATTTTGTGCTCTTGACAGATGACTCTCTTGAGAGCTTCCTCCATAGTTCATGGAGCAAGGACATTTATTGCTCCCCTGATCCTATTGTTTAATCCCATAATAAACTTCCTAAATTTGAAGTCCTTATCCTATTGGTATGGGAGTACATACTTTAGCAATTGAGTGAACTTCTCTGAGTACTTATGTATAGACATATCCCCTTGTTTAAGGTTTTGAAAGTCTAGCAATTTTTATTCATAGAAAGTCTTTGGTAACCATCCATTCTTAAAGATGAAGACAAACTAGTCCCACATAACTTTGATTGTCTTAATTTTGAGTTCTATCTTAGTGTTTCCCCACCAAGTAATTGCTTCACCTTAAAGGAGGTATATTCCTCACACTACCTTGTAAGTTTCAAAAAAACTCTTGATTTCAAAGTATTGTTCCATTTCAATTAGCTAGGCCTTTGCATTCTCTCTAGATTTGGAGCTTGAGAACCTCGGTGGTTTGATCTTTTTAATATCTGAGGAAAAGTCACTAACTATTTCTAGTTTCTTTTGTTTCTCAGTTTGAGTGGGTGAGGTTTGAGCACTCTTTTTTTGTGGAAAAAATTTCATGCTCAGTTCTAGGTGGAAGCAAGGATTGTATCTACTCTTGACCTTGCCCAATCTGGGCTACCAAATCACTCATTTTCTTTTGCATGTTTTCCAGTTTTGTTTGTGTGTCTTGTAAAACCTAAAGGAATCTGTGGGTTGAATTCATTGGTTAATTCATTATCTAAGGTGTATTCTTTGATGTTCATCTTTCCTATTTTTAAAAAGTCCTTGTAATGTAAATAAATTTCTTAAATCAATATCATGTTTGTACTTAGATGTATATATATGCTTGTTTAAAAAAGAGTACAATGACTATAAAAATATTCTCTAATTGCTCATTTTATTGGATTCATCAAAATTTCTAGTTACATTTGTAACAACTTTTATTTACCAAACTCTCCTCTTTTAAGGATATTACAAAAGGGAATAATAATTGAATTGTGAGATATTGCATTCCTGGATATTTTATTGAGTTTCAATCTTGTGCTTATCCTGCACTATCCATGTTTTACTAAATATTTTGAAGGGGTTAGTTTTTTGAGCATTCCATGGCTTGATAAGTTTGTCACTTAATATTGTCTCCTTGACAAGAGTCCATTTGAACCTTTCCTTCATTCGCTGCATGGCCTGTGCTATGGTTTCATCCTCCTAGGTTATGGAGTAATAGGAATAATCATGCTTCAAAATGTTCTTTACTAGACAAAATAATATGGGATGTTGGGGTTTCTTGCAAGGAGTCTTCTAGATATACATCTCACTACATATAAATCTATATTTTTAGTTTTCCTAGTTTGGTTAAGTGATGAGCCCAAGGTTCAGAGTTGAACCTAGTGCTCTGATTTGATATGTAACATACCATTTTTCATATACTAGAAAAGTAGATTAATTATAGAAATAAAACTATCCTTCATAATTGAATGACATAAGTAATTTATATCTCTTACTTCTTTAAGAAGAAAAACTAACAACTGATTTCAATGTACAAGAAATGTAAGCAGTAGTTAAGAAACAATCCTTTTCCTAGTTACATGGAAAGAAACTAATGTAACTTCCATAAATACTTCTAACATAATAAATTGACACTATGATGATCATAATTAAATACACTTCAAGGAATAACATGAATATATGATGAGAAGCATACACAAGTTCAAGAATCATACAAGTGTCAGTATTTGTAACTATGTTGTGCAAGCCTCGACATCTAATGAAGAGGAGAAGCATTGACATAGGCTTAACCTCCCAATTGTAGACCTTAAATTTTCCATACACAATCTTTAATGAGAAAGGCCCTCCCCACCTCAAATTTAGGCTTGGGGCATCATGGTCCTACCATTCGAACATCTCAGTGTCAAAGCGTTGACTAAGCAATAGACAAGGCAGTGGATATCCTCCATCAACCTCCCCCTCTGTCAGCTAGCATTGAGAGCTCTGGTGATCAAATGTGGAAACCATATCTTTACCTATCTTGGCCAATGATTTAGATGGGTAATGTGTAAGAACAATTGCCAACAGCTTGACTTGACAACCAAAATATTTATACATTTGGAAAATCATGAGATGGCCCAACATATACAGTTTTAAATTATTTATTTGTTCCCATAATGACATTTAAAATTATTCTTGTAGGGGTACTTCTCCTTCTCACCCATTTGTACTTGACCTTCTTGGTCTAAGGTGTATCCTGGGAGGTTTCAAAGAATACAAAGAATTTTAGTATAGTAACCATAATTCTCTTCTCAAGTATGGTTCTCATCTCCATGGCATATAAACTATACCATTGTATAATCCAGATCTCATATGTAATATCAGAAAAAGCTCTGTATATTTAATTTTTATTCACAGTACACATTTGACTCTGATTACTAAGAAAAATATTATAATTGAAGAGTGACCATTGATCGGGTTTGTAAATTTTGTATGACATTCATCACCTTATATATACAAAAAAATATAAAAAGAAAAATAATATAGCTTCCATGCTCTCAAATTTAATATTCAAGGCCTTTAGATAAGGCCAGTGTTTCAAATCCATGAATTGTGAATGCAAAACATCAGTATGATCATTCATTTATAAAAATATGTTTGAAGAAAAGGTTAAATGCATGTAAAATTGAAACATGGCAGATGCTAATATGCCTTTAGAATTGATATTCACACTAGTGATCACAACACATCATCAAGAGCTCCATTCATGACTTGCTTTCTGAACTATGAGCAATTGCTGATTATTTTTTAGTTCGGGATACTGTAATGAAACAAAAATGGTGATATATCAATGCCACATATATTTCTCTAATTAGTTTTAAGAGTTCTCATGATTATGAAAAGAGATAGGTGAATGAAAGAGGAAGAACCCTTTGGTAGTAGAATGCTCACATATAACATTGCTTGCTCCCTTTGTTACAAGAAAGGGAGTAGTGTAGTGTGATCATCCATTGATCATTAGTGACTCTTCATAAATATTTAATTTTTTTTTGAAAGAAGACAATAGTCAATATGGTGGCAATATCTCAAGGTCATGAAACCAATGAGAGACATATAACAATAATTACTCAAGGTTTATACACACACACAAAATATAATTATATATTGACATCATGTTATTTGATGTCACCTATGATTGTATGTACACCTATGTCTATGTAAATATACATATGCATGTGTAATTTAAAATTGTGTAGTTCTCTTTTTTTTTCCTTTCAAAATATTATTCATACACACACATATGTACATATATATAGCCAAACATGTACATGGAATTATAGGTGTTAAAATACCATGGTGTCAATATATAGATTCACATATTGACAAAAACTTAATGCCACAATAAAATTAAAAGAAGGTAACATGTCCCTTCCCAATAATTATTTAAATGTTTACTTTTTAAGAACTAACTCGGTAGCTCATGA
Source organism: Cupressus sempervirens (assembly GCA_028749045.1). Lineage (NCBI taxonomy): Eukaryota > Viridiplantae > Streptophyta > Pinopsida > Cupressales > Cupressaceae > Cupressus > Cupressus sempervirens. The sequence goes on along the minus strand of CM053789.1, from coordinate 524,836,965 downwards.
TTGTCCAAGGTACATTTCATGTTGCCTAGTAGTTAAATCCTTCATCAAGGTAGTTAGAGTTCATACTTGATAATCTATTGATGGACCATTTTTTTTTTTGGGTGCCCCATTCCTTAAATCTCATTTAGCAATGCTTCCCCCCCTCCATCTTCTCTTGCATCGAAAAGAATATTTCCATGATAATAACATATTCCTTCCTTTTAAATTAGGATAGCTAAAAACAATAATAACTCATAAGTGTCACAACGGCTAACCACCATTACCACTAACATTTATCTTAAAATATAAGAATTTACTTTTAGTTAAAATAGAAACAAAAAAAAATAACAAGTCATTTTCACATGAATCAAAATGGTCAACCATAACTTCCATTTCTCAAGATCATGACATTTGAGAGTTTTAACTAACCATTACAACGACTATATTATTATTTTGAAAGATAAAATTTTTGGGATGTAACATACCCTTCCCCTTATGTTTCATTGTCCACAATTAATTTTATATAATAAAAGGATCAATACCCTACTTAAACAAACAATGCATAGTTTTTACGTAGCAATTAACAAAACCTCATCGTTCAAAATCTAGTGAAGTAGTGGGGAAATTTCTAGAAGATCCCATCTTAATCTTCCTAGGTAGAATTTTCTTCAATGTCCTAGTCCTTAGAGACCTTGCACTAGGTTATGCCTCTATTTTGTAAGTGAAGCTTACCCACCAAGAGCATTTTGAGCGGCTCTATATCCACTACCTTTGGGTCTCAAACTTGCAGAAAGTTTCAATTGATTATATGCTCAGGATGAGTGACATACTTTTTAAGATATGATACATGGAATACATCATGCATCATGGCAAGAGCTCGAGATAGTGCAATCCATAGGCTACCAGGTTTATGACCTCTAACACCTCTAAGGGTCCCATGTATCTTGGGGAAAACTTGGCATTCTTAGAAATCTTAATACGACTCTTTTGGGGTTTTGCATTGAAAACAACCTTTTCTTCCATTGTGAATTCTCGGCATGTTCTTTTTTCATCTGCTTAACATTTTTTGTCATTCATTTTCTTCTGTTGAATCTAAACTACTTGTTGTTCCATTTCCAATAACATGTCTGGACCAATAATGATTTTGTCTTTAATTCAGTTCCAACTTATAGGAGTTGTGCATTTATTTCCATATAGGGCCTCAAAAGGTGCCATCTTTGATAACAAATTGATAAGAATTGTTAAAAGGTAATTATACTAAGAGGAGGCACATTTCCCATTGTTATAGTTAGTCCATATAATATACTCATAGGAGATCCTCTAATACATAGTTTACCCTTTCTGTCTGACCATCAATTTCTGGATGATAAGCAAAACTAATGTTTAGCTTGGTTGCCAAGGCTAAAAATAAAGTTTTCCAAACTCTGGATGTTATCTTAGCATCTTTATCACATATAATCTTCTCTAGAACCTCATGAAGTATGAAAATTTCTAAAGAAAAGTTGTGAGAAATCTTTGGTGATCCATTTGTTAAGTTACCTAGTATGAGGTGAGCCACTTTGGTTAGTCTTTCCAAAAATACTAAAATGATGTTGTGTTTGTTCCAGGTCATGGACAACCCTTGAATGAAATTCATGGTAATTATCTTCCACTTCCATTTAGGAACCTCATTCGGGTGCAATAGTCCTCATGGGTAACGGTGCTCTGCCTTGGCTCTCTAAAACTCGATGCATCCTGTCACATAATTTTCTATTTTCCTTTTCATTCCCTTCCAAAAATACAAGGGTTTTATATTTTCCAACATCGTGGTCACCCCAGGATGTCCAGAATATGGGGCTATGAGGAACTCTTCTAATCTCATCCTTCAAACTTCAAAAACCTTGGGTATATACATCCTATCTCTATATCTCAGCAACCCATCCTCTTTTAATTGATAATCTCCATTCCTGTGATCTTGAGGGTCTCTATGAAGTGCTTGGCTAATGCTACTATAGAAATTGTCTTTGGTTAGGTGTTATAATACTTGCTCCCTAAGCCTAATATTTATGGCTACCATAGTTGATATATGCTGCTATAACATTTGGGGTCAAATTGTGATGACAATTTGTGATGATAGTGTAATTTGTAGTGACTTTCATTTAAAAAAAAAAAATAGTCCCTGACACAATTGCAATACCAACATTGGCATTGTAATTGCGACATTGACATGATTATAAAAAAGAAGACGAAAAGATGACATTATTCCCCAATTGTTTTTATCGATTGTGGAGATACACACAAAAGAGGTGGAGAGCTTCAAATGAGTTGAGTGGAGAGCTCTAAATTTTGCCATGCCATTGTGATCAATGCATTTCATTGGTTTTCCTTTATGACCTCTGTATTTTTTTTTTATCATGGAGATCTTTGAACATTGTCGGTCCCTTGTGATTGATGCATTTTGTTGGTGTGCCCTTGTGACCTCTGCATTTCATTTACATGGAGATCTCTAAACATTTTTCTACCCTTGTAATTGGTGCATTTCATTGGTGTGCCCTTGTGACCTTTGCATTTCATTGCCATGGAGAGCTCTAAAAGTTGTCATGCAGTTGTGATCAGTGCATTTCATTGGTGTGCCCTTGTGACCTTTGCATTTCATTGCTGTGGAAAGCTCTGAATGTTGTCGTGCCCTTGTGATTAGTGCATTTAGTCAGTGTACCCTTGTGACTTTTGCATTTCATCATCATGGAGAGCTCTGAACATTGTCGTGCCCTTCCAAATCAAACTATGGGTCACAAATCACCATTTTATTCATATGATTGAGTATGATCAATCAAGTTAAATATGCTTAAAATAATTAGCTAGGTCCTATTATTTATCTAGGACTTTTCCCATTTATGGTCACAAAATGTGTTTTTAAAACCTGTACTCTAGTTTATGAAGTTATGTCATTTTCACTTATTTTCCTATAAGAATGCAGTATCACTATTTCTTGTAGTAATATAGTAACTTATGCAATAATTAATTTATTTCTAGGTTACCATGCTTATCTATACTCCAAATATTGTAGATACTTTTGAGGTTATCTCATTTGTGGAGGCAATGTCTGTGCGGTCATCCCATTGAAGAAGAACATCATCTCAAATGCAAAAGGAATGACATATGTCTAAATTAATACATGAAATAAAGGAATAGGTAATAGATGAATTTAAATCAATCCTCTACCAACCAAATCAACTGATGTCATTATTGGATGATCTTTATTGGTAGAATCAAAGGAAGAAGAACATAGATAATATATTTAGATCTTTGTGTTTCTATGGAAAAGAAATTCCAACCAACTTGTTATAACTTGAAAGGATACCTAATGCTAAAATAATCTAGATGAGGATCAAATAACAAGTAATTCTAAAAATAAAGAGTCTAATTGTGACTTTACAAATGCCCTTCTATTTAATAATCTTGATGTGACAACAACTAGAGATCTTAGCACAGGTAATATAATTTGGATATATGAGACCTCTACATTTTAAAATTTTGATTTGATTTCTAGCATTCCAAACATGTATTTATTCAACTGATGAAATTTTCTATGTTAACAAAAAGATCTCTAATGAACCTAAAAAGATACACTTAATAAATTTTATCCAAGCACCAAAGTACATTTGCAGTGTCTAATAAAGAAAGAAGTGGTATTCCCCAAGATATGTATAGGCATTACATAGTGACATACAGATCAAGGATGAATGCAAGGTGGAAAAACAAAAAATGTTAAATTCAATAGTGATTAACATAAAAAAGGACTACATAATGATAAATTGTTAGGTGTAGATTTTATAAACTCAATGTTGGTTAGAATTCGAGAATGATGTGGGTTTTAGTTTACTATACCATTCTAGGGTGTCTTCAATAAGGTTTTGAAAGATGGTCATGTTGTTGACCATTTATTTGCTAAGGTCTATCCTTTATAAATATTTCCAAGGCTTTAAGATGAGTTTCATGATCTTGTCTTCCATCAAAGGTAGTGTTTGGGGTGATATAACTATGTCCATATAAGCTATGTAAGGAAATAGTGTGTGATGTTGAACTGCTCATTAAATCCTATTTTGAGGCAAGATTTTGGTAAGGCTCAATCATTTGCATAACTCAAGGGTAAGGAAGTTAGTGCCAAACCAAAAGAGGACCTCCTAAATGTAATGGTTGGGGTTCCTTGTTAATTTGAAACATTTACATCTGAGTTTGAATCATATAGTTTATATTGTTATAGTAATTGGTAATTATGTGTTTGTTGCATTTGTTGCATTAGTTCATCATTTAAAGAAAAAGGGCTTGCAAGTCAAGCCTCTGCTTGGAATAATTGAGGCATGTTTATTTTTGAGGGCTATATTGATTGAGGGAAACTTTCTTGAAGCAGATCTATTTGGAGTGCCTCTTGATGTCCTCTTTGTAGGTGTATACCCTATAATAGTTTTGGTAGATAGGAATAGACAGAGCCATAAACAAGACTGTTATGGTTGTGGTTAAATGTGTGCCTAAAGAAAATATGGAGTTTTACTATACATGAAAATATAATATGTTTCTTTGGGTTGATTTACGTTTTATTTTGATCACCCTATCAATTAGGGAGCTATTTAGTTTAGTGGAATTGTCGATATGTTTTTGGGTGAGTGTATTCTTGAGACTCATTGTGGTAATCTTCCATGTACAATATCTCATTGTTTAACAAATGATCCATTAGAAAATATGTTTACTAGGTTTGAAGAATTTTGTTCCAATGGGACCTACACTTACATAGCTTATGTGTCAAAGGATGTCATGTTTAGATTTTTAGTTTCTTACATTAAGCCATCTACAATGGGGTCTATTTGAGCTTGGGGGATGTTGGAAATTACTTTTTTCTAAGTCTATAATCAATTCCTTCAAACTAGTTTTGTGTGATTTTGTAATTCAAGTCAAGTGTAATAAATGAAAACCTATAATTAGACACAAAGCACAACTTAGAAAAAAAATCTAGAAGGTTGATGTTTGAGTAACATGTAAAATGGATGCTTAGAATAGGATTTTTACCTAGTTTTTAGGAGAAGTACTAGAAATAAAAACCTATAAGACTTACCTAAAGGAACATGTCTCATGAAACATTCATAATTTGGGTCCTTCAATCGAGCAATCTTCTAGGGAAAATACATTGTTCATGAAAGATAGGTCATGATACTTATAAGTTCTTTTGATTTTAGCCTCTAATTTCTTCTTGCTTCAACAACACAAGATTGCCTCACATCCTTTTAGGATGTTGGAATATGCCTTTTGTACCTTACATTTTTACAACAACATACCTATAAGGTTCTAGCATTTAGCTTTGCGGCATTGAGTGCAAATGTCATGTCTCATACTCATGCAACATCATCTTCCCAAAGACTACATTTCCTTCATTGCATTCATATCTTCTCGTTATGTCCCTAAGCTACACAATAATGTCTATTGATTATCATCAAAAACTAAGATAATTAGTTATCCACTACTATCAAAACTTATCAATGGGAGAAAGATAGTCTAAATAAGTAATCAATATGAAATGAGAGTTGTGTTGATGTAGTAGATGGAGATATAAATGGAGCATATTTATAGGGGTGAGATGGGTGAATCATTTGGTGAAAAATGTGATGAATAAGGATGAAACACAAAGGTGGGATGTTAAAAAGGAATAATAGTGAATTTGAGCGAGGTGACCAAATTTTTCTTTCAAAACCATATGTGTAGATATAAACATTAAGTACAACATGTCCAATATTGTTTTAGATATACACATTAATTAGACCAAAATTTTATTTCAAAACCATGTGTAGATATAAACATTAAGTGCAAAATGTCCAATATTTTTGCAAATATACACATTAATTAGACCAATTTTTTCTTTCAAAACCATATGTACAGATATAAACATTAAGTACAACATGTCCAATATTTTTGCAGATATACACATTAATTATACCAAAATTTTCTTTCAAAACTATATGTGCATATATAAACATTGAGCACATGTCCAATATTTTTGCAAATATACATATTAATTACAACAAATTTTTCTTTCAAAACCATATGTTCAGATATAAACATTAAGTGCAACATGTCCAATATTTTTACAGATATACACATTAATTACAACAAAATTCTCTTTCAAAACCATATGTGTAGATACAAACATTAAGTATAACATGTCCACTATTTTGCAGATATACACATTAATTGCACCAATTTTTTCTTTCAAACTTATATGTGCAGATATAAACATTAAGTACAACCAACTCAATAAGGGTACAATAATAAGTTATTCCCGTGAAGAAGGATCATGTCAGATAATACAAGGGAATTTGATCAAAATAGGGAGACAATTGCTAAATTGGTGTCTAATTTTCAAAGAGAAGACAATGATAAATGCTATTGTCCTTGCAAGAGTTTTAACAACTTAAAGACAAGAAGAATCAAAATCAAAACAACTAAGAGAAATTATAGGGAGAATGGTCACACTAAAGTGGGGTTTGATTAACATACATTGGTAAGTTTCTTGTTATATTGTTTTCACAATTAATATAAATATAAACCACAAAGCATGGGTTTAATTATCATCATTTTTATATAGGTCGATCTTCCCAGGGTAGTACGTGTATGGACCACCACATCTTGAAGGAACATGGAGGTGTGAATATGGAGGTGTGAGTATTGAAGGAGAATATCATGATCTCATGGAAGATGATGATCATGCGCTAGAAAACACACTTGAAGATGATGGTATAGATGCATTGATCCATGATATATTTGGTACTGGTGGTGGTGGTGGTGCTACTGATGATGATGATTATGATGAGGATGACATTAAGGTCATCCATGATATACCTCTAATTGAGAAGGAAAACACCACCCTTTACAAAGGATCCCAATCAACTCTTCTCTTTGTTGTATTGTTGTTGGTGAATTTTAAGGTTATGAATGATTTATCCAGCATAACAATGTCACGTATGCTAAGGTTTGTCATTATAGTCTATAAAGGTGAAGTATGTACCATTAAAATTGTTTCTAATGAATTATATTTTTTGTTGGAGATTGATAGGTGACTATTTGTTACCACCGTCAAATGTTCTCCCTCGCTCATACTGAGAATTATGTGCCACTATGAAACATATTAGAATGTAGTATCAAGTAATAGACGCTTGTCCTAAAGATCATGTTATTTATCATAAAGAACACAAAAATGAAACAGAATCCCCTGAATGCCATATGAGTAGATATCAAGATAATCAAGTGACAAAAAAGGTGCCTCACAAGGTTCTTTGTTACACCCCATTATTTCACATCTTAAACAATTATTCAAGTGCAGTAGCTTGGCCCAATTTATGAATTACCATGCATGCAATATAGTTGAGATGACATTATTTGAATGCATGTGGATAGTTCAACATTTATGGACATAGAAGAAAAGTGGCCACACTTTGAAGAAAAACCTCAAAATCTTAGGCTTCCTCTGCCAATTGACGATGTCAATCCATTTGAAGAGATGATATTTGTTTACTCAGTGTGGCCTATTTTTGTTATCAACAATAACCTTCCTCCATGGATGTCAATAAAGATGGAGCACATTATGTTGGAAATGATTGTTCTATGTATTTTATTATTTTATTGTTATCTACATGTAATTGTAAGTCTTGGACAAGATTTACTTTACTGGTGATTTGCCAAATGACAAATCTCACTCATCGGGGACCTTGAATTTGACAATTTTTTTTGCACTTTTGGGGTGGCGACATCACCCGCAATTTATGAAAACTAGGTCCCATGCTCAAACCAATCACCAATAATGATACATAATCATTTTTATTTTGATGATGACATTGCCAATGGAATCTAATCTTTCCACATAGTAAATTAAATATTTTTGCCTGCAACTTCTGAGGCATGTCTTAGTAGATGGTCACATTTGCCAATCTATAGTAAAAATCTAATTTAGTTTATATGTAAAGTACATAGATTTTACAAGTGTCTCTATTCAAGAGACTTTATGAGGAATTTTTTTATCCTTCTAATATTTGTCCCAAAATAGGTTATACCATGGACAAGTGTCATTATTTCAAAAACTTTCTTTGAAACTTGTTGTATTTTAACATTTTAGCCCAAAATAGGATTTATACCATTGATTTAGGATCATCTAACAATCATTAAAAAAGGTTATTGAATCTCAGATGATACAAATTTATGGTTTTGAGATATTTTTACTTTTGGTCAAGATTTTATGAAATAATTAAAGATTTTCCAAAAAAATTATATGATAGAAAATAAATTGCAAATAAAATTAATTTTTTGCCCCTAAAATAATGTTGGATTCGCCACAATTTTATACATTTTTCCAAAGTGGGGTTTCTTAAATTTATTCCTGGTCTTGGAGTGAAATGACCACAATAATTATCTGATGTTGTTCATTTAGCTAGGTAAGTACCAAGTGAAAGATATGAATGTATATATTGTGCCTCTTATCGAGGAGTTGCTGGTGTTATGGAATGGTTTCACTATGTATGATATCTCTAGACCAATTGAAAAAAAACAATCTCAATTCTATGTAATGGTTGTGTGGACAATTCATGATGCCTTACGGTTAACACATTTCTGTGGTATGTTATGCTGAAATATAGTTGTACGTGATAATACTAATTCCAAAAATGAACACATTTAATACAATTGTATCATTATCTTGTAGGTCTTCAAATAAATGGAAAAATTTCATGTCTAATGTGTGGTCCAAAGATGAAATCCTATCATTTCAAAAGTTTAAGAAATAAGGTGTTTGATGAGAATAAACACTTCCTCGAAATAAATCATAAGTATCGAATTGTCAAAAAATATCTTTTTTAATGGAAAAGAAGAGACTACATCAAAGCCACAAAGAATGACACCTCACTTACAATAGTTGGAATATAATAGAATTCAAGGTAGTATCACTCCACCTAATGGTTTATGTTTCAAAATTATATATTTTGATTGTTTTGTTGGATAATTATGTAATTGATGATCATGAAGGTCATCAAGGCATCACTAACCACCTTCCAAAAGGACACAAATGTTATCCCAAAGAATTTAGTAGGCCACCCTACTACGAGCAACTACAAATTGTGCATTTTTTTGATACTATGCATATTAGAAAGAATGTAATAGAGACACTGTGGAAAATATTGGATGGAGGACATGGAAAAGAAAAACTTGCCAAAATTTGTAGTGAAATTCACAATTCCAATCATGCAATGAAAAATATCATTGAATCATATAGCAATGGAGACCAAATTTATGCAAGTGCCCTTCCTTGGTTATTAACAGAGCAACAAAGTAATAACATAAAAGAAGGCATATGAAAAATTTGATTTCCTACAAGATTTGTTACGGATATAAGAAAATATCATATCAAAGAAAAATGAATTTGGGCCAGGGCTAAAAACATATGATTGGCATACCTTCATCAAGGTAAGTCACGATCTTTTGTATTTATAATATATTTGTGAAACTATATTCAATTTTCATTGTATTATGTTAGAAAAGAATGAAATGACCAATTGACAATTGTTGCAATATGTGCTACCCCTATCGCTCCCAAACAACTTCGACAATGATATCAAATAAGTGATATATGAGCTTGGAAAATACATGAGGTAAGTAGTGATATTTGTTCAATATATCAAACAAGTAATATATTGTAAAGTCTCATATTTATATTGTTTTGTGTCTTGAGCCCCTTATAGGTGGTTTCCATCTAAAGAAATCCATAAAGAAGATATAAAATATTGGAAGAAAAGAATTCATCTACAAATGTGTGAAATACAAAAGTGTTTACCTTCAACATTTTTCAATGCACAAAAACACTAACTCATACACCAAGTTGAGGGGATTGAATTGTGTGGACTTGTACAACCTTGGTCAATGTGGATGGTTGAGAGACACTTGAAAATTTTGAAGGGTTTGGTTTGACACAGAGCACGTCCTGAGGGTTCTATGATTGAGGGATATATGGTATACCAAATGATGGTGTACATTACTCAATATCTTCCTAATCACATATTTGTATATGCAATAAAATCAATACGTGGAGGCAAAGAGCTTCTTATTGATTACAATTTGAATCACATAGATAAAAACAAAACCACTATCATGGGCAAGGTAGTACGTACTATTCACATATAAAATCAACTCCAATCAACTAGAATAATAACACATGTGTTTTAACATGTCTTAATGACTTTTTTTTGAAATACAAGGCTACAATACGGACCAATAACCACAAGATATACATGGTGGTGATGGTTCTCATGAGACTTCTTCTTCTTGATAGATAAAACTCATTGTTGTTGTACAAATTACATACAAGAAATATGTTAATGCATATTTTTTATTATGTTTTATTCTTCACTACTAGTTTGGATTGATTTTAAATGTTGTGCAAATAATATTATTCTTGCAAATGAGTGTTGATTAGGAAAAGGCAAAGGAAAAAGTTTACTTGTAGAGAATATTAAACTATTCTCTAAACCAAGTGAAGCTCAACATTAACCTATGATTGCATAATAACTAACTATGTGAATCTCTTGGTTTCAGGCAATGCAGAAGGAGGCCATAACTCAATATGCAATCTCAATTCATATGCATATGACATCAGGTGGAGCTAAAAAAAACTCTATGGACTTTTGTCTTTGTAATTGTAATATGGAGACATGGAGACCAATTTAAGGATGACTTGAAAAAGAAATGGCTAAGTGTATAAATTTTCTAGAACTTATGTCAATTGTTTTAATCTGAAACTTATATCAATTTTTTAAATTATGATACTTTTCTAAAACTAGATTTTGTTGCTCTAGTGCTTGTTGATGGTGAAAAATGGATTGTGCTTGCCACATATAATGCAAACAACTTTTCTAGGATTGTATCAAAATATGAAGTGAGGTATGTAGTATTTGGTACTTTTCTAATCTATATAGATAATGGTCATCAATTTTTTGAAATTATGGATGAGTTAAATTTTAAACAAATTAATAGAGTTGGGCATGTGAATTTTATTATTACAAGTTTAGATTCCCTTTTCTTTGTATGCTTTTTATATTGATGTTATATTGGCACACCACTTATGAGAAAGTCAAGAATTAATGACTAATTTTCTTTACATATGTTAAGAACATAGGTAGTGGAATTAATTCTCACATATCAAAGTAAGGACAGAGGTCAAGTATTCAAGAAGCAATAATTGATACAATTATGAAGAGACTAAAAGGTGTTGTTTCTCTAATTAATGATTGCTTTTGAATGGAGCTATGAACTAGTGAGGTTACAATGGGATACTTGATCCCTAGGAACATATTAAGGCATCAACAATCTCCTTTATATGACTCTTGTTGGTGGCTGTTCACTTGCTTTCTGCCTTCCTTCCTATTTCTCCTTAGGTCTCCTTATTTCTCTTCTCCATGCTTCTCTTCCATTTCCTTGGTGTCCACCTAGATAGTCCAACTCTAGCTTGAATACTTCTCTATGCAACATGTGGTTGCATTGTTAAAGGTGCAACCAATGTTCAATGTGGGGATTTAAAAATTGGCTACACCATTAACAATGCAACCACTTGTTCATCACTCCATTTGATGATCCCTACCTTTGATCCCTTGGTAACTGCCTTATATGTTGGCTTCATAGACTAATTTAATTAAATCTGACAAAATAGTTGTGGTTTCCCATATGTCAATTGATAAATGATAATTTATTCATTTTATAGTTATTTGATTCAAAACTAGATTGTAATGCCTACTAATTGTTTGTGCACTGTGAATTTTAGCAGTCACCAATTTTCAGTGGACTGACTTGTATTGCTTGCCAAGTGTTTTATGGCCATTCTTAGGATGTAACACAACTAGACAAAGTATTCATGTACTTGCCCTCACACTTACTGGTGCATATTTATAATATGACCATTCCCTTTATTATGGTGTCATCAGACCTTTTCCAAGCATATCAGGATCATATGATGATTGTTGACATTAAGTTCAATTTGTCTATTAGTGACTCAACACTTAGTCAAAAGGTGTCTTAGTTGCTACTGAGCCAAACATATAATTTGTAGTTCATGTCAAGATACACAACATCTATCGAGCATCACAGATAGTTTATAGTATAGCTTGAGCATAGCAGTGTCTACCGAGCTATCCAATGGATGTGATGAAGTCTCTAGTGTTAACCGATCTCTGTAGTGTTAACCAAGCTCTATAGTGTCTACCGAGCTTAGAGTGATAACTCTATGAATCTAGTGTTGATCGAGTCATCCATTGTCAACCAATTGATTCAGAAGCTACCAAGTCTCAACAAATTGATTTAGTAATTCAAGATGAGTACATAATCACCAAGGCATTAGACCCTACTGGAGTGCAATTGCCGATTTTGCCTAAGGTACTTCTTGTCCACAAAATCCATTTATTCTATCATTGTTCTACCCAAGAACTTGGAACCCTTGAAATGAATGAAGCATTCAATGATATATGTGTGGATGGCGTTCTCAAACCTAAGCATAATCATTTGGAAACAAAGGGCTTAACACATATTCTACATATGCCGAAAGAATTTCAAGTCAAGTGGATTAGATTTATTCTAAACCAAGTTCATAATGGACAATTATGGTTAAACACCCTATCCCGATAACAAAGAAGATGATATAGAGAATCACTGGATTTCCAATTTTGAAGAAAGCTAAGATCACTAAAACCTTAGGTCAGGCAAAACTATCAAAGCATACTCTTGTCGAGTGGGACATAAGAGGCATGAAGTTGAGTGGCATGATAGACATGGAGTTGAAGTTTAGAATCCATGTTATTTCTCAAAAGCTATATAGCTCAAGCTAGTTGAACATCTCATGTGAGGATGTTGTTCTGGCATACAAGGTGGTGAAGAATAACTTGTCTTTTGACCTTGCCGAGCTATTGTTGAACCAATTCAACGAGAATATGGAAAGCATTAGTGTGTCAAAGAATAACTCATGTAAGTTTGGTTATCTTTTGACATGTCTATTTTTCTTTGTTCAAAAGTTTTTTTCCTTCGAAAGGATCTATTTTATGGAGAAATGATGTTCTAGTTTTATACCAAATCAATGAGTACATAGCAGAAATGGGTGATAATTTTAGCAGCATCATGGATAATTACTTTGAGTCATTTAAGGAAAAGATGAAAACTAGATTTAGGATGCCTAGGAAGCTTGTAGAAGACTATGAGAAAGATATATTTTTCATGGTTGACTATGACAAAGTATATATTCAGCAATCAGACCTAGAGTGGCATGGGTTAAGCCTATAGACTATGAAGTTAACATTGATGACACTAAGGATAAAATTGAAGCTCTATTGAATGATCCTGTGGATCCTAAAGCCACCTATTTTGGAACCTATGATGAAGCCACAGAAAGAATTGAGCTTGAGATAAAGCTACCTCAAGTAGTAGGAAAAGTAAGGAAGAGGATTAAAAGATAATCAAGAATACCAAGTCATCAAGCTCTCCTCTAATACTTACTAAGGGAAAATGAGATGATGTAGAAAAATGAAGATGAAGAGGATGAAGAAGAGGAAACTAAATCTAAGAAGGAAGAGCCTCCCATGAAAAAGGGGAAGGTTATTGTAACTAAACTTGCCAAGTCCTCCCCTGTAGTGTTTACAAGAAGAGCAACTAAGTCCAGGAAGAAGCTAAGTTAGGTGAAGATGAAGTAGAATAGATTATCTTCAAAATATCTGCACCTACACTTCAAGAAAAATTAAAGAAGATGGAAGAAGGAGCAGACATGACATGTTTTAAGTCTCTTAAGTATGAGACTAGAAGTGATAAAGACAAAAAGTAGATAGAAGATACACTTATGGGAAAATTGGGCAAGTGGAAATACTCACCTTATGAGCTTTCACAACAAATATCTGATGAACTTTTGGGGGTAGTTAAGCCTAGATGGGATAGTGCAATGAAGATTACCAAAGAAATCTATGAATAAAATTTGAGATAGCTTATGTCCTTAGTGAAAAGGAGGTGAAGAAATCCTTGAAGAAAAATGAGAAGAAGCTCACTCTCAAATTCAACACATTTTTGATATTGCTTAAGGACATTTTACCACATGGAAGAACATCTATGGGTTGCACAAACTCAGTGACTATGTGGTGCATGTTGATGACAAGGATGGTGATGATGAGGATTTAGAAGAAGAAGTAGAAATAAAAGATGATGAGATAGATGATGTTGATCTTGATGATGAGGAGGAAGGACATGAAGCCACTGAGGAAAGTCTTCTAAAAAAAAAGAGCATTGAGGAAACTGATGCAGAGAAGATTGCACCATTAGTTATGACTTCATTTCCTCACTCTCTGAGCAAAGCCTTAGTGTAATTAGGCTTAGAGAAGGCTTTTACCAAGTTAGTTGTGGTTACCCCTGCTATACTAAACACCCAACCAATCTTAGGATCTCTACTACCAAGTGCTACATGGATTGAAGTGCCCAACACTTCATCTGCCAAGCAACAAATTCTTCCAACATTAGGCTTAACCATGTAAGAACAAGGTATTCCTATTGTCAGTACTATTTCTACATTTATTGCTATTCCATCTATTTCTACAATTGTTTCTATACTGAGTGTATCCATAGCTAGTGTAAAGACAATTGAGAATCAGTCTTAGTTGAGCACCGAAGTTCTAAATTAGGGTAAAGAAATTGTTTGTACCATTCTAAATGTTAAGGGTAAAGAAGAAGAGGAAGAAATTGATTTGCATGAGGACATAGTTATTCCAAATTGGGATATCTCTATCCTCACCACTAATCAAATAGATACCTTGGGTGAACTATTAAAGAAAAAGAGCTAAGCAACATAAGCTTAGAGAAGAGAAGAAGAAAAATAAAGTCCTTGAGGACATAAAGAGCATATTTGTTGATGCTCTAAGCATTGAGGTTGATAGGAAACAACCTATTTTGGATCAATTAGCTGAAATTGTTCACAAGTATAATGAATATTTGAATGGACGAGAAAAATTGCTGCAAAGAGCTAAAATGAAGTTTGAAAACAAAGTGTTGCACTAAATATTACAATAGATCAAGTACAAATGTCTAACATTCTTGCTGCACTAGAAACATCTGCCAATAATGTTGTTTCATTGCTTGTCAAAATCAGTGACACATCTATCTTCACAAATGAGATCAAGGATAAATTGTCTAAGATAGACGAGGATATGAAGGCAAGTGCACACTAGCTATCACTTGATCTGAGTTATAGTTCTACACATTTCAAAAAGATCAAATATCTAACAAATATTTAGGTAAAATTATGGAGGGAAGAAGCCAAAATTAGGGCCACACTTGTAGTAATTCAGGGCATGATTCTTCCAAACATGGATGCATTGCAAAAGCACATTGCACATGCAAAGACTCTCATCCATGATAACAACTTCTCCATAGTTGACCACATGATGGAACTATCGGTAGAAGTTTAGATAGCCTTGCATGCAAGTAAGGTATTACAAGAGAATTGAGACAATACTATGGTACTAATTTTGAAGGTACATTCTAATTCTTGTCACATTTTGGTATTAAATTATAGATATTATACACCTTTGGAATTCATGTCAAAAAGCGGGAGAAGTAAATATGTTTAATATGCAAAAGGGGAGAAGTAAATATGTTAAGATTATCTATACAAGTATTTTGTATAAAGGAGAAGAATACTATATGTGTATAGGAGAGATATATGTATGGGGAGCAATATAGTGATATGCAGATACATGTACAGATAAGCAGAAAATATCTTTACAAAATCAATTTTGAAAAATTAGAAAAATAGAGTATGTTACCGAGCTATAGCGGGTGGAAGTCAAAACTGAGTTGAATATATAGTATGGTGATAAAGAAAGTTTTGACTTGTAATTTTGAGTATTCAGATTTTTGGTTTGATAAATGTTTTTTTTAGTAACTCTAAAGGAGGAGATTGTTGACATTAAGGTCAATTTGTCTATCAGTGACTCAACACTTAGTCAAAAGGTGTCTTAGTTGCTACCAAGCCAAACATACAATTTTCAATTCATTCTAAGCTACACAACATCTACCGAGCATCATAAATAGTTTACAGTATAGCCCGAGAGTAGTCATGTCTACTGAGCTATCTAGTGGATGTGATGAAGTCTCTAGTGTTAACCAAGCTCTAAAGTGTTTACCGAGCAATAATTCAAGTACTCTAAGTATCGAGGCAATAGTTAAATTCTCCTTTAGATATTCAAAAGCTTCTTCACACTATTTGGTCCAAATGAACTTCTTCCCTTTTCTTTGAAGTGAGGTGATGGGGTAAGCTATCCTAAAAAAACCTTTAAAAGTTTTTATATAAATCCTATTAGGCCTATGAAACTCTTGACCTTTTTCACTTTCCTAGGTTCAGGCTAATCTCTAATTGCCTCGGTCTTTGTTGGGTCTATGACTATTCCTTGAGCTGATATAATGTTCCCCAAGTACTGGATCTCCTTTATGTAAAATGAATATTTTGATTATTCTCTACACAATTTATTTTCTCATAACCTCCATAAGACTAACTCTAAGTGATTTTGACATTCCTCCTCATTTTGAGAGTATATGAGAATGCCATCAATAAAAACTAGCACAAATTTATCCGGACAATCTTGGAATATGATAGTCATAAGATTCATGAAAGCTATCAAAGTGTTGGTTAATCCGAATGGTAGTATAGTAAATTCCTAATGACCACATCGAGTTATGAAAGTAGTCTTGTGAATATCTTTGTCTTTAATAAGAAGTTGATGATAACCAAACCTTAGGTCAATCTTAGAAAATATAATTGCACTTCTTATTTGATCAAATAAATCATCAATTTTGGGAAGTGGATACCTATTCTTGATAGTAACTTTGTTGAGAATTTTATAGTCTATGCACAAACTCATAGTCCTGTCTTGCTTCTAGATGACCAATACTAGGGATCTCCAAGGTGATACACTAGGTTGAATAAGTTTCTTATCTAACAATTTCTGAAGTTGTATTTGGAGTTCCATTAATTCAATAGTGGTCATTCGATAAGGTTCTCTTGCAGAAGGCTCCTCCCCAAGAACCAAATCTATAGTCAAATTGAACACCCTAGATGGTGATAGTCTAGGGAGTTCTTTTGGAAATACTTCTTGAAATTTATTAAGCTATGGGTACTTGTTTTCGAAGGGTTCCTTTGGGTTTCCTTCAATTTCTCCATCTTCTAGAGCATGGTCATTTTGATAGGTATTCTTCTCTGATTCCTTTAAATTTTCAATCTTGATTGCAATGATTTCACACCCTCTCCTATTACATCTCTTAAGTTGCATAGCTGATATTTGGCGAGGTTTGATCTGATGCAAATTTCCTTTAATATTTATGGGGTTTCCCCCTGTCATCTAGGCATTCCACTATCTTGGAAAGATAGTCCACCTTAGCCTTATGTTCACTAAGCTAATTTATACCCATAATGATTTCATACAACCCAAGAGGTGCTACATACAAATTCACCTATGTAGAAAAGTTTGGAAAGTCAACCTAGGCCTCAAACATACCATGCTCTACCTTACCCCTTGGTTGGTTTGCATGCTCAACGGTCCTTGGGTTTTCCATAAAACCAATTCTTGTGGGAAATATACTCATTAGCTTTGGGGATATAAATTATTATGTTTTCCCTATATAAATTAATATAGAAATAAGGTTTCCTAGATCTTACTCAGATTTTTTATTGGACCTAATTGTTGTTTTGCTTGCTGATTATCCAATGTTGCATGAATCCTCTAATAGTAGAGGATTTTTTGTGGTGGTAATGGAGGTCGAAGTGGTTGGTTAGTATTTGTCTTGTTAAGGCACTTTTTGGCATAATAATACCCACCATAGGTAAAACATCCTAATGGTAATCCCTTCTTTTCATTTCATTTATTGTCCCCGTTGGAGTTACCCTTGACGTCTTTACCACTATTTCCTTTGGGTTCTAGTATATTGGGCTTGAAGTTCTTAAAATGCTTCTTGTGTGATCTTGAATTTGATCCTTCTATGTTCCAAATAGTTTTCCTCTTGCTATCCCAAATAGAGTCATCCCTTTTTATTTTGTGCTCTTGATGAACACATTTCTTAAGAGCTTCCTCCATAGTTCGTGAAGCGAGGACATCCACTATTCCCCTAATCCTATTGTTCAATTCCATAAAAAACTTCCTAACTCTTATGTTCTTATCATGTTGGTATGGGGATACATACTTTGAAAAGTGAGTGAACTCCCAAATACTTGTGTACAAACATATCCTCTTGTTTAAGGTTTTTCAAGTCTAGCAGTTTTTGGTCATATAAAGTCTAGGGTAACCATTAGTTCTTAAAGATGGAGACGAAATGGTCCCAAGTAAATTTAGATGTCTTAATGTTGAGTTCTATTTTAGTTTTTCCCCACCAAGTAGCTACTTCACCTAAAAGGTGGTATATACCCCACACTGCCTTGGAAGTTTAAAAAAAACTCCTAATTTTAAAGTATTGTTCCATTCAGTTAGCCAGGCCTCTATATCCTCTCCAGATCCAAAGCCTGAAAACCTAGGTGATTTGATATTTTTAATATATGAGGACAAGTTGCTAACTATTTATAGTTTCATTTTTTTCTTACTTTGAGCAGGTGAGCCTAGATCACTCTTTTTGTTGTGGCCAAAATTTTCAGCTTTAGTGCTAGGTGGAAGCGATAATTTTATCTCCTCTTGAGCTCACCTGATCTTGGCTACCAAATCATTCATACTCTTTTCTATGTTTTCTATCTTTGTTTGCATGTATTGCAAAACATAAAGCAATTGATTTGAGGGAATTTATGGGTTATCTTCATTGGTCACTTTATTATCTAAGGTGTTTCTATTGTTGTTCATGTTTCTAATTGTTTAAAAGTCCCTATAATGTAAATAAATTTCTTAAATCAATCTCATATTCGTACTTAGATGTATATATGCTTGTTTAAAAAAAGTACAAGTACAATAAATATATTTACTAAGCATTCATTTTATTGGATTCATCAAAATTTCTAGGTACATCTGTAATAAATTTTATTTACAAAAATATCATCTTTTGAGGATACTACAAAAAGGAATGCTAATAGAATTTTTTGATACCCTATTCCCGAGTATTATATTTGATTTAAATCTTGTGATTATCTTGCACTATCCATGTTTTGCTAAAGATCACAAGGAGATCAGTTTTCTGGGTATTCTATGCCTTAATGAGCTTGTCCCTTAGTATTGTCTTCTTGGTAGGAGTCCATTAGACTCTTTCCTTGTTCATTCATTGCATGGCCTTTGCTAGGTTTTCATCATCTTGGTGTATGAAGTAATAGGAGTAATCATGCTTTGGCATGTTCTTTATTAGAAAAAAAGAATATGGGATGCCCAGGTTTCTTGTGAGGAGTTTTTTGGATATACATCTTGCTACATTGTCATCTATGTTTTTAATTTTTCTAGTTTGGTTAAGTGATGAGCCCAAGGTTTAGAGTTCAACCAAGTGCTCTTATACCATATGTAACACCACTTCTCATATACCCAAAAAATAGATTAATTCTATAGATAATCCTATCCTTAATAATTGAATGACATAAGGTAGTTATATATGTTACTTCGTTTAGAATAAAAACTAGCAACTAATTTCAATGTACAAGAAATGTAAAGAGCAATTAAGAAACAATCCTTTTCCTAGTAAAATGAAAAGAAAATAATGTAATTTCCATAAATACTTCTAACATAATGATTTGACACCATGATGATCATAATTAAATACACTTCAAGGAATAACATGGATATAAGATGAGAAACAAACACAAGTTCGAGAATCATACAAGTGTCAATATTTGATATTGTGTTATGCAAGCCTTGACATTAATTTGGTGAAGAGGAGAATAATTGGCATAGGCTTAACCTCCAAACCATAGACCTTGACTTATCCCAAAAAAATCTCTTACAAGAAAGGACCTCTCTACCTTGGGTTTAGGCTTGGGGCACCATGGTCCTGCCATCTAAGCATCCCGATGTTAGAGTATTGGCTAAGCAGAAAACAAGGTAGTGGATATCCTCCATCAACCATCCCCTCTATCAGCTAGCACCCAAAGATTTGGTGATCAAATGCAGAAAACATGCCTCTACTTACCTTGGCAAAGGATTTAGATGGGAAGTGTATAAGCCCGATCACCCACCACTCGACTTAACAACCAAAATATTTATACATTTGGACAATCATGACCTAACTTGACATATACAATTTTAAATTGTTTATTTGTTCCCATATTGAAATTTAAAATTATTCTTGTAGGGGTATTTATCCTCCTTACCTATTTGTACTTGACCTTACATGGTCTAGGGTGTATCCTGGGAGGTTTCAAAAAATATAATGCATTTTAGCATAGTAATTAGAATTCTATTCTCAAGTCTGGTTTTTAGGTTCATGGTATATAGACTATACCCATGTATAATCCATATTTCATAAGTAGTATAAGGAAAAGATTTGTATATTTATCTTTTGTTCACTATACACATTTAGCTATAATTACTAAGCAAAATAATATAAGGGAAGAGTGTTAGTTGATCGGGTCTATACATTTCATATGACATCCGTCACCCGAGATACACAAAAATAATATGAAAAGAAAAATATTATAGCTTCCATACTCTCTAATTCATTACTTAAGGCCTTTGGATAATGCCAGTGTTTCTAATCCATGAATCATGAATGCAAGACATTATTATGATCATTCATTTATAATGGTATGTCTGCAAGACAAGGCTAAATGTAAGTAAAAGTGAGACATGGAGGATATTAGTGTAAGCATGCTTTCAACACCCAAGTTGTAAACTTTCAAAATCAGTCTTGTAGAAAAGATTCTTGAATTATTTCAGATTCTCATTGGTTTGTACTAGTGCCAATGCTTGTGTAAAGCTTAATTCATGAAAGAGGTGGGATCCCAAGATTATGTTGAACTTGAACTTTGAACCTCAAATTTCAAAGTTCAAAGGTTCAGGTTTAGATTCTTAGCATACAAGTTTTAAGTTTAGAGGTTCAATTTTCAAATTTAGTTCAAAGGCACCATTATCAGTACTATTCCATGGGTCAGGTTCAAGGATCTAAAGATTCAAATTTAGATGATACAACTCAAATAATTGTTTTAGGTCCAAATGCATAGATTGGGTAGACTGCAACATTTGACTTGCTCAAAGTTCGTTGGTCCCTAAAACTCAAAGTAAAAAAGCTCTAAATGCCTGATTGCAGGATAGGTGGTATGCATAGATTTGAGGATAGAAATGTAGATATGAAAGTCATCACTAGAAAACATGAATCATAGATAGAATTATATAAATTCATCAAAATTCTGAAAACACTCATATATAAGAAAACATACATATTTGAAATCTTTCTAAAAGTGAACTTGGTTAGAGATGGTGAAATACTGAAAGGGTTAGAGATGGTGAAATGCTGAAAGGGCAACCAAAAGATGAAACTCTATGGCATATGATTAAATGTAGATAATGTTAGATCATAGAGAAAACAATGCTATTTCCTCCTAATTCTTAACAAGCCCTATGAAAATGCATAAACACTGATATGCATGTGATGATTATGGTAGTCATTTTTCCCCAAGATTGATTATCTGTATGCATTCAAAGTGAGTTTGAAAGGGAAAAACAAATCACATACCACACATTTGTGCATCACCACTCCAATGTGAAATGTGTAGGGGAATTGTGACATGTGAAAGTCCTTGAATTTTGATCCAATCATTGAAAAGTTATATTAATAAGAATGGACACATATCCCATGGTGGTACCAAATTCATCGATGAAGACATGCATGTGTCTATTGATGTATGCGATATGTTTGGCCAAATAACTCCTTAGCAATACATCTCAAATCGAGAACATAAGTGTGCATTGAACCTGAGAGTTCTATTAGAACTGGTTGTAAAATACTTGATTGAACCTCAATCTAGAACACATTCCCAAATAGAAAGAAGGAAGTAACTAAAAGGTGTAAGTGCAAGATCATTTACAAACTATTTTCTATAATGCAAATGATATCAAAGGCATTGAATTCAACTTTGTAGTTAAGCCAATCTCATATGTATAAGGGAAAATACCCACAGTTACCAAGACCCGATCAAGGACCAATCCATGCATGGAATGAGTTGAATGGACTACAATGTGAGTTCCTTGAGCATGTCTTATATAAGGATGAGACACCATCCCTTGAAGAATCCCACTACTTAGTATCGAGAGAGTCATTATGGAGAAGGAAATGAGATGTTCATAGGTGTATAAATGTCCAGACATGGGTGATATAGGTGCACCCTTTTCCATAGTATAGAGGCTTGATTGCACGTTTTATTTGAAGAAGAAATTCTCATGGTGGAACCCTAAAGTTGCATATGCATGATTGCTTGGATAGAGTAGACTTTGCTTCTATTTCACAAGGCACTGATTGAAGTTTTTTGACCCATCATAATCGACATAGGTATTGAATTTGAGCAAAGCATGAAAGTGCAAACAATCCATGTGATGCATTCAACCCGGATGCAAAAAGAAAATAAAAAGGCAATAGTGAATCATATTCCCTCTAAGACATCTTGGAAGCATTAAATCCGTGTTGGGTGCTAATGTTGATGAAGGAAGCTTACAAACTGTCTATCAACCTCTTGTCAAGAATCATAAGCTCAATCACTATGTCCTTATGGTTTAGAAGAGTCATGGTTTACCTAAAATACAATATTCTAAACTGAGAAGAATTTCTTCAGGGAAGCATGGTCAAAAGATGCAAATTTTTTGAGGCAATGGTAATTAGGATGACACCAATGATACATTTCCCTTTCTGATGCATTTGTGTGAATGGTTATCATTGAGAAACACCCTTATAATCAAGGCACTAAGAATTTTCTTTTCTTTTGAAAGCTAAGAAGGGGACACCTTGAGTCATTATAGAGTCAATTATAAAGACTTAACATTTACTAGTTTCTTTCTCTATTGAAAAAACCCAGTAAGAGAGTTTTAATGAATGTGCGCTAGGTGGCCATAACATTGATAAAGATGAATCTTCCATTCATAGAGTAAGAAGAACCACATAATCTCAAGAAATGGTTGTTGGAACCAAACTACAACTATCAAATGCTATTTATTGTAAACTTTGAGAGAGAGGATAGGTTCTTCTTTTTGCTGTCGATAGTCCCGAGACTACCAGGGGAGGAGAACATATGTCCTGAATGTCTTTGGAACATTGTAATTGTTGGTGTAAATAAGTATTCACTATTTACACTTTACTTAAGTTTACTTAGGTCAATGCATTATTTTATTATTTATTAGGTTGACACTTAGGAGTTTGCATACTTTTATGAGTTGTCATGTTGACAACATAAAAGTAAGCAACTCTAATTCAACACATGGTGTCTACAACATTGAAGTTTGCATTATTAACTGAGTTTTCATGTAGACAAAATAGTTATTCACACTCTCATTTAAGCACATGGTGTCTACAACATAATTTTACGTGCTACACCTTTGTAGGCTTATCCTCTCATCATCACACTTACTCTTGTGCTTAATGGAGGATAATCCACTCTTGGTGGTCATGTGCTTGGTTGTAAGACTTATCAGTATGCTGATTCCTAGGCATTCTAGAAGCATTCCAGAGGCCATTATATACATGCACTCCTAGTGTACTTGTACATGACAACACAGAACATTGAATGACAATAAATCAATTTTGGATATTATTATTCTAATCATGCCTTGTTAGTCTATTCTTTTTTTTGTGTTCAAGTTCCTTGATCTTGGGTGATTTTCCCCTAAGGAAAATTCTTACATGGTCAGAGCTATACCAAATTCTTACATGGTATTAGAGCTGAGGGAGCTTCTCTTCACATAGCCATTGGAAGCCATTCTTGCTTCACCTCTCAGAGGACCTCGATTCAGATCTAGAATATCATAGTCATTGGGAGCATCTAGAGCCAAAGCGGACCTCACCATTGTGTTCAAAGCTTCAATTTGGTAAATTTTGACTATAAATTTGCCTAGGCCATAGTCAAATTTGAGGCAATATTTTTTTGCAAACCAGAACTTGAAGGCCTGATTTGCAAAATTAGTATGATCTCTTTAGATTTGTGCAATTAATTTTTCAGATCTGAATATTTTTGTGGCTCTGCATTTTTTCTTTTTGAATTTACATTTTATTTCCAAAATTCTGCAAAAAAATTGGCCTTTTAGGTCAATAGGAGAGATTTTTTGCAGGACAAGATTGGAACTTGCTGGTGCTAATCAGATATTGGCATCATATAGAGAAGGTAAAAAAAACTCCCAAATTGACTTTTGTTTTACCAAAATTAGACATCTGAGGTGAAAATTAGAGTCATTTGATTTTTGGAGGTGCAATGACAGTGATTTAGGAAAAGTAATTATATAGGTGATTTTCAAACAACGATATCTCCCTCATATGGACTCCTTTTTTTGAGCAATTTTTTTTTTGTTTTGGGGTAAAATTTCATGATCTACACATTGGTGTAGGATGTTTGAGCTCCTTGTTCCTAAATTTTTCTAGAAGTCACAAATCCCAATTTTTGCGACTTCAAATGCTTAGTACAGGCTCATCTAGACATATAATCAGGCTCCTTTTTGTTTGGAAGTGCATAATTTTTTGTTTACTTTCTAGATCTGCAATCAAATTATAGGCTTTTGTGGACAAAAATATCATTTTTAGACTTAAGGCCTTTTTACATTGTATTGCTTTGCTTACTTTTTAAAATTGTTGTACATCTGAGCTACAGTGCTTAGTGACAGATTTGAGTCTGAAAAGGTAGTTGTAAACAACAAAATTAGAAGCCCACCTAGTACATTTTGACAAGTGGCCTATTTGACATGCACTATCTATAAACACCAAATCAAACATTGTGGGAGGGGGGAGGGGGGGGCCGGTTGATTGATTTTTTGCATCTTGGGGGGCTCATTAATTGATCTCATGGAGTCTTGTTATGCATGTCAGTTTAGTGTTAGACCGAAGTTGACAACATGAAACTATTACAGATGGAGTGCTTTGATACTTGATTATCTAAGAGAACATCAAGAAGTCCTTCCTTATCTCTATTTGAAGATATTGCCACCAAATCATAATTGGACATATATTACTAAACTTCTTCGCTTTCTGTATAACAATATGAGTAAGGAATGTCTTGCTCCTCTTGGAATGACAAGTTTTCCTCATGATATTTGGATGGCTCTTTGGGAAGCATATGGAGATCCAATGATATTTCTAGAGGACATTCTATCACCAGTCACTCCAATCATGCTCCTTGCATCCTTTGTAGATGAGATCACACCTCCTGATGCTCTTGTTGCTACTAACGATCCAGTTCTAGCCATAGATGCTTCTGATTCAGTGTAGCACGAAACATTATGTCTTCCTACTTCAACTTCATGCAATCACTTCCTTGTAGACATTATAGAGCTATTCATGTAGTCTCACATTGAAGATGTGGGAGACATCATGATATTTTCCTTTTCTTTATTGTGGCACATACTTCATCCATTGCTACAATGATAGGTCCATGTCATTCATCACAATAGGATACACCTTATCTTCTAGCTCCAACATTAGGGGATAACTACATAGTAGATATTTCAGGTTTGTTTGTTGAGTTACACATTGTAGATTTGGGGACACTATTGATGATCTACATCTTCTCTTTAATGAAGCAAATCCTTCTTTAGTTGTCACGAGGGTACACTCTGACCCTGTTTCCCATTCTCTACATGATCAATCTTCACAAGTTGATATGATTGTGGATCCTTATGCACAATAGTTGCAGGAGGTCTCTTTATCATTTGAGGAGATAGTTTGTTCTTTTGAGGCATGTTCTACATCCATCCTTGCTAGATCTGCACTTCTTCTTTTCAAATGTATTGGAAGGGGTGACTATCAACATTCACACAAGGGTAGTTGAGTAGGTTTCAGAGACACCATTCATCATCGGGATTCTTGTTACACATAGGGAAAGCATCTCACCTGCACCTCTATCATTATTTCTACCAAAGGGTAGGAACATTATTCAATAGTCATGGATCAAATTCTACATTGGAGCAACTATCACTGATCTAAATTCTACATTTGGGGGGGGGAACTACCTTGTCTCCTTCTTCTTCTCTTTTATGGAGGGGACTTTTTCCTCTTACGAGGTTTTGTCCTTCTCACACTTCTCTTTTGTATATACTTGATGTATGTCGTAATGGGGGGTCTTGATTACTCCATTCATCCATGCATCTTATTTTTTCATCTATCTTTTTGGGGGAGCATATTTACCATGAGGTTTTCCCTCTTTCTCCACTTTATGAGAGATTTCATTGCATTTTGTACATGGGTACCTAACATGACCTAGTAGTCGGGACCCATTATGCATTTCATCCTAGCTTTCGTAAGCTAAAGTGCATTCCCCTAAGTTGCACTTAAGGGGGGTGTTGTTGTAAATAAGTATTCACTATTTACACTTTACTTAAGTTTACTTAGGTCAATGCATTATTTTATTATTTATTAGGTTTACACTTAGGAGTTTGTGTACTTTTATGAGTTGTCATATTGACAACACAAAAGTAAGCAACTCTAATTCAACACATGGTGTCTACAACACTGGAGTTTGCATTATTAATTGAGTTGTCATGTAGACAACACAATTATGCACACTCTCATTGAGGCACATGGTGACTACAACATAGTTTTATGTGCTACACCTTTGTATGCTTATCCTCTCATCATCACACGTACTCCTATGCTTAATGGAGGATAATCCACTCCTAGTGGACATGTGCTTGGTTGTAAGAATTATTAGTATGCTGATTCCTAGGCATTCTAGAAGCATTGTACTTGTACATGACAACATACAACATTGAATGACAATAAATCAATTTTGGATATTGTTATTATGATCATACCTTGTTGGTCTATTCTTGTGCTTGTGCTTGAGTTCTTTGATCTTGGGTGATTTTTCCCTAAGGCAATTTCTTACATGGTATCAAAGCTATAACAAATTTTTATAGTAATAAAGGGGGAGACTATTTAATTTTCTGCAAATTTGATTGTAATTACATGGACATAGCAATCATGCAATTTTTCTTGTTATGTATCTAGAATGAAGAGAGATTGTATTGATTAGATCTTGTGGTTTGAATATATTTTTCTTGGATTGATACTGATCATGTGGTCACTTCATTCATGTTTTGGATGCAGTCCTGTGGTCATTTGTAGTTTGCAGGATAAAGTAATTTTTTTCTTCATTTTCTCTATGATGTAACGGGATTGAATAAATGGTCTTGTGGCTTAATTTTGGTATTTCTCTCTTTATTTCAATTCATAAATCTTATAATTACATTTATCCCATAGTGATAGGAAAATTTTAGAAAAACTTTGTGTCTTCTAGTAAAAGACATAACCAATCATTGAACTCATTGCAAATCTTTCTTGGAGGGAGTTGTACCTCTCAATTTAGAGGAGAGTTACAAATCAATGATAACTCATACAACTGTTAGTAGCTTTGTCCTTTTCTTTTCAGGGTAATTTGAGTCAATTCTTTTCATCATCTTTTCAAATGAAAAATCTATTTACTAACATGTAGCATGACTTGAGAATTGATATTCATGTTAGTGATCGCAACATGCCACCCAAAGCTTTAGTTACAACTTGCTTTCTAAACTATGAGAAATCATTGATTATTTTGTAGTTTAGGATGCCATAATGCAACAAAAATGGTGATATATCAATGTGACATAGATTTCTCTAATAATTTTTTAGGGTCCTTATGATTATGAAAAGAGATAGGTGTGTGAAAGAGGAAGCACCCTTTGGTGGCAGAAAGTTCACATAGAGCACTGTTCACCCCCTCCATTGCAAGAAAGGGAGTTGTGTAGCATGATCATCGATTGATTATTAGTAACTCCTCATAAATCTTTAAATGATTTCTTAAAAGAAGATTATAGATGATGTGGAGGTGGAAATATCTCAATGTCATGGAACCAATGAGAGATATATAACTATAATTGCTCCACCTTGACTCTTCAACACTCGAGGCATCCTGCCACATAATTTGCTATTTCCCTTTTCATCCCCCAAGATGTTCAGAATATGGGGCTATTTGGAACTCTTCTAAAATCATCATTCAAACTTCTAGAACCTTGGGTATATACATCTTACCTCTATATCTCAACAATTCATCCTCTTCTAATTGATAATCTCCATACCTTGGATCTTGAGGGTCTCTGTAAAGGCCTTGGTTGACCTCACTATAGAAATCATCTTTCATTAGGTGTTGTAATACTTGTTCCCTAAGCCCGATATTTATGGCTACCATAGCTAATATATGCCTCTGGTGACTTAAAGCATCTGCTACCTTGTTTTCCTTTCCCTTAATGTAGCTGATCTCAAAGTTAGAATCTACTAGAAATTCCATCCATCTCCTTTTTTGAACGTTAAGGTTAGGTTGAGTAAATATATATTTTAGGCCATTATGATCTAACTAGAGTTCAAAGGGTTTTCCTATCAAAAAGTGCCTCCACATGTGGAGGGCATGAATAATGGTTTCTTATTCCATATCATGTGGAGTGTAATTTTGTTCATAATTTTTCAGCTTCCTTGATTCATAGGATATAACTTGATCTTCCTGCATCGATACACCTCCTAACCCCTGCCCGAATGCATCCATTATAACCACAAATTGGCCTTGGGGAATAGGTACTCTAAGTATGGGGGTAGTAGTTATCTTTTCCTTCATCTACTCAAAATATGCTTGACACTTTTTGGTCCAAACGAACCTCTTCCTTATCTTTGAAGAGAGGTGATGGGCTAAGCTATCTTGGAGAAATCTCTAACAAATTTTCTATAAAATCCTCCTAGGCCCATGAAACTCCTAACCTCTATCATATTCCTAGGTATAGGCCAATCTCTGATTGCCTTGATCTTAGTGGGGTCTATGTCTATCCCTTTGGCTGAAATAATGTGCCCCAAGTACTTGATCTCCTTTTGGTTGAATGAAAATTTTGATAATTTTTTGTATAATTTATGTTCTCATAACCTCTATAAGACAATCTCTAAGTGCTTTTGATGTTCCTCCTTATTTAAGAGTATATGAGAATGTCATCAATAAAAACCAACACAAATTTATCTAGACAATCTTGGAATATGTTAATCATAAGATTCATGAAAGTTGTTAGAGTGTTGGTTAATCCAAATGGTAGTACAATAAATTCATAATATCGAGTTCTTAAAGCAATTTTGTGAATGTCTTTGTCTTTAATAAGAAGCTGATGATAACCAAATCTTAGGTTGATCTTAGAAAATACTATTGTACTTCTCATTTGATCAAATAAATCATCAATTATGGGATGTGGATGACTATTATTGATAGTAACTTTTTTGAGCATTCTATAGTTATTATGGAGACATTGTCCCTTGAAGAATCCCATTACTTAGTGTCGAGAGAGTCATTATGGAGAAGGAAATGAGATGTTCATAGGTGTATGCATGTCCAGACATTGGTGATATAGGTGCACCCATTTCTACTATATAGGGGCTTGACTACACATTTTCTTTGATGAAGACATTCTCATGATGGAATCGTGAAGTTGTGTATGCATGATTGCTTGGATAGAGTAGACTTCACTTCTATTTCACAAGGTGTTGATTGAAGTCGTTTGACCATCATAATCGACAAAGGCATTGAATTCGAGTGAAGCATGAAAGTGCAGACAATGCATGTGATGCATTCAACCCATATGCAAAAAGAAAACAAAAGGGGATAGTGAGTTAGATTCCCTCTAAGGAATCTTGTGTACAATTCACTTTACTTGAAAAGAAAATTATGTGTTGGTTGCCATGTGGAATGTTAACCACATTATTTACTTGTGTTTTAATTAAAATTGATGGGTAAAATATAAATTAAACTAAATGTGTGGCTGTTACAAATGGAATTATAATTTTAAGAATACTGGAAATTTCTCTTTAATAAATAAAATAATAATGAACTCAACCAAAAAATGTGGGAGCCAACAAGGAAATTAAAGAGGCACGATCTCATGGCATGATGAGAAAAAAAGAAGATTTTAAATCTTGGAGAAACAAAATCTTGAAGAGGGGGGTGGGAAAAAGAGGAGATATAGGAGACAACTAGAAGGAAGCGGGGAGAGAAGCTGAACTGGAAGAATAGAGCTATTATACACCTAGGTTATTTCTTCATTTTCTAGCCTTGCATAACCAAGAGTGTAGATTTTTATGATTGTGAACTCTGTGGATTTATAGAAGTAATCTAGGGAACTTTCCTGTATGGATCTTGACTATGCCATTTTTTGTATAGGGCAAAGAAATCTTGAAATAGTTCTATTTGTTGAAATTAGCTCTTTAATAGATAATACAAAGACATAGTGTTTTAGTCTGAGATTTGGAAATCTATGTGCTCCCTTGGAAGTGCATGGAAACGTCATTCTTATGGTGGGTTTCATCACTTCTCTATTGCTTGGTTGTTTTAGTTTAGAGGAGGGTTTACTGTAACAAGTTAGCCCTTGTTTGCAAAATTAAAGTCAATTATTTTATCTTTATGAATCACACTTAAATGAATGATAGCTCCTTTATGCATCACACCTCAAATAGAATGCTTGTAACCATTATACAAATTGGAAGCTTTGTTTTGAACTACAAGGCACATAAGCGCTATGTTTTTTTTTTACTAAGGATTGAAATCTTAACCACTATGTATTATACTACCATCCTACCGTGTGGACTAAGCCTAGAACTGGGTTGCTCACATTGTTGATCTTCTTTCTTGTCACAACCTTCCTTAGCCATAACTAGTGTCACATCTTCACTTAGAGTTGCATATCTTCAGGCAATTTGGTTTCCATCATTTCAACCATGCAATGTATTCTATAATCTCTTGTTGAATTTGTTTGCTCAAACCTAAGCATTCTAGACCTTGATTGTTTTATCGGTCCTTTGTTTAAGTCCTATCTTAAACCAAACCGTGTGGTACGAGAAATGAACATAATGCACATAAATTATGAAATACTATTCTTTAAAAGTGTATTGGTATTTTTCTTTGATCATGTGTACCTTGTGCACCATGTAAGTTGGGTAGCATGTGAACACCAATGACTTTATTTTAGTGCCAAAATTTTCCTATTTTCTTTTTATGGTGCCCCCTAAGTTTGTGCACTTTTAAATGATTCTACATGCTAAAATTATGATTTGGGTATATGAAGTTGCTCCCTTGTCATATGCATTCTTGTAGTAATTAGCCACAAGTTTAATCATAAGAATTGCTGCAAGTGCTTGAGATAACAACTTGCTAGTCTTGTTGGATCCTTGCCAAGTATCAACACTATTAATTGAGTTCAAATTTGCCTCTAATTTAATGCCATATCACAAGGTAGGAGGTAAATAGTTTACCTATATCCTGAACAGATGAGGACCTTGTTGCATTATTAGCCAAACAAAATAATCACTGCAAACTATTAAATCACTTTGAGGATCCTTTGCTTTCTTGGTCCAAAATTAGCTTAGATCAAAGGATCTCCTTACCTCATCAAGAGTCTTGTATCTTCTGTTCTGAGTTCATTTTTGTTATGTACAAACTTCATATTTTGATACAGCTATACTTTAGGAAGTTGTGAAGTTGAGTGTGCCAGTCGTGTATAATCTAT
This sequence comes from Cupressus sempervirens, assembly GCA_028749045.1. Lineage (NCBI taxonomy): Eukaryota > Viridiplantae > Streptophyta > Pinopsida > Cupressales > Cupressaceae > Cupressus > Cupressus sempervirens. The sequence goes on along the minus strand of CM053789.1, from coordinate 524,805,259 downwards.
GATTATGACTCATTACACTTTCAATTGTTTGTTTTTGAGAAACAATCTACTTCCACTAATTCTCTTCTTACACTCTTGTACTATGAACTTGGTGATATTTTGATCTTACTATGTACAAATTTTAAATTTGGATTAGAATCAATGATTCAATTAGTATTGAGAATCATGTTATTAGACGTGTATCTATAGTGTGATGTTTTACTGTGTCTACATGAAAGAAATCATTAATCATCGTGTTTAATGTTTAATTGATTACTTTTATTTTGAAAATGGTTGACAATAACCAATCATTAATATCCCATTGTGGAAATCTATGCTTGAATAAGGTGTCATGCGCAAAAGTGTTATGTAGTTACACTCGATATATTTTATCTATACAGAATTGTAATGACAGTAATTGAAATAATGATTACATAAACCATTAGCTTATGTGAAAATGGAATGGTGAATTATGAAGAAGTTACTTCTTGCTTTAGAAATGTGTCTTCTGATTGGTCATCTGTGGATACACAAGTTGAGATTTATATGCATATTAGAAAAAGATATAAGCATGGTAAAGAGGAAACAATACAATTGTTCTTAGCAACCAAGTCATAATGTGAATGTCCATGTGTAAGTTTGTATACAATAATACCTGTTGTTTGAATACATTCATTTGTATCTAATAAATGTTCATGATTTTAGTAAGCATGTAATAAATTGTATCACTATGTGTAGATAGTCCATAAAGAATCTTGTTCAATTTTTAATATGTGAAGAATGCAAATTTGGATCATGATGAGTGAAACATCGAGTGGAAATCCTTGCATCAACTTTTTTATGTATGAAACACCATTAGATTTACAAGACATGTTATTGAAGATGTCAATATGTTATGTTGATGATAGAATGTGAATTTATCATGAAGCACATACTCTATTTCTCTCCTCCTAGTTTTTTTTGTTTAGACTTCCTTGATGTCGGGTTGGGTATCTTTCATATCAGGAAAGATTTTAGGGAAGCTTAATAGCTTTGTGGCATGACAGTAAAGCACTCCTACAATATTCTTGCCCTCGTGTTCTTAAACAGGTTATGGAGCTTCTATCCAAATGGTTGAGATAATCGGTACATCATGGTATTCTAGTAACAAAATTCTATTTTCTTTTAGATTTGAGCATATATGTATATATACCATTTTTGTTAAGTTAATGATAGTTAATCAAGTATTGTTGACTAGTCAATATTCCTTAACTTTGACTCGCATTGAATTTTTCACATTTTATGGAGATTGCTGAGGTGCCATTGGTTTTGCAGGGGTAGTCTTTACATCTTGGAAACATTAAATCCATATCAGGTGCTAATGCTAATGAAGGAAGCCCACAGACTTTCTATCAACCTCTTGTCAAGAATCATAAGCTCAATCACTATGCCCTTCTAGTTTAGAAGAGTCATGGTTTACCTAAAATACAATATTTTAGACCGAGAATAATTTCTTCAGGGAAACATGGTCAAAAGATGCAAACTGTTTGAGGCAATACTAATTGGGATGACACAAATGATATGTTTCCCTTTTTGATGCATTTGTGTCAATGGTTATCATTGAGAGACACCCTCATAATCAAGGCACTGGGCAAAAAAATTGCTTTTGAAAGCTAAGAAGGGGACACCTTGAGTCTTTATAGAGTCAATTATAAAGATTTAACATTTACTAGTTTCTTTCTCTATTGAGAAAACCCGATAAGAGAGTTTCAATGAATATGTGCTACATGGCCATAACATTGATAAAGATGAGTCTTCCATTCAAAAAGTACGAACCACATAACCTCAAGAAACAGTTGTTGGAACCAAACTACAACTATCAAATGTTATTTATTGTAAACTTCGAGAGAGAGGATGGGTTTTTCTTTTTGCCATCAATAGTCTCGAGACTACTAGAGGAGGAGAACATATGTTCTGAATGTCTTTGGAACAAAGTAATAAAGGGGGAGATTATTTAATTTTCTTTAAATTTGATTGTAATTATAGGGATAGAGTAATCATGCAGGTTTTCTTGTTATGTATCTAGAATGAAGAGAGATTTGTATTGATCAATGGTTTGAATATATATTTCTTGGATTGATATTGATCACATGGTCACTATTAAGTTTTAGGATTTGCACCAAGTACTGAAATAAAAGAGTTTAGTAATCCTTACTTAACATGGGAGTCATTTCACTATGTGAGACTTGCTAATGAAATGAAAGCTCTGGGTTCTAGGCCGGCTCCTATTGGATCTTTCAGTGAAAATCTCTAAAATACTTAATGTAAACTTGCAAGGGAAAAAGGTAAGAAACTACTGAAAGTAAAACTAAAACCTAAAGCTTAAATTAAGAAAAGGAGGTGATACACCAAAAGTGATTACAAAGACTCAAATACACTTGACAGAGAGGGCTATACAGCTATGTGAAATGCAAACAAAGCACATCTTCTTGTAAAGATTTGCACAAATAATTTATGATAAGGTTTCAGTAATGAAACAACAAAAGGAGGAAAAATTAACACCTCATTTTAATCAGTTTCACCTTTAAACACATATCATAACCTGCAAATAAACTTACTTTCCTACAAATAGGTGTTGGAATGAGATAGAAAAAAAAAGGAATAATAAACATTCTCAAGTTAATCTATCAAATCATTCAAAAAAATGCACACAGAACTTGTAGAAAGGAAAAAGGCTTAACAATAAACACAAAAGCATCATCACATTGTTGTCACTTGTATTATTCTCCAAAAAGATGAATTATAGACTCTGCAACAAAGCTCAGGATTTAGAAAAGAAGTCTCAAAACTCTATCATAAAATCAGAACTCCTCCAAAAATGAGTTACAAAACTCATTAAGTACCCAAAAAACAACCGTGGGTCGAATACAACATAAAACCCTCCAAATCAAGGCTTAGAAGCTTCTAAAAATAAAGTCCCATGATGCTTAAGACTTTACTAACCCATAATAAGGCCTATGACTCATCAAAATTTATCCCCAAACTCTTCAACTGATTACAAATATCTTCAAACTGACTGGGTAAAAGAAAATCCGACCCTAGAAAGCCTATTTTTCCTCTAAATGTTCCCAATTGATTGTCTGAATTAATAAGGATATAATGGCTCTATTCTTTTACATGACAAATAGAAAAAAAACATTAAATGATTTATAAGGTATCATTTAAATGCTTTTTCTTTACAATATTATATTCATGTAAAAGAAAATAATTACAACAATCTCTTTTATTTTGCATTTAAAATAAAAAAAATATTAAAATGATCAATCATTTTAATATTCTATCTTAAATAAAATAAAATGCCAAAACAAAAGACTTTATAAACTCCATGTCCATTATAAACAAATGAGGACAAAAAAAAAAACCCTATTCTCTAAGCCCGCGGACTCCAAATTTTATTGAAAATGACATAGGGCAAATAAAACGTTGAAAAAGCCCTAATCTTGTCTTATTTCCACATTTTCATATTCGAAGCCTTCTGGAAGGTTTGAGGGTTTTTGGAATGTCGACTGCTGGAAAACTTGATGGTTTTTATTTTCTTCTCTTCTCCTCCATATGCGTTTGTTGAGGCTCACTTTGTGATAGCCATTCATAGAAGGTATGCTTTTTGAAAATATTTGTTGCTGAACTTTCTTTCAAATAACATTTTCAATACAGTTTTGTGGGCATTTGCTGAAGCTTTTCCTTTGTAATATGCTTCTTTATCTTTGTAAATGCCAAAGCCATCCTGTTGCTATGTTTGCCATGGGATATTTACTATATTATTTTGATGCATCTTGTTCACTGCTGCATACAGCTTTTAGTATTTACAACTTCATGCATTCACATGTCTTCATGATAACTTGCTGGGGATTTGAAATGGAACCACCATTAACTGGTATTTGGTTGCTATTTGAGCTTATGGGGTTTTGTTGGATTTTATTCTTCAAAACCCAAACATGGGTTTTACTATAGATTGCAATAGCATTTAACTTCTTCTTTGTTGGAGATGTACTTTTTCTAACCCATATACTACTATAGAAGACTTTCCAGTTACATTTTCGAATGAATTTGCAAGAAAACTCGAATGGGTTTATTATTTGCCACCATGTGATCTTTTGCTGGGTACTTTTCTTTTGGAGCTGATATTCTTACTATTATCTACACCCTTATACTTGAATCAAACAACACAGTACAAGGCAGATGCTTTTATCTTTGACTGTGATTTGTGGGAGTCTTCATTTGATCCTTTGTTATTTGAGCTCGTGGGTTCTTTGCTGGAACCATTTTCATTGGTAATGAAATGATGTTACTACACACACTACTATTAATGCATTTTTTTTCATTTTATTGAATGGCTGCATTGAACCCAAGTTCTCCATTTTTTTCAATTGGAAGAATTGGAAGGCAATGAATATGGGTTTTGTTCTAGTTTTGTTCAATGTGTTGTGAAGTCGATCTTCCTTCAACATCATCTGCACCAAAATGTTACCAGCATTTAAAAGAACCACCTCTTGGAAGCCGAGCACATACACATCTGTTGGATCTTTTAACCCTTATACTTAATCATGAATTTGATTCTTTATGACTTCATCCCATTTAATCTTCAAGAGTACCACTCTGATTAGCTACATTCTCAGAATCACTGGCACTATCAAAGACCCACTTGTTCATAAAAGAACCACTGCTAGTCTAGTTTTCAATGTTATTTAAAAAAAAAAATTACAATTTGAACCATTCCCATAATATGTGAATGTTGTTTTATGTATTGTGTTCTTTGACCTTGTATTATACTTTTGTAACAGTCTTCACTCCATTCAAAAGGCAGGTTCGTGGAATATGTTGATGTTATACAAGATTTGCTATTGATGTTTCTGAATCAGCAATGGCACTTGAGTACTAGGGCAACATTCAGTTGTTACATTTCCCACATTGAGTTGCCAGTAGTGCTAAATTTTCAATTGAATCAGCTGTAGGAAACTTTCATACTCTCAATAATGATTTCCATTAAATCATTGGATTATGTCTACTGTACTTATTGGTATCTGTATTACTGTGTACATTATTTTCCATTCTCATGCTGTATTAAATGCATTGCTCTGTTTCTTTCTTGAAAAACTCATGTAACTCACCATTAGCATTTCAATTCAATAGATCCTTTTAACAAGAATTGTTATTCTTGATACTTAAGTTTTAGCTTTGGCATTATGGCAAGTCACTGTAGTTGTTCATCTTTTAAAAAATGCATTAATCTCAAGGTTTTTTTGAAAACATTTTCCTGTAACATGTTTTACATTTGCAATGAAAACCCCTCAACTCTAAGCATAGCTTGGAGTATTTTTTGTTGATTATCTTGCATGTCTTCTTGCAGTAAGTACACATTTGCAATCTGCGATTTCAATCATCATTTATTTGTTGTAATCCTGTAGCATATTATTCTGTGAGGTTCAAGCATGGGCTCATGACACTCACAAATAACTTCTTTCAACTTATTTTCTTTTGTAATGAAATGCATCAATAGAGAACATGTGTAGTTGTAAAGATAGGCAACCATTGTTTAGATCCTTCGAGATCAAACATCAGTTTTCTCTCTTTTTTGCAGCTATTGGAGAAGGTGGAGCTTGGAGCTGGATGAGTACGACAGGGAATCCATAACCAGTCAAAGCAACATGCAATGATTGGTTATCTCTACTCTTATTTCTTTCATTCATATGTATCTTCTGTTTGTGTATTTCTTTATGAAAGAAAATTAGATAGCTATACTCATGGCTTGTGTGAGATCCTTTCTTTTCAACATATCAATTCATTTCATTTTTTGAAAACATCAATTGTATATTTGAAAGTAAATAATACAAGGATGTTTCTATTTTTTATATATGAAATGAATGGCACTTATGTAGTTTTCTCATATGCATGCTTAAATTTTACACATGTGCAAATTTTTAGTAACATTTTTTGGCAACTTCTGCTGTTTGTTTGCCTGCTTGACATTTGACCAGTTGTTCTTATTTATTGGGCATAGAGTCTGAATATGCATTCCTAGCACCTAGACCTAACACAAAGAAACTTTTAAAGTTTTTGGTTCAGTTTTGAATGCATGCACGTGAGTTTAGTAAGACTAGAAACTATTATTAAATTGACAGATATGCAGGGTCAGAACTCAAGTGTCAATTTTAGGAGTCAAAACCATCATAGTTGACCATTTTATTTGCATATGGGTGAATGTATGGGCTTGAATGTATGCATGGGTATGCAGATATGTATGGCTGGTAGCCAGACATTTTATTTGCAACAATATGTATGTGTGTGCTAGATATGTGTATGCGTTTAAGCACACATTTATGCATGCATGAATGAAATGGGTGCATATGACTACTTAACAATGTAAACCAGAAACTTGACTAAACTAAACTACAAAACAAAACATGAAGCTAACCTAGAACAGAAGCAAAACAAAACTAAAATGCAGACGCATTTATTGAAAACAAGGGAAACTAACCTAGTATGTATAAGGTAGAACTGAAAATCATACCTCAAACCATGCTTTGAGGTGGATCCCATTCACATGGATTGGTATTACATCTCCTTCCATGGTGGCCAGCTAGTAAGCATTATGCTATTTACACTCAGCAATTTGAAATGGCCCAACCCACATATGATCAAATTTACTGTGCTGGCCTGACCTACTCTTGAGAACATCCTACTTTAGTACCATATCACCAACATGGAATTCTCTAGCCTGAGCTCTTCTATCAAAGCTCTTCTTTATTTGCATTTACTGATATTCCATAGTTTCCATGGCTTTTTTTCTTGGTTTCTTCCAGCTCCATCAACTGGGCACACCATATTAGAATAGGGTTAGCTTCCTCAAATAGAACCAATTGTGTAGCAAGATTAAGCACTAGTAGTTCTGTCTCAATTGATAGTCTGGCTTCTTTCCCATAGACGAGCCTATAAGGTGAGTTTTCAATAACTTGCTTTGGGGTGATCTTGTCAACCCATAAGGCGGCTTTCAATTTTGAATGCCAATCTCTCTAATTCTCTTGCAAATTGTGCTTAATGATTTTTATGAGGTTCTTATTGGAAGACTCTACTAATCCATTACCTTGTGGATAATAATTAGAGCTCGTACTAAGATATATCCCATGTTTAAATGCCCAATCAGTGACTTTCATTCCAATGAAAGAAAGCACATTATCAGAGAGAATGGAATCCAGTACTCCAAATCTATTCACAATGTCATCATAAAAACTTAGGACTGCTATTTCATTTGATCCTTTAATGCTATTGCCTCAGTCCAGCATGTGAAATAATCAGTGGCTATAATGATCCACTTGTGACCTACACTTGATGGAGGGTTAATGGGCCCTATAAAATCAACACCCCATTTCTAAAAGGGTTGTTCTATCTTAATTGGCTATAGAGGCAAAGCTGGCAACCTTTCTTTTCCCGTAAACATAGCTCATTTAGCACATTTTTTAACATGTGCATGATAGTCCTAAAACAAATCAGGCCAATAATAGCCAGCTCAAAGAATCTTATATGCTATTATCCTAGGAAAAAAATGTCCTCCTGAATGCCCATCATGAAATTCATGCAATATTCCTCCAACCTGATCTGAATCAATGCATCTAAGAAGGACTCCATTGTAGTCTTTTCGGTATAGAATGTCATTAATTAGCACAAAAGGGACTAATTGCAAGCAATAATATCTTCACTTTGCTTGATCCAACATGGTTGGACATTGACTAGTTTTCAAAAAATGAACCATATCTTTTAACTAGCTTGTTGTTCCGTCATTGTTTCTAGTAGCACCAATTAGCAAAACTGTACTTGCTTGTTCCTCAAGCTCTAAAATGTCTTTATCTGTGATTTGCTTACACAAACCCTTCCCTCTAACTAACTTGGTTATCTGGATATCCACATCATACTCCATGATGCGTGTGATCCAACCTGCCCTCTTCTCATTTAGATCTTTACTCAGGAGGAACTCCTTGACACTTGGATGCGTAACACGCAAAATGACCTTGTTATGTGTCAACAAGTGTTTGAATTTCTTAAGGCTTTTTACAACTACAAGGACATGTTTTTCAACAAAACTATACCACTGTTCGTACTCTTCAAGTCCTTTGTTGAAGAATGCGATTGGCTGTTCCAACCCCTTTGCATTTTTCTATACCAACATGGCTGAAATCACATCATACCCACCATATGCATAAACAATGAAATCTTTACCAAAATCAGGATTGATTAGGATGGGTGCTGCTGCTAATGCATCTTTAATGGCCTGAAAATTCTCTTTAGCTTCCTTTGTCCATGCAAAAACTGCATTCTTTTTAAGCATGGCTATTAATGGCTTGAGAAGAGCTGCGATGTTAGGCAAAAATCTTTGCACAAAATTAATGCGATCAATGAAACTTTGAAGGACTTTCTTGTGTTGTAGCAAAGGAAGCTCCAGAATTGCTACAACTCGTTCAGGGTCCACCGTGATGCCTAACTTAGATACAACATACCTAAGTAATTTCCCCTCATGCACAGGAAAAAATACTATTTTTTGGGTTTAATGAGATGCCAAACTCTTTACAGCGCTGAAAAATCTGTTTTAAGTGGTCAATATGATCTGCTATTTTTTGTGAATAGACAGTGACATCATCCAAATAAACTAAGACAAACTTATACATCAAATTGGTGAAAGCCATTTCCATGGCTTTCTGAAAGCTAGCTCCAACGTTAGACAATCACAATGGCATTCTTTACCAGGATTTGATTATAAAGAGAACCGTTCAACCCCTGATACACTTTGCAAAATCTATTCCATGGATGGAATTGGGTGTCTATCCTTCAATGAGACTCTATTTAAGTCTCTAAAATCCACACACTGCCGTAATTCTCCATTTGTCTTCCTTACTGGGACTAGATTAGCAACCTAACCGGTGTGTTTGATAGGAAAAATAATTTTTCTTTCAATCAACCTGAGAACTTCCTTTTGCATCAAAGGCTCCAGCTTTGGATTAATTGGCCTTTGCCTTTGTCGAACTAGTTTAGCTGTTGGTTCTAGCTCTATTGTATGTTGTGCAAGTTTCGGGTTAAATCCTTTCAAATTACCATATTGCCAAGCGAAAACATCACTAAATTCTTGGAACAAATGAAGAAAAGACTCTTTTTCTTCAGCATAATTCACTTTGCCAAATTTAAGGCATTTACTTGGTGCGATTTTCAGATCTGCATACTGGTTTTCTTTGACTAGTAAGTTGGCTTTACCAGGTTTCAGCTGATCCTCAGAATTGAAAATGTTTTCTAGCGTTACTAAACCTTTAGGCAACTTGTTGTTTTTAAGCTATAATACTTCATCACCATACTAATCTTTATACCTTTGCTAGTTAGAATTCGCAAAAATGCCCTCTTGAAGCAAAAATTGTAGAATTTGTTCATCACTGTCAAACACTTGCCAATTTATATCATTATTAGGAACTGAAGGCTTAGTAACAATTCTAATATGTTGTTGATCAGTATGTGCTAAAACACTTTTTACAATATCATACTGAGCTCCTACAACTGCTAGCCTATCATCATGTTGGTTTTCTTTTCTACGAACAACCAATATGTTAAATGCATCAAAATTTTCAAGTAAATCCCAAACACAATATCTGTAGGACTTAAGAATGTCATTTTTAACAGCATTCAGACATCTAATTTGATTTACTACTAATTCACTATCACCGTATACTCTTAAGCACTTAATACCATGTTTTCTTGCCCATTCTAATCCCTAAATTAACCCTTCATACTCTGTTGTATTATTGGTACAAGAAAAATTGAATCTGAAAGTAGCATAGTACTTCTCATTTAAAGGTGAAACTAACATAACACCTCCACCAGCACCTTGTTTACCTCTTAAACCATCAAAAAAATGCTCCATAGCTGATTTTGGGACTTCCCTACTGACTTTCTGGTTTAACCAGATTGGGAATTATTTCATTTTGTTCATGTATAATATAGGTCCCTAAGTTAGCATTTGTCATATGATAGAATTGGTTTTCATAGGTTTGACTTGATGCCCATTCATCAAGAAGAATATCTGGGACATTATCTAGCTAGGTTCGATTTTCAGCAGCTATATGATACTCTTCCTCATCAAATGCAAGCAGATTTGCATTGACAACACTAGGTACATAAGGCTCTATGTGATTTTTTGCAAGTAACTCAAACTTAATCACTACTTTTGTGCCATATATAGTCCTAAAAAGCATGTGGGACCAATCAAATGACAAATAACCACCAATCTTTGTCGTAAAGTCCCTAGATAAACAAATGGCAAAGTACAGGGGTAAATCTATGACATATATATCCTACTAAATGGAAAAATTAGGATAGGCATGAAGGGTAACACTTGCATCTTTAATCACACCTATAGTACCCACAGACGTCCCATCAAGTTGGACAATACCTCTTTCAATGGGCTAGTATTTTAGTCCTAACTAGTTAGCTATCTTTTTGTGCATGATTGAGCATGTAGCTCCACTATCGACCATATAGTTGTGGACTAATTTATTGCCAATTATCAATGAAAGATAGAAAGGAGGCGATTTTATGAAAGGAGGCGGTTTTATTACCTTACTTGATTCTTTGGCAGTTTTATCGTTGTCCTCCTTTTTTTCTTCAGCATTTGTTAACACAACCTTTGTTGGTTCATTCATCACCTTCATAGGATTTGCTTCATCCAAGAGAGCCTTTTGCAAGATATCTGTTTGTCCAAGAATAGCCAAGGTCTCCCACATTGACATAGACACATTCATCTTCTTCATATTCTCCACAATATTAAATGGCGTAGCAAAGTGTGATTTCTGATGTGCTTTAATAGCACCATGTTCTGCTGGCTTGTGAACATTTTCTTTGGTGACAGGGATGTGAGTGTCTCCCACCATGTTTGTTGTATTTAATGATGGTTCAACAGGTGATTTACCCTTATTTGTTGTTTTCTCTGTCTCAAGGGCTCTTTTCTTGGCTCGAGAATATGCTGATATTGGTGAGTCATTATTAACTGCACAAAACTCATCTCTTTGCTAGTTGAGAAAAGTGGTTTCAGGAGTAGGCGCTTCATGTTGCTATTTATTTGCATCAGTTGTGAGATTTTGTTGTCCCACTGCTGTATTTTCTACCATTAATGCCTGATTAATGACTCCATTTGTGCATATGGCTTGATTATGTGGTTCATTATAGGGATAACACCACTCAAAGTCTGCTACAAGATTGTTTTGCATGGGTACAATGTCTCTTACTAGATTGGTAGAATTGAGAGGAGTTGGGTAATAAGGCCAGAAAGGTCTTTGGTTAATATTCTGCCTATAAACCATTGCATTACCCTGAAATGGCTACCTATTTCCTTGAGGTTGGCTTTGATTTTGCTGCTGGTAAGGCAGATTTACAATTGGATTCTACTGTTGGTAAGATGGCCTAAGCTGAAATTGTTGTTTTTTAAGGTTAACTAGCTCATTACTAAAAGTTTGCATCATATTTTCAATCTTGAGCTGACTATTCTTAATTTCCTATAGCTCTGGTGAAGGACCTGTAGTACTTGAAGGGCCTGCTAGGGTAATTTCTTGGCTGGGAACAACAGGTAATGGGTTAAATGGCAGAATTGTTAATGACATATTTGGTTGAATGTCCGAAAAAATGGGCATTGGAGGCCTAAAGGCTATTTTACCAGCCTGAATAAGACTATTTTCAGCTCTAATGGAAATATCATAAGCTTGAGGCAGTGAAACACCTCCCATAGACTGAATCATCACAAAAATATTGCTATTTAAGCTTTTTAAATAGTAAAGAAAAGCATGGTATGCTGAAGGTCTTACCATAATGGGTATTCTAGTTCAGGTCCTTTGAAACTAGTTGTTGAAATCCATCATTTGTTCTTGTGGTGCACGCTTTATGGTTGTGAGCTACTCCACAAGCAACAAGAAGTCTGAATTATCTTCAAAATGTCTTGTCAAAGTGTCACCCAAAGCATCCCATGAGTCTATGGAACCAACAGTCAAACTTTTGAACCACTGAAGTGATTTCCCCTTTAAAGATGCTACAAGTAGTTTAGTAGCAACATCTTCCTCTGTAACATGATGTACATTGCATAAAGTGGCAACATCCCTTATATGCTTATATGTTGTAGTCTGATTTTCTCTAGTAAAATATGGTAAACTCTTCAATGTAGCAAGTGGTATGTCATGATGTTGAGAAAAATTCAAGGGACTTCCTTGATTAAAAGGCACAAAAGCATATGCCCTTGCCATTAGTGGAGGTTTCCATACAGGCTATTGTATTGGTTGTTGTTGAATAGGAACACTCTGCTAAAAGCTCATATTTTCTGTACTTACTGGTATAAAACTAGTACTTGCTGAAGTTTCAGTTGAGTCAACAAATATGTCAAACTTCAGCCCTTACTGATGGACTTGTTGAATCCCTGACTTTCCTTTGACGTGTTCTACTGTACACACGAAGATTAGGGGCTGAAAGTTTCCTTCTTGATGTTGGCTTCATTCTAGCAAGACTCCTTCCACATCTTTTTGGAGTTTCCAACTGTAGATATTCAAAAGAATCAGAACTTCGTGTTTGAATCTTTCTCATGAATTCATCATGCCTTGCTGGCTAGTTGAAAAATGACTTTTAGCTGTACTAGCATAGTTGAAAAATGTGCTCGTGTCCCAGCAGGCATGCCAAAACTGTTAAGTTTTAAGATTTGCACCTAGTACTGAACTGAAAGAGTTTAGTAATCCTTACTTAACATGGGAGTCATTTCACTATGTGAGACTTGCTAATGAAATGAAACCTTCGGGTTCTAGGCCGACTCCTATTGGATCTTTCAGTGAAAATCTTTAAAATACTTAATGTAAACTTGTAGGGGAAAAAGGTAAGAAACTGCTGAAAGTAAACCTTAAACCTAAAACTTAAATTAAGAAAAGGAGGTGATACACCAAAAATGATTATGAAGACTCAAATACACTTGACAGAGAGGGCTATACAGCTATGCGAAATGCAAACAAAGCACATCTTCCTATGAAGATTTGCACAAATAATTTATGATAAGGTTTCAGTAATGAAACAAAAAAAGAGGAAAAATTAACACCTCACTTTAATCAATTTCACTTTTAAACACATATCATAACCTACAAATAAGCTTACTTTCCTACAAACAGGTGTTGGAATGAGATAGAAAAAACAAGGAATAATAAACATTCTCAACTTAATGTATCAAATCATTCAAAAAAATGCACACATAACTTGTAAAAAGGAAAAAGGCTTAACAATGAACACAAAAAGCATCATTGCACTGCTGTCACTTGTATTATGTCTCCAAAAAGATGAATTACAAACTCTGCAACAAAGCTCAGGACTCAGAAAAGAAATCTCAAAACTCTGTCATAAAATCAGAACTCCTCCAAAAATGAGTTACAAAACTCATTAAGTACCCAAAAAACAACCTTGGGTCGAATGCAGCATAAAAGCCTCCAAATTAGGGCTTAGAAGCTTCTAAAAATAAAAGTCCCATGATGCTTAAGACTTTACTAACCCATAATAAGGCCTATGACTCATCAAAATTTATCCCTAAACTCTTCAACTGATTACAAATATCTTCAAACTGATTGGGTAAAAGAAAATTCAACCCCAAAAAGCCTATTTTTCCTCTAAATGTTCCCAACTGATTGTCTATATTTAATGGGATATAATGGCTCTATTTTTTTACATGACAAATAGAAAAAAAACATTAAATGATTTATAAGGTATCATTTAAATGCTTTTTCTTTACAATATTATATTCATGTAAAAGAAAATAATTACAACAATCTCTTTTATTTTGCATTTAAAATAAACAAAATATTAACATGATCAATCATCTTAATATTCTATTTTAAATAAAATCAAATGCCGAAACAAAAGACTTTATAAACTCCATGTCCATTATAAACAAATGAGGGAAAAAAATAAAAACCCTATTCTCTAAGCTTGTGGACTCCAAATTTTATTGAAAATGACATAGGGCAGATAAAATGTTGAAAGAGCCCTAATCTTGTTTCGTTTCCACATTTTCATATTCAAAGCCTTCTGGAAGGGTCTAGGGTTTCTAGAATGCCAACTCTACTGGAAAACTTGATGGTTTTTGCTTTCTTCTCTTCTCCTCCATATGCATTTGTTGAGGCTGACTCTATGACAACCATGAATGTTGTTTTATGTATTGTGTTCTTTGACCTTGTATTATACTTTTGTAACAGTCTTCACTCCATTCAAAAGGTAGGTTCATGGAATATGTTGATGTTATACAAGATTTTCTATTGATGTTTCTGAATCAGCAATGACACTTGAGTACCAAGGCAACATTCAGTTGTTACATTTCCCACATTGAGTTGCCAATAGTGCCAAATTTTCAATTGAATCAGCTATAGGAAACTTTCATACTTTCAATAATGATTTCCATTAAATCATTGGATTATGTCTGTTGTACTTACTAGTATCTGTATTACTGTGCACATTATTTTACATTCTCATGTTGTATTAAATGCATTGATCTATTTCTTTCTTGAAAAACTCATGTAACTCACCATTATCATTTCAATTCAATAGATCCTTTTAACAAGAATTGCTATTCTTGATACTTAAGTTTTAGCTTTGGCATTATGGAAAGTCACTATAGTTGTTCATCTTTTAAGAAATGCATTAAATCTCGAGGTTTTTTGAAAACATTTTCCCATAACATGTTTTACATTTGCAGTGAAAACCCCTCAACTCTTAGCATAGCTTGAAGTATTTCTTGTTGATTATCTTGCATGTCTTCTTGCAGTAAGTACACATTTGCAATCTGCGATGTCAATAATCATTTATTTGCTGTAATCTTGTAGCATATTATTCTGTGAGGTTCGAGCATGGGCTCGTGACACTCACAAATAAATTCTTTCAACTTATTTTCTTTTGTAATGAAATGCATCAACAAAGAACATGTGTAGTTGTAAAGATAGGCAGTCATTTCTTAGATCCTTCAGGACCTAACATTAGTTTTCTCTCTTTTTTGCAGCTGTTGGAGAACGTGGAGCTTAGAGTTGGACGAGTACGGCAGAGAATCCATAACTAGTCAAAGCAACATGCAATGACTGATTATCTCTACTCTTATTTCTTTCATTCATATGTATCTTCTGTTTGTTTATTTCTTTATGAAAGAAAATTAGATAGCTATACTCACGACTTGTGTGAGATCCTTTCTTGTCAACATATCAATTCATTTCATTTTTTGAAAACATCAATTGTATATTTGAAACTAAATAATACAAGGACGTTTCTATTTTTTATATATGAAATGAATGACACTTATGTAGTTTTCTCATATGCATACTTAAATTTTCCACATGTGCAAAATTTTAGTAACCAAACAGGGCCTAAATGAATTTTTAAAAGAATATTATAGATGATATGGAGGTGCCAATATCTCATCGTCATGGAACCGATGAGAGACATATAACTATAATTGCTCTGCCTTGACTCTTTGACACTTGAGGCATCCTGCCATGTAACCTATTATTTCCCTTTTCATCCCCTTCCAAAAAATACACGTGTTTTATATTTGCCAACATCTTGGTCACCCCACGATGTCCAGAATATGGGGCTATGTGGAACTCTTCTAAAATTATCATTCAAACTTCCAGAACCTTGGGTATATACATCCTAACCCTGTATCTCAACAATCTGTCCTCTTCTAATTGATAATATCAATACCTCAGATCTTGAGGGTCTCTGTAAAGTGCTTGATTGACCTTACTATAGAAATCATCTTTGATTAGGTGTTGTAATACTTGTTCCCTAAGCCCAATATTTATGGCTAGCATAGTTGATATATGCCTTCACTAGCATAAACCATCTGCTACCATGTTTTCCTTGCCCTTAATGTAGCTGATCTCAAAATCACAATCTGCTAGAAATTCCAATCATCTCCTTTGTCGATCATTAAGGTTAGGCTAAGTAAATATATATTTCAGGCCGTAATCACCTAACCAGAGTTCAAAGGGTTTTCCTATCAAACAATTCCTCCACATGTGGAGGGCATGAATAATGGTTTCTAATTTCATATCATGTGAAGCATAATTCTTTTCATAAATCTTCAGCTTCCTTGATTCATAAGATATAACTTGATCTTCCTGCATCAATACACCTCCTAACCCCTCCCAGATGCATCCATTATAACCAAAATTGGCCTTGTGGAATAGGTACTCTAAATATGGGGGTAGTACTTATCTTTTTCTTTAAATATTGAAAAGATGCTTGACACTTTTTAGTTTAAATGTACTTCTTCCTTTTCTTTGAAGTGAGATGACGAGGTAAGCTATTCTTTGACAAATTTTCTATAAAATCCTTCGAGGCCCATGAAACTCTTGACCTCTATCATGTTCCTAGGTATAGGTCAATCTCTTATTACCGTTATCTTAGTGGGGTCTATGTCTATCCCTTTGGCTGAAATAATGTGATTCAAGTACTTGATCTCCTTTTGATAGAATGAAAATTTTGATAATTTTCTGTACAATTTATGTTCTCGTAACCTCTACAAGACAATCTCTAAGTACTTTTGATGTTCCTCCTCATTTTGAGATTATATGAGAATGTCATCAAGAAAAACCAACGCAAATCTACCTAGACAATCTTAGAATATGTTAATCATAAGATTCATGAAAGCTGTCAGAGCATTGGTTAATCTGAATGGTAGTACAATAAATTCATAATGGCCATATTGAGTTCTTAAAGCATTTTTGTGAATGTATTTGTCTTTAATAAGAAGCTAATGATAACTAGACCTTAGGTCAATCTTATTAAATATTGTTGCACTTCTCATTTGATCAAATAAATCACCAATCTTGGGATGTGGATACCTATTCTCGATAGTAACTTTGTTGAGTATTCTATAGTCTATGCACAATGCCATGGTCCCATCCTTCTTCTCGATGAACAATATTGGGGCTCCCCAAGTTGATACACTTGGTCGAATAAGTTTCTTATCTAACAATTCCTTAAGGTATATTTGAAGTTCCATTAATTCAACAGTGGTCATCCGGTAGAGTTCTCTTGATATAGGCTCCATCCTAGGTACCAAATTGATAGTGAAATCAAACACCCTAGATGGTGGTCGTCCAGGGAGTTCTTTTGGAAACATATCTTGAAATTTCTTAGGGTATGGGTACTTATTTTCAAAGGGTTCCTTCGATTTCTAGAGCGTGGTCATTCTGATGGGCATTCTTCTCTCATTCCTTTAAATTTTCTATCTTGATTGCGAAGATGTCACACCCTCTCCTACTAAATCTTTTAAGTTGCATAGTTGAGATTTGTCATGGTTTAATCTAATGCAAAATTCATTTAATATTATGGGGGTTCCCGATCATCTAGGAATTCTATCATCTTGGGAAGATAGCCCACCTTAGCCTTATGTTCACTAAGCCAATTTATACCCATAATGATATTGCAGGACCCAAGACATGCTACATATAGATTCACATCTATAGAAAACTTTGGAAAGTCAACCCTAGCCTCAAACATTAGCCCTTTGGCTGGTTTGCATCCTCAATGGTCCATGGGTTTTTCATAAAACTAGTTCTTTTTGGAAATCTTCTTAATAGCTTTGGGGATATAAAATATTTTGTTGCCCCTGTATCAATTAATATAGAAATAGGTTTCTAGATCTTACCCTGAGTTTATATGGACCTAGATGTTGTTATGCTTGTTGATTATCCAATGCTGCATGAATCCCCTACTAGTAGACAATTTGATGTGGCAGTAATTGAGGTTTAAATGGTTGGTTTGTACTTGACTTGTTAGGGCACGTGTTGGCATATGATCCTCAACATAGGTAAAACATCCTAACAATGGTCCCTTGTTTTCATTTCCTTTATTGTCCCCATTGTAGTTACCCTTGATGTCTTTACCACTATTTCCTTTGAGTTCTAGTTTATTGGGCTTGAAGTTCTTAAAATGATTCTTGTGTGATCCTGAATATGATCCTTTTTTGTTCTAGCTAGTTTTGCTCTTGTTATCCTAGATAGAGTCATCCCTTTTTTATTTCGTGCTCTTGATAGATGACTCTCTCTCAAGCTTCCTTCATAGTTCATAGAGCGAGGACATCTACTGCTCCCTCGATCCTATGGTTCAATCCCATAATGAACTTCCTAACTTTCATGTTCTTGTCCTATTGGTACGAGGGTGCATACTTCAACAATTGAGTGAAATTCTCCTAGTACTTGTGCACATACATATCCCCTTGTTTAAGGTTTTGAAAGTCTAGCAATTTTTGGTCATAGAAAGTCTTGGGAACCCATTGATTCTTAAAAGTGGAAATGAACTAGTCCCACATAACTTCAATTGTCTTAATGTTGAGTTCTATCTTAGTGTTTCCCCACCAAGTAGTTGCTTCACCTGAAAGGTGGTATATTCCCCACATTGCCTTCTAGGTTTTGAAAAAACTATTGATTTCAAAGTATTGTTCCATCTCAGTTAGCCAGGCCTTTGCATCCTCTCGAAATTCAAAGCTTGGGAACCTTGGTGGTTTGATCTTTTTTATTACTAAGGACAACTCACTAACTACTTCTAGTTTCTTTTGTTTTTCAGTTTGAGTGGGTCAGGGACTCTTTTCAATGTAGCTAGAATTTTCAGGTTCGGTTCTAGGTGAAGAAAGGATTGTATCTACTCTTGACCTCGCCCAATCTGGGCTTCTAGATCATTCATTTTCTTTTTCATGTTTTCTAGCTTTGTTTGTGTTTCTTGCAAAACTTGAAGCAACATATCTAAGGGAATTTGTGGGTTGACTTCATTGGTCACTTCATTATCTAAGATGTTTTCATTGATGTTCATCTTTCCTATTTTTAAAAAGTCCCTGTAATGTAAATAAATTTCTTAAATCAATATCATGTTTGTACTTGACATATTTATGCTTGTTTAAAAAAAACTACGAGGAAAACAAAGATATTTACTAGTTGCTCATTTTACTAGATACATCAAAATTACTAGTTACATCTATAACAAAGTTTATTTACAAAAATCTCCTCTCCCAAGGATACTACAAAAGGAAATACTAATTGAATTTTTAGATACCCCATTCCTAGGTAGTTTGTTTAGTTTCAATCTTGTTCTTATCCTGCACTATCCATGTTTTACTAAAGATTGTGAGGGGATTAGTTTGTCGGGCATTCCATGCCTTGATAAGTTTGTCCCTACGTATTGTCTTTCTGGCAGGAGTCCATCTGACCCTGTGCTTCTTCATTCATTGGATGGCCTATGCTAGGGTTTCATCATCCTAGGGCATGAAGCAATAGGAATAATCATGCTTTGACATGTTCTTTATCAAAAAAAAGAATATGGAATGCCAAGATTTCTTGCAAGGAGTCTTCCAGATATACATCCCGCTACATTTAAATATGTATTTTTAGTTTTCCTAGTTTGGTTAAGTGATGAGCCCAAGGTTCAGAGTTGAACCTAGTGCTTTGATACCATATGTAGCATACCATTTTTCATATACTAGAAAAAGAGATTAGTTCTAGTGATAAAACTATCCTTCATAACTTAATGACATAAGGCATTTAAATGCCTTATTTCTTTGAGATGTAAAACTAACAATTGACTTCAATGTATAAGAAATGTAAACAATAGTTAAGAAACAATCTTTTTCCTAGTTACATGAAAAGAAACTAGCATAACTTCCATAAATACTACTAACATAATCATTTAACACTATGATGATTATAATTAAATACACTTCAATGAATAACATGAATATAAGATGAAAAAATACACAAGTTCGAGAATAATACAAGTGTCGGTATCTAACACTGTGTTGTGTAAGCCTTGATATTTGGTGAATAGGACAAGCATTGGCATATGCTTAACCTCCCAATTAAGGACCTTAACTTATCCCCACACAATCTCTTATGAGAAAGACCCTCCCTACCCTAGATTTTAGGCTTGGGGCACCATGGTCCTACCATCTGAGCATCTCGGTGTTAGATTGTTGGCTAAGAAACAAACAAGGCAGTGGATATCCTCCATCAACCTTCCCTTCTGTTATATAGCATCTAGACCATTTGGTGATCAAATGCAGCAAGCATGCCTCTACCTACCTTGGCCAAGGATTTTAGATGGGTAGTGTATAATCCTAATCACCTGCCACTTGACTTGACAACCATAATATTTATACATTTGGACAATCATGAGATGACCCAACATATACAGTTTTAAAGTGTTTACTTTTTCCCATATTGACATTTAAAATTATTCTTGCAGGGGAACTTCTCTTCCTCACCCATTCGTACTGACCTTTCCTGGTCTAAGGCATTTCCTGGGAGGTTTCAAAGAATACAATGCATTTCAGTATAGTAATCAGAATTCTCTTCTTGAGTTTGGTTCTTATCTCCATGGTATATAGACTATACCACTGTATAATCCAGATGCATAAGTAATATCAGAACAAGGTCTATATATTTATTTGTTGTTCACAATACACATTCGATTATTGTGATTACTAAGCAAAATAATATAAGTGAAGGGTAACAGTTGATCGGGTCTATACATTCTATATGGCATCCATCACTTGATATACACAAAAATAATACAAAAAGAAAAATAGAATAGCTTCCATGCTCTCTAATTCATTATTCAAGGCCTTCGAATAATGCCAGTGTTTCTAATGCATGAATCGTGAATGCAAGACATTAGTATGATCATTCGTTTGTAACAACATGTCTAAAAGAAAAAAGCTAAATGCATGTAAAAGTGAAACACGGTAGATGGTATCATGACTTGAGAATTGATATCATATTGGTGATTGCAACACATTACCCAGAGTTTTAGTCAGAACTTGCATTCTAAACTATGAGCAATCATTGATTATTTTTCAGTTTGGGATGTTGTAATGCAACAAAAAAGGTGATATATCAAGGCCACATATATTCCTATGGTCAATTTTCAGAGTTCTTATGATTACAAAAAGAGATAGGTGCACGAAAGAGGAATCACCCTTTGGTAGTGGAATGCTCACATATAACATTGCTCGCTCTGTCCGTTACAAAAAAGGGAGTCGTGTAGCATGATTGTCCATTGATCATTAGTAACCTCTCATAAATCTTGAAATAAAAATTTAAAAGAAGATTATAGCCGATATGGAGGTGGCAATATCTCAACGTCATGGAACGATGAGAGACATATAATTATAATTACTCAAGGTTGATATATATATATATATATATTGGCATCATGTTATTTGATGTCACCTATGATTGTACATACACCTATGCCTATGTATATATACATATGCTCGTGTAATTTAAAATCATGTGATTTTATTTGTTTTTCTTTCAATATATTATTTATACACACACATATGTTTGTAAATATGGCCATACATGTAGGTGCAATTATAAGTGTTAAAATACCATGGTGTCAATATATAGATTCACTAATTGACGACAACTGAATGCCATGACAAAATTAAAAGAAGGTAACATCTCTCTTCCATATAATTATTTAAATGTTTACATACATTCCGTGTTGCCTATTCATTAAATCCTTCACCAAGGTGGTTAGAGCTCATACCTGATAATCTGTTGATGGATCTTTTTGTTTTGGGTGCCCCATTCCTTAAATCTCGTTTAGCAATGCTTCCCCCCTTCATTTGCTCCTGCATCCAAAAGAATATTTCCACGATAGTAAAATATTCCTTCCATGAAAAAGAAAAATAGCTGCAAGCGGGCTCTAGCAATGGAAACATGCTCTAATCAGAGCTCAAGTGATTTGGAGGATGATGCTGCCCCCCTGGACAATGACTTAGCCCATACTGCAACTGAAGGATGTTCTTCTAAGACCAATGATACTGCTCTCAACCTGGATGAGATCTCGACCATGATTCTCCGCTTTCTTCCCCTAGTACTGTCAGCAAGAGAGGTAAGCCCTCTTCTAATAAGGGTAAAGCTAAGGATAATGTCTCTTCCTCGAAGTGTAAAAGAAAAAATAGGATTAATACTAGCCTTGAGATCAAGGGTGTTATCATTAAAGATGATAGTGGAAAGATGGTGAATAAGGAGGTCTTGCATGATAAAAATGGTAGGAAGGAGAATAGTAATAACGAAAAAGATGGGCTAATCAACTTGATTACCCATACACTAGATACGAAGCATGTTGAGAACTCCCCTAGTAATGCTACCCTTTCCCTTGATCCAGTGTTAGCTAATGCTTCTCTGGCCAAATGCAGTCATGAAGATATTAATCTTGGTACAAACAATGAGCCCAATACCCAAAACTAGGACTTTAAGGAAAAGATGGAAAAAAATAATATTGTAGAGAAGGATGATTTAGAGGATAATGATAATGTTCTAGAATTTCTGCATAAAGCCAAAGATAGAGCTAATATTGAGATGGTGATGGACAACTAGATGTATAATGAAATTAAAAAGCTTTACTTCTCTGTATCATCCTTGTAGAAGAAGTCCCTATTTTTATAAGTAAAGTTGGATGAGGAAAGTAAGAAGCGGAGGGAGTTGGAATCTCTGGTTGGGAACATTCCAACTAAACTTTAGGATTATGAAGCTTCCCTTAAAAAACTTATTAAGGACAATGAGATTGGTATGCAAGGTGTGAACTTGTCCATCCTAGTTGCTGCTGCTTCTATTGGAAAAGTTCCTCTGGATGAAGCTAACTCGACTGGTCATGCTCCATTGTTGGTTGGTGGTTTGAGTAGAAGAACCAGAAAAAACACGAAGAAAGCGAACCTCCAACTTCCTACAAAGAATATTCAAGACTCTCTCAAAGAGGTTGTTGTTTTAGGCACATCTATTACTGATGCTATTATAGATTTGATCTAAGGTTTTATCTAGGTTTTTTCTAGACTTTTGGTCCTTGTTGTTTTGTTGATTTATGTTGGTTGTTGGTCCCTATAAAACTAGCTCCTGACTTTGGTTCTTTTTTGTTTGGGATTTTGGGTCCCCTTCAAACTTGCTTTTACCTAATCAAAACATATCTCGTCCATTTAAATCAGGATAGCTAAAATCAACAATAATGCATAAGTGTCATCACTAACATTTATGTTAAAATATAAGCATTCATTTTAAGTTAAAATAGGAACTAACAACTAACAAGTCATTTTCACATGAATCAAAATAGTTAACCATAACTTCCATTTCACAAGATCATGACATTCAAGAGTTTTAACTAACCATTACAATGACTATAATATTATTTTAAAAGTTCAAAAATTTGGGAAGTAACATAGAGCAAATATATTATCAATGTTTTGGAGCGATTTAATATGACTAATTGCAAGCAACAAGTTGTTCCAATGTTACATGGAACAAAGCTTTCCATTATTGACAGTCCAAAATTTCCGGATGAGATTGAAGACATGAAGCACACACCTTATGCAAGTGTCCTTGGAAGTCTCATGTACACAATAGTCACTATGAAACTAGACATTGTGCAAGTAATGTCAATATTGAGTCATTTTATGGTGAATATGGGCAAGCCACATCATGATCATGTGAAGAGTGCTTTGAGATATTTGAAGAGTAAGTTACAACACACATTGTGCTATCAAGGTAACTCAATTGGATCAAATAGACCGGTTAGCATTCAAGGCTATGTGGACACTGATTGGGCTAGGGACGCTGACAAAAGAAGATCCACCAGCGGATATGTATTCATAGTAAATGGTCGTGCGATCAGTTGAATGAGTAAATGACAAAGTGTAGTTGCATTGTCGACAACTGAGGTAGAGTACATGGCATCTACTCGTGTGTATTAGGAAGCAGTTTGGCTTAAGCGCTTGTGTTTTGATGTTGGCTATGATGTAGGAGGCATTACAATCTTTTGTGACAGTTAGAGTGCAATGTGTTTGGCGAAGACTTCTACTTTCTATGCTAGGACAAAACACGTTGATGTACAATATCATTTTGTATGTGACATGGTTGAAGATTTAAATGTAAATTTAGAAAAGGTTAGCACTTGAGAGAATGTTGCAGATACATTGATGAAGCCAGTGAACATAGTTAAGTTTAACTGGTGCACAAGCTCTATGGGGCTTAAAGCTTCTGACTCTTGTTAGTCATGTTGAGTAACTTTGTACTTAGTGAAGGGGGTGATTGTTACGGTGGTGATGGAGTACAATGCCCCACTGTACAGTGAGTCAACCGTACGATGAACCTCACAATACAGTGAGGGTTCTCACATACTTTTTTGCATTCACATATTGGGCACGATCTATGGTATGTTGTACGACTTCCGCCATACTATGTTCACTTGACAGTGATGTCAAGTGCGAGAAAAAAGTCAGTGTATGACAATTTGTGTATGGTGACTGGAGGCATCTAATGCTGAAGGTAGTGATGATGCTCTTAGCTAATGATTGGTGCTCCGACTAGAAAATTGTTTCTATTGTGACTGACGACAAGTACACCATTCTGTAATGTAACAATTTCTTTACAAAATTTCCTAACAATTTGCAATGTGCATAAATGACTGCAAGATTCATGAAGAATGGTATGATGAATGTTAGGTTGACTGTAAGGCAATTTGGGCATGTGAAAAATCTAGAGTGTTCCATGTAAATTTTGTTTATTGTAATACAAAAGTTTTCTTGGGGTTTTATTTCTCGAAATGGTTTCCCACGTTAAATCTTGTTTTCTTTGTGAATCTTATGTCTATTATTTCCATGCTTCATTTATTTGCACATCCTAGAATTTTTTTGTTTGCTTATTCCTTCGTCAATTCAACATTCAGAAAGTGTTTCCGCACCATTGCTTTCCTAACATATCTAAGTTGGTGATTTTTAAGAGGCTACATGAAAATTTTTGCTAGCAAAGCATCCTAGAAAAGAAAATTACTACATAAGGAACTTAAGGCATAGACATGAGTTTACAATTCCCTCTTTCCACTATATTTTCTCAAACCCCAATACCTCAAACCCTTGTGGAAAGGGTGTGTTTATAATGTCCAATGCTAAAGGAATACAATGATAATAAAATTGCATTAAGTTTGGGAAGCATGGTTTGTTAAATTGCAATTTTAGATTGCTTCTAGCTAGTATTTTGCATGACCTTGTTAAGGATGAGATTTAGAGGACTTTGTAATTGTATACACAATAGTGATTGGAATGGTGGAAACTTCCAGTCCTGTAGAAGTAGCAGAAATAGGAGTTTGTTGTGTAAACACAAATTGTGAAGTGATAAGGAATTAACAACCAAGCAAGGATTGATAGGTATTGAAAGGGCTCAGGATAAAATTAATAGCACATCCACTAGTAGTAGCAAAACATCAATCAAGATCACCGAAAATGTACTTAGTATGTGGATAGAAGCCCAAGAAAATGGGCACAATAAGTTACATGTCACTCAAATTAGATTGCAAATCTCTTATTTTTCCTGAAAGAGATGAATAAGAGGGGACATGGCTTTCAACTATATGTATCAATGTTTACCAAAATATGAGGCCCTTGAGAATTTGATTTAATATGAGGATTAAGAAGCACAAAGAAAATAACAAGAGTATGATGTGAGGTCCCAAATGAGAAACATGTAGAAATGTGATCTTGATAACAAGAAAATACATACATGTTGAGGCTCAATTCATGTGTCAAGTCTATGTGACCAACTTGTGATGTATTATACTAGAATCATGACATGGTTACTTTGCAACAAGTTGTAAGGGGTTTTAATAGAAGAGGAAGAATCTTTTGGTGGATGTGTTGTTCTCTTTTGAAGGTTTTGTCAAGATAAACTACTTGTGCATATGGTGTTTACTTTTATGTACGTGTCCTTCATTTTTGGTTTACACGATTTTCCTTGGACACTCCTTTGGACTTTTCTACCATGATTGCCTACTTACCATTTGTTGGGTTTACCACGAGTGAATAAATTTGTCAATTTAACGATCTTATGAGTATAATTGTAGTGTTCTCCTTAACCACAGGGACGCTTAAAACTGTGATTGACCTGGCATTGGCAAAAGATAATACAATTAATCTAACAAAAAATAGAAACGAACAGAGTTGATTGATAGCACTACTCTCCCATTTTCTGCTAGTAAGAAATCTTTCCATTTACTTGAAGTGTTTTTGTTCCATTCTCCACCTCCTCTTCTATATTCCGTACATATGTAAGTTCCCTGAAAATAAGTCAATGAAACACCATGTTATTATAAAATATATCTTCACTGGATAACAATATGTAAAAGCAGCACTAATCTGCATTACATTTTATGCATCTAATTTTAGTAAGCCAACAGCATGGTCTAAATTGATAAATACTCAAACGAAAAACAAAATAAAACCACACAAAATTTTGTAGAATCTGAAAATAAGACTTCTCCCTCGATTATTACTGCAAGTCTGACATGGTGCACACTATTACAGTACGAGCCAATTTTTTCAGATTGCTTCATTTAGTGTCACCAATAATCTCCGCAAGAACATTGCGCTTGTTTAAAATGATGGAAACGGTTGGCATCTCTCACAACAATTTCCCTTGCAACAATTTTGGATATAAATTTTGTTGCAGTGTGGCAGTCAGCACATACTCGAAGGTTCTTAACAACTCTAATGGTCATTCCAGGAGGTGTGTTTAACAAACCAAATGAAATTGCCAACTTTTCACTGTGGTGGCAGAGAAATAATTCTTTTTCCTCCTTTTCCACATCATTAAGTGAAAGTCTTGAATCTGAAAAATACCCTGCTACCTTCATCTCCCAAGCTAATTTCTCCAATTTCGCATAGATCTCCTGTGTTTGTGGGTGTGATCTATCTCCTACACAAAAAGCATGCACTATTTTATTGTTTTCAATCCAACTACATCCAGGGATCTTTTTTATTCCTCCATCTTTCATCAATCTCCTTACCATTTGAACCTCACTCCACATACCCACTTCTGCATAGATGTTTGATAGAAGAACATAAGTACCAGCATTTTTAGGATCCAATTCAAAAAGCACTGTTGCTGTAAATACTCCTAAACCTGCATTCATATGTGATCTACAGGCACCAAGAAAACACATCCAGACAACCACCGGAGGTTTAATTGGCATCTTAATAATAAAGTTTAGGGTGTTCTCCAAATAGCCAGATCGACCAAGAAGATCAACCATACACACATAATGATCCACAGTAGGCGTCATACGATATGGGTTACTTATCTGGTTAAAGTATGCACAGCCCTGATCCACTAAACCTGCATGGCTGCATGCAAATATTACACAAGCAAAGCTTACAATGTCAGGATATGTTCCAGAGTGCTTCATTAATTCAAAGATTTTGAGAGCATTCCCACAAAATCCATTTTGTGCATATCCTGCAATCATGGCATTCCAGGAGATCACATTTCTTTGAGGCATCTTGTCAAACATTTCCCATGCCTTGTCTATGCTTCCACATTTTGCATACATGTCTACCAGAGCACTTGCAACTACAATATCTGACAAACCCCCCCCTTCTGTTATGCTTTGATGGATGTCCATACCTTGTTCTAAAGCCCCCATTTTGGCACAGGCTGGAAGGATGCTAGCAAAGGTTGTGGAGTTTGGCTTTACAGCTGCCCGTTGCATTTGCTTGAAAGTTTCTAAAGCCTTTTCAAAAAATCCATTTTGTGCATATCCTACAATCATTGCAGTCCACGAGACCACATCTCTTTGAGGCATTTTGTCAAACACTTCACGTGCCTGATCTATGCTTCCACATTTTGCATACATGTCTACCAGGGCACTTGCAACTACAACATCTAACAAAAAACCACTTTCAATTATAATTTGATGCATACCCATACCCTGTTCCATGGCTCCAATTTGAGCAAGGGCAGGAAGTATGGTGGCAAAAGTTGTGGAGTCTGGCATTACACCACTCAGTTGCATTTGCTTGATAGTTTTTATGGCTTTTTCAACAAAACCATTTTGAACATATCCCGCAATCATGGCAGTCCATGAGATGACATCTCTTTGAGGCATTCTATCAAACAATCTACGGGCTTTGTCCATGTTACTACATTTTGCATACATATCTACCAGGGCACTTGCAACTACAATATCTGACAAAAATCCCCCTTCCATAATGCTTCGATGAATGTCCATACCCTGTTCCAAAGCTTCCATTTTAGCGCAGGCCGGGAGGATGCTCGACAACGTTGTGGAGTCCGGCCTTACCTCTGCTAATTGCATTTGCTTGAAAGTCTCTAATGCCCTTTCAACATGCCCATTTTGTGTGTATCCTGCAATCACGGCGTTCCATGAGACAACATCTCTTTTAGGCATTCTGTTAAACAATTCACGTGCCTTGTGCATACTGCCACATTTTGCATACATATCTACTAGAGCATTTCCAACCATAATATCTGAAAATAATCCACTTACAATTAAGCTTTGATGGATGGCTCTACCATGCTCCAAAGCTCCAATTTGAGCACAGGCAGGGAGGATGCTGACAAAGGTTGTGGAATCTGGCATTACACTTGCCAGTTGCATTTTATTAAAAGTTTCAAAGGCATTATCAAAACACCCATGCTGTGCATATCCTGCAATCATGGCATTCCACGAGACGGTATCTCTTTGAAGCATTTTGTCAAACAGTTCACGCGCCATGTGCATGCTTCCACATTTTACATACATATCTACCAGAGCAGTCCCAACTACAACATCTGACGAAAATCCTCTATCCTTTATACTTTGATGGATGTCCATACCTTGTTTCAGATCTCCCATTTTGGCACAGGCTGGGAGTACGCTGGCAAATGTGAACTGATCTGGTTGGAGTCCTGTTCGTTGCATTTGGTGAAACAGTGTGACTGCCTCGTGAGGAAACCCATGTCTTCGGTATGCTGAAATAATAGTATTCCATGAGAACCCGTCTCCTCCTTTCATGTGGTCAAACACTTTACGGGCATCAACCAAACTGCCGCATTTGTCATACATGTTAATAAGCTTATTCTGAAAGCTTGTGCGTGTAGAGAACGTGAATCGCCAGTGAGCAATGAAAGAATGAATTTTTTTCCCTTGTGAAAGCGCCTTCTTGAGAATGCAGGTCTGCAACAATTGAAGATATGTAGAGGAATCTGCAGGGGGGTTGTGTGTAGTAAGCAAAATGTGCAGAGTTTCCTTCAATTGACCCTCTCTACACAATGCTGTGATGTTGAGATGAGAAGTGTATGGCAATGGCATTTTAAGGTTGTAATTGAAGCTCGGAAAATGTGCAGCCTGAGAGAGCCACTACAGCAGATTGACATAAATAAAAATATAGATTCATAAAGAGAACCCGATTAACAGATATAAAAAGTGCAACGATTCAAGCATATTGATAGCTGTGAGAGATGACTGGCTGAGAGTTCGTATCTTCCTGGTTGTTACCTGCGTAATAATTGCAGGTTTTTATTTTCTGTATATTGTTTTGTTGTATTTGCCCTTCAATCACCCAGAGTCATACCATTTCGGTTCATGGCGAGACTGTGGGCTTTGACATCGGCTAGAGAAATTTGTTTTCATAGGTATTTAACAAGGTAAGTTTTTTTTGACGTTTAAAGGTATTTTACAAGATGTATTTTCATATCTTAATATTTTAATTTTAATGAGGTTTTATGAATTCTAGAGTTTTGACATTCTATTAAAGGTTAGGAAGTTCTATACCGATTGATTATTTGGTCATATGTATTTTTAAAAGTATATTTTGTTTGTCATTCAATTCTATTTGGCTTCAATTTAATGTTGACTAGCTAATTAGTGGGTTAAGTCTACTCTCATTCGATTTAAAGGGCTAGCTAATTATGTAGACATGTAATTTCCAAATATAGACTTCGGTATGTTCAAATAATCTTATTGGTTTTTACCACTTGAATCTAGGACTTTGTTATCTTTAAGTGCAACAATTCTTTATGGTCCTTATTTGGATCAAGTTGCACGATTAACTCTAACCTTGCAAACCCTTCCTAAGTTGTATTATAGCCTATCAAATTTTTTGATGTAGTTTACATCATCTAGAATTGTTTTTGCAAAGAAATGCTTCTAAAGAATATGCATGTCTATTTCTAATTAGCATGTTTTGTTGTGTAGTAGAATTCTTGTGGAGGAGGGCATTGGAATATTAAATTCACATTGTATAAAAGTTAGCCAAGTGAGTTGTGATTTATTATTTAATATTGTTGTTAAGATATTTGATTGTCTTCCCGTATATTTAAGTAGTTTAGGGAGTTATGTTGGAAGGCATTACGATACATTCAATTGTGACTCAATAATAATATTATTATTTGTGTTTAATATTGTGCAAATGAAGAAGCTCTTTCATTTTCCAACAAATAGTCATTGTTTAAAATGATGGAAGCAATATGAATCTCGCACAAAAATTACTCTTGCAATGATCTTGGACATAATTTGTGTTGCAATTTGACAATCAGTAGATCCAAAAAGGTTCATAACATCTCCAATAATTGTTAGAGGTGAATGTTGAACAAACCATATAAAAAAATTACACTTTTTAGTTAGTTAAATCATTCTTCTACCTTCTCTTCCACACCACTGAGTGTTGAATCTAACCTATTGCATTAATCTCAAAGCCACCTTCTCCAAATTTGATTAGTATGTGTGGGTGTCGTCCATCTCCTACACAAAAGGAATGAATCTAGAATGTAAACTGCTGCCATCATCTCCTAAGCCAATTTCTCCAACTTTAAATAGATCTCCTTTGTGTGTGGTTGTGATCGGTCCTACGATGTAACATTTTTCATCAACCTCCTTTCCATTTGAACCTCACTCCACTGACCCGTTGTTGCATAGATGTTTGAAAGAGGAGCATAAGTCGCAACATATTAGGATCCAAATAAAAAAGTAGTTTTTCTATAAATACTCCTAAAGTTATATTCATAATTGATCTACATGCACCAAGAAAACACATCCACAAAACTAGTACAAGTTTGTTTGGCATCTTCATGATAAAGATTAGGGTGTCTTCAAGATAGCCAACACAAACAAGGATGTCAACCATGCACACATAATAATCAATTGTAGACTTTACACAACAAGTGTAGTCATGACTAAAGTACACACATCCTTTATCCACTAAACTTGAATGGTTGGATGCAAATATAACACAATGAATTCTTCCAGTACTCGGATATGTTCCAAAGTACTTCATTAATTCAAATATTTTGAGAGCATCCTTAGAAAACCAATCATGGCATTCTATGACATGACATCACTTTGAGGTGCTCTGTTAAACAATTATCCTACCTTGTTTATGATTCCACATTTCACATGTCAATGAGGGCAGTTGCAACTATATTTGACAAGTCCCCCTTCCCCCTTCCCTCCCACCCCTTTCTATTACGCTTTGATGGACATCCATACCCTCTCGCAAAGCTTCGAATTTGGCATAGGCTACAAGGATTTGGCATAGATTGTGGAATTTGACTTTAGAATTGCAAATTGTTCTTTTTCCAAATGCCAAAACAATATTAATTCAAATATTGTTCAAAAAAATTTCAAGATACAAAAGGGATTCAAACTATATCCTTATGAGGGTCATGGGAAAACTTTTTGTAGCGTTGTGGATGTAGCTCATCATGAATTATTGTCCAATAATTTGGACAATCTATGAGTTTGAAGAAGTGGTAATTCAAGAACTCAAAAATTCAACTACGTAGCTCAATCTTTATGAGAATAAGGCCACTTGATGGAGTTCTACTTGGTCTAAGAATTATTTTTCCAAACAAAAGTTTCCACAGAATATGTTTTATTTTGATTAGCATGTTTTGTTGTGTGTTATGTACACCTGATAGAGGAAGGAGTTGGAATTTTAAGGTTTTACAATGTATCAAAGTCAGTTATATGTTTTATTTTGATTAGCATGTTTTGTTGTGTGTTATGTACACCTGATAGAGGAAGGAGTTGGAATTTTAAGGTTTTACAATGTATCAAAGTCAGTTGAATGACTTGTGGTTAATTACTTAGATTTTTTGTTAAAATAATTGATTGCATTCCTGCAAGTCGAAGTAATTTGAAAATTTAATTGGCATCTTCATGATAAAGATTAGGGTGTTTTCAAGATGGCCAGAAAGGACAAGATGGTTAACCATACAAGCATAATAATCAATTGTAGGTGTTAAGCAACAAGGGGTAGTCATGACTGAAATAAATACAGCCTTCATGCACTAAACCTGCATGGCTGCAGTATGTACGTACAGCCTTCAATCACTAAACCTGCATGGCTGCATGCATATATAACACAAGCAAAGCTTGCAGTATTAGGATGTATTCCAGAGTGCTTCAATAATTCAAATATTTTGAGAGCATCCTTCAAAAATCCATTTTGTGCATATCCTACAATCATGGCAATCCGTGACATGACATCGATTTGAGGCATTCTGTCAAACAGTTCTTGTACCTTGTATATGATTCCACATTTAGCATACATATCAATAAGGGCAGTTGAAAGTCGCAACTACATCTGACTAAAACCCTCTTCTATAGACATCCATAAAACAGTTCTCATACCTTGTATATGATTCCTTGTGAGGGTACAACTTGATGTAGCACTGGATGTAGTTCATCATAAATTATTGTCCAATAATTTGGGCAATCTAATGAGCTGGAAGAGGTGGCAATCCAAGAACTCAAAATTTATAAATTTTGTTGCATTTTGGCAAACGTTAGACTAAGGTTCCTAACATCTATAATAGTGTGGTAGAGGTGCACGTTGAACAAACTAAATGAAGATTCCAGCTTTTCAGTTAGATAAATCCTTTTCTACCTTCTCTTCCTCATCACTGAGTGCCTTGAATCTGGAATGTAACCTGCCGCCTTTATCTCCTAATTTGATTCCTCCAACTTCGAATAGATCTTCTCTGTGTGGAGGTGTGATATATCTCCTACACAGAAAGCATGAATCTGGAATATAGATTGCTGCCTTCAACTTCTAAGCCAACTCCTCCAACTTTCAATAGATCTTCTCTATGTGTGGGTGCCATCTATCTTTCAGAGATCTCTCTGTGTGGGAGTGATCCGTCTCCTACACAGAAAGCATGAATCTTGAATATGGCCTGTTGCCTTCATCCCCTAAGCCGATTTCTCCAACTTTGAATAGATCTCCTGTGTGTGTGGGTGTGATCTATCTCCTACATAAAAGGCATGTACCATTTTATGGCCATCAACCCAGCTACATCCCGGGATCTTTTTGATTCCTCTTTCTTTCATCAACCTCCTTACCATTTGAACCTCACCCCACTGACCCGCTTCTGCGTAGATGTTTGAGAGAAGAACATAAGTCGCAGCATTTTTAGGATCCAAATCAATAAGTAGTGCTGCTGTAAATACTCCTAAACCTATATTCATATGTGATCTACAGGCACCAAGAAAGCACATCCACACGACCACCACAGGTTTAATTGGCATCTTAATGATAAAGTTTAGAGTGTTCTCAAG
The DNA here is from genome assembly GCA_028749045.1 of Cupressus sempervirens. Classification (NCBI taxonomy): domain Eukaryota; kingdom Viridiplantae; phylum Streptophyta; class Pinopsida; order Cupressales; family Cupressaceae; genus Cupressus; species Cupressus sempervirens. Next base: position 524,771,827 of record CM053789.1, on the reverse strand, counting down.
ATAGCCAGCACGGGCCAGAAGGTCAACCATGCACACATAATGATCAATTGCAGGTGTTAAGTAATAATAGGTAGTCATGTGACTGAAGTATGTACAGCCCTCATCCACTAAACCTGCATGGCTGCATGCAAATATAACACTCCCAAAGCTTGCAGTATCAGGACGTGTTCCAGAGTGCTTCATTAATTCAAATATTTTGAGAGCATCCTTTGAAAATCCATTTTGTGCATATCCTGTAATCATGGCATTCCATGACATGAGATCTCTTTGAGGAATTTTGTCAAACAGTTTCCATGCCTTGTCTATGCTTCCACACTTCGCATACATGTCAACGAGGGCTGTTGCAACTACAACGTCTGACAAAAATCCCCCTTCCATTACACTTTGATGGATGTACATACCCTGTGCCAAAGCTCCTATTTTGGCAAAGGCTGGAAGGACGCTGGCAAAGGTTGTAGAATTCGGCTTCACACCTGCCAATTGCATTTGTTTGAAAGTTTCTAAAGCTTTTTCAAAAAGTCCATTTTGTGCATATCCTGCAATCATTGCAGTCCATGGGATGACATCTCTTTGAGGCATTCTGTTAAACACTTGGCGTGCTTTGTCTATACTTCCACATTTTGCATACATGTCTACCAGAGCACTTGCAACTACATCTGAGGAAAATCCACCTTCTGTTATGCGTTGATGGATGTCCATACCTTGTTCCAAGGCTCCTACTTTGGAACAGGCTGCAATGATGCTGGCAAAGGTTGTGGAATTTGACTGTACACCTGCCAATTGCATTTGCTGGAAAATTTCGAAGGCCTTCTCAACGAGTCCATTTTGTGCATATCCTGCAATCATTGCAGTCCATGAGATGACATCTCTTTGAAGCATTCCATCAAAAAGTCTACGTGCCTTGTCTATGCTTCCGCATTTTGCATACATGTCTACCAGCGCACTAGCAACTATACCATCTGACAAAAACCCCCCTTCTGTTATGCCTTGATGGATGCCCACACCCTGTTCCAAAGCTCCCATTTTGGCACAGGATGGGAGAATGTTCGCAAAGGTTGTAGAGTCTGACTTTATAGCTGCCAATTGCATTTGCTTGAAAGTTTCTAAAGCTCTCTCATCAACCCCATTCTGTGCATATCCTAAAATCATTGCATTCCATGATATAACATCTCTTTGAGGCGTTCTATCAAACAGCTCACGTGCCTTGTTAATGCTTCCACATTTTGCATACATATCTACAAGGGCACTTACAACTACAACATCTGACAGAAACCCTCCTTCCATTATTCTTTGATGAATGTCCATACCCTGTTCCAAAGCTCCAATTTTGGCACAGGCTGGTAGAATGCTGGCAAAGGTTGCAGAGTTCGGATGTATATCACCCAATTGCATTGTCTTAAATGCATCTAATGCCTCTTCAATAAACCCATTTCGTACGTATCTTGATATGATGGAATTCCATGAAACCACATTTCTTTGAGGCATTTCCTTAAAAATCCTTACAGCTTCATCAAGAACACCATTTTGTGCATATCCTGAGATCAAGGCATTCCACGAAATGACATCTCTTCGAGGCATTCTGTCAAACACATCACGCGCCTTATCCATGATTCCACATTTTGCATACATATCTACTAGAGCATTCCCGACTATGATATTTGAAAAAAACCCACCTTCAATTATGATTTCATGGATGTCTGTACCCAGTTCCAACGCCCCCATTTGAGCAAAGGCAGGGACGATGCTTGAATAGGTTGTGGAGTCTGGCTTCACACCCGCCAGCTGCATTTGCTTGAAAAATTCAAAGGCCTTCTCAGCAAACCCAATTTGTACATATCCTGCAATCATTGTATTCCATGCGACCGCGTCTCTTTGAAGCATTTTATCAAACAGTTCACGCGCCTTATTCATGTTTCCACATTTTGCATACATGTCTACCAGAGCCGTTGCAACGACAACATCTGACGAAAATCCTCTATCTTTTATACTTTGATGGATGTCCATTCCCTGTTCTAACGCTCTCATTTTGGCACAGGCTGGAAGTACGCTGGCAAATGTGAATTGATCAGGTTGGAAACCTGTTCGTTGCATTTGGTGGAACAGAGTGATTGCCTCGTGAGGAAATCCATGTCTTCGGTATGCTGCGATGATCGTATTCCATGAGGCATTGTCTGGTTCTTTAATGAGGTCAAACACTTTACGAGCATCCAACAAGCTTCCGCACTTGACATACATGTCAATAAGCTTATTCTGAAAGGGTGTGCGGGTAGAAAACGCAAATCCTGAGTGAGCGATGAAAGAGTGAACATTTTTCCCTTCTGAAAGCGTTTTCTTCAGAATGCAGGCCTGCAATATTTGTAGATACGTAAACGTGTCTCCAGGGGGATTCTGAGTAGTAAGCAGAATGTGCAGAGCCTCCATCAACTGGCCATCTCTACATAATGCTGTGACATTGATACGCGTGGTGGACAGTAATGGCATTTTATGATCGGAACTGAGGCATGAAAATATGCCCTGTTATAAAAATTACAAAGGTGAACATGTTTTTTCAAATGTTTTTCTCCTTTAATTATAAACTATATTTCAAACAGTATTAAAATAGTCTTTAAGAATTAAGAGAAGAAACCGCGACCAAATGAGAAATAGGGGAGAGGACTCAATAGTCGTGAGGGCTAACTTTGTCAACATGTAGCTGCTACATGGGATGTTGTAAGACCTTTTTTTTTTTTTGAAATGTAAAATGGACATTGAACTACCTACAACTAAAATTTGAAGGTATGACTCATCACGCAACTCGTTAAAATAGTGCACCTAGTGAAATGTGTCTAAAAAATGACTTTTTGAACATTTGACCAAAGCTTAATCTAAAAATCTCTACTAATTGAATTTAAAATTATCATTTGTTGTTAATAGAATATTGTATAACTATATGAAATGTAACATATATGCAACTTAAATGGACCAAATAGTTATTATTAATCATAAATATTTGTTATATATAACTTTTATAAATAACACAAAAAGACAAATACTTCAACACAAAAAAATTATTTGTTGTTATAAAAATAACGCATTATTATACAAAATACAACATATAACGAACACAAAGGGACCATTAGTTGAACACTAATTTTTTTGACAATCTCACACATTTCATAAGAAAATACAAGGCATTTATTGGTATTCACCTTTTATATTTGTGATGATGCATATTATTGATATGGTTTACTTTATGCATATACATTGCTACCCCAATAGTTGTACACATAAGAATAGTATGTGTACACTAAGATATCAATGTTTATTTAAATGAGCATATTATGTTTTGAGTGACACACATATATTAGATAGCTATGATATTTTGTTTGAGACAAAAAGTTATTTATTTCACTCATCAATGAATTCATTTATTTATTTTTTCTATAACATTTATAAGTTTTCATGTGTTCAAGTATTGGTATATTTTTTTATCAACATTTGAATTTTTTTATATTTACAAATAGATCAATTAATTACAATATATAGTAAAGATGTGTTGGAAGATTGGACTATATGTTCACGATAGGGTGATCGACTATTGGACCCCGCTCAACTATTGGGTTCTCTCCCTTATATTTATTTATTTAATAGTATTAGAGCCAACCATACAAGGGTAGATAAATCATAATCGATAAAAGACAACAGCACAAAATATATTAAAAAAATTGGAGGTGTTTATTTAAATGTTACGTATTAAAATTACACAAAAGAATTATTCGGCATTTGCATGCGTTAAAGTGCTCTATTCATCATGGGTATGTAAGTAAAACTAGTTTATGTATACTTATATAGGCGCATATTTTCATCAATTTCAACTTGGAACAAGGCTACAAAGTAGCGGAGCTCCCGTCAAAATTCTAAAATTTTGTTATACTATTTGAAGTAGGCATTTGATTTGTAGAATTTTTTTTTCCGTATGTAAACTAGTAATTATAACAAAAAAAAATCTTAAAATAAAATGTATAGTTCTTAGAATTTAATTTTCCTAGTTGTATAATATTAAAGAATATTTTATTATGTCTAGGGTTTATTTTTTAAGTTTTTATTATATTTAATTACATTTCAACATAATTATAGTGTATGATATCAATTGTAAAAAATGAACAACAATAAATGTTATAGTCGATGTTGTGACCAAAATTGCTATCTATAAAAAAAAACTACTCACCTATGGAACAAATTAAATTAAAAGTATATGAGAAAAGAAAATACTACATATGTTAAAAAGTTATTAGAGAGGAAAATAGTGCATATGATGTTCGTTTGTATTAATTTATTTTAAGAACATATATAATGTCTATCTTAAAAAAAACTTTATAATGTCACAAAACATTTTCAAGAAATCTGGCCTTATTGGGTGAATTGTATGAGCCAACTGTATTTGAAAAAATTAATATTATAATTATATTTTGTTAAAAATTGTGCATCTAGATATAATGAAAAGTAAAATTTATTTTAAAAAGAGAAATAACTTTAATGTAATTTGTTGAAAATACGATTAATAATCACTGGTTAAGTTTGGTTCCATGTCTATAGTTCTATGACAGGAACTAAAAACAGTAAAATATATATTTTAAGTTAGTGGCAGTCATTTTTATTTTTTATATTGAAATCGTTTACAAATCTTGTGCTTATTCAAGCAACAACATGAAAATTACAAACTTATTCAAGCTCCTTTCGAGCAACTACAAAATTTGGAAGACCAAGAGTTACAACTTAGAATCCACCTTGACAATGAGACAAATGCAACCAATAGAAGACCAAGAGTCACAACTTAGAACTCCACAAAGATGTCCCTCTTGGGATTTGAACCAGGGTCTCCACAATGAGAACTCATTACTTCAATCAACTAAACTAAACCTCTTGGACTTGTTTATTTTTATTTTGATAAGGTTAGTATCAAATTATTAATTGATTTTAATTATAGTTGTATGTGTTGTTAAACTAGTTAGTATAAAATATACCTTAAATTTTTTTAAAAAAATAAATCTATATGTAGTATTTAATTTACATAACTTTAGGAGCTATTATTATTGTAAGGATCTTGTTACAAGAAATGTTAGTTAGGAGTAGAGTTATGGAAAGGGTTACAGTTAGATGTTAGTGTTATTGTAACACCTAGAGTTGATTTTGGTGTTATTTGTACAACTCAGGTTAGTGCTAGGGGAAGTGTTATGTTACATCCAATAAGTTTGTTAGGATTTGTGTTATTGTTATAGTTAAGGTTATTGTTAGGTTTATTTGTCATATTATGGTTAACATTAGTTCTTTTATGTGGGTTAGTGCTATTAGGACACTTATGGTTAGTGATTTGATTAAGTAAAAATAGGTCTTAAAGGACCCAAAAATTTTACAAAAAACAAAAGTCTAGAGATAAACCAAAGAAGTAAACATCAGATAAAAGCAGTACATGACAACATGAAACGGGCCTCCAAAAGGAACAACCATGAGGTCACTCAAGACAAAGCTAGAAAAGATAGCAAAAGAATAGTAAAAGAACAACAACCGACTAGCTAAGAATTCTTTATCAAGTCAACATCTTGATCCACCAGAATATGCATATTATCAACATCGACCTTCACCTCATCGTTCTTATTGACATCCTCATTCTTCTTAGAATGAGCACAAGTACATTTTCTTAGTCCTTGAGTCTCTACCACCAGAGGGGAGTCCTGCGCTTTGTCAATCTCATTCCTCTTCAAGAGGTTACTCACATTGTCTGCCATCTATTTGAACAATTTTTCCAAATTGCCTAGTTTAGTTTCCATTTTCGACACCTTCCCATGAATACCATTTATGGCTTTATCCATCACCCTTTGTTTGGCCTCAAGTAGTGGTATCTTATGCATGAGATTTTTAACTTCTTTTGCATTCCCAATAACCTCTGAAAGTTTGTCTATATGTTGGCCCAATGTACACTTGCCTTTGGTAGTTTTGCTGACTTACTCCATTTCCTTGCCCAGCAGCTGCATTTGTTGCTTAAGGAAGCCAATCTCCTTCAGAATTGAACCCGAGTTACCAAAAAGACCCTTAGACGACCCAAGCCCACCTTCAATATTTTCATCCAAATTTGGAATATGCCCCTGTTCTCCACCATCCTCATTATCCGAGTCCCCATTCTTCCTAGTCTGTGACCTATCCTCTATGGTTAGTGTTAGTGTTATGTTACGCCTAACATTATTATTATGAGAATTACTAGGTTTTATTGAACAAGTTTGCTAGGGTTTGTGATATTATTATGGCTAATTTTATTTTTAGGGTTATTACTCCTATTTTGGTTAACATTAGTGTTATTATTACACTTCAAGTTAGTGTTAGGGTAATTGTTAGGTTAATTTTTATGTCTTTCCACTCTCTCTAGAGATTCCCCCTAATCTCTCTCTCTCTCTCTCTCTCTCTCTCTCTCATATCAAGATATGCTTCATAATCCCCCCCCACTCTCTCTCTCTCTCTTTATATATATATATATATATGCCCCCTAATCTCTCTTTATTCTTCCTTGCTCTCTAGATACACCCCCTAATCTCTCTCCCCCTCTCCCTTCTCTCTAGTGACATCCCTTAATATGTAAATATCTCCCTAATCTCTAGATACGCCCCTAAAATCTCCCTCCCTCCCTCCTCTCTAGATACATCCCCCTAATATTTAGGGTCACTCTTAGGGGTCGGATTAGAGTTTGGGTCAAAGTTATATATAGAGTTATGGTTAGGACTATGGTTAGGTTTTAGGATTAGAATTGATATTATTATTATTTGTAAGCTTTAATAATTATTAGGACTACATTTTGGACTATCACTTATGTAAGCATTAGGATTAAGATCTTGGGTCTAGGTTACGATTTGCATCATGCTTAGGCTCTAGGATACCAATAATTCAAATATTTTCCTATGGCCTTAATCAAAATAAAACCGTACTGAAATCCCTATTCAAACATTAAGCCTAATTGTATCCAAACTTTGACTTAATTTGAAGCTTGACTAAACCCTAACCATTGATTCAATTCTAACTATAGACATCTCTTATTAATAGAATTAAACCCTAAACCTAATAATAACTAAATTTTGTCCATAATAATTATCATATTTAAACCTTAATTTTAATTTATCGAAACTCTAGTATTAACTTTTAATAAACCATTACCGAATTTTAACACTAACCTTAAAGATAACCATTAAGAAACCCTAACACCGAGCTTACTCAAAGACTAATCAATTTAACTATCACTATGTCCTAACTCAATTATTTCATTTATTTTTAAGATACGTATCTATTTATCATTCTCAACTACTTATATCTAGATTCTAGACATTTGTACTTTATATATTTTAAATAAAAAATTAAAAAGACTATTTATTGAAAATTGATTAATGATTATTTGTAAAAATATTAATTAACTTAATTGTAAATAATATTCTCCTTATTGCATTATTAACACTATAGTAATCAAAACTTATTATTGTAACATTATTCAACTACATTTCTTATAATAACATAACTCTATACATATCATTATCATAATGAATCCTAATTCTAATTGTATAAACTCTAATCTTAACCATTAATAAACAATTACCTAACTTAAACACTCCACTTATTTATGTAAAGTGCATTATTAATAAATTATTAAGTTAAGATAAATTTATATTGTGTAGTGGTTAGTAGAAGTAGTTTTAAATTTATTCTAAAATTAATTGCACTTCATTTAAAAGTAGAATTTATATTTATAAAATTATTTTATTTTTAATCATTTAAACATTTTTGCTAAATGCAAATCAATTAACATTTCCTCACTAAATTAAATTATAAATTATATAATATTTGAATGAATCATCAAAAATCTTAAAAACATCTTTTTTACTAAAAGAGGGGCAAAAATTTATTAAGACAAATTTAAAACTAAAGTCTATAATTCAATATAATCTTTCTATATTCTTTCTAAATATTTTATGAATATATTTATTCACTTTTATATTTTGTATACAAAACATTGCAATTTTTTATAAATAAACCAAAAAAAATTCTTACTTTCTAAATATTATAGAAAAGCTATGTTTTATTTATATTCAATCTTTGATATTAAAAAAAGAATCCAACTAAAACTCCATATTAAATACTTAAAACTTCATATTACATATTATTATATATAATATATGATATATATTACTTTATAACAATTACTTTATGTAGTGTTTATAATAATTAAGAATACTTAAATTTTTAATTTATTTCTAAGTGATTTTTTGATAGGTTAAAGGCCACGAGGCCCAAGATTGTGTTTAGATTTAAAATCCATCTCAATTGAGCACCAAAGATCATAAATGGACAGGTATTCTTGATGTGGTCCTAACCTAAATATCTCAGAGTTGTGTGCATAAAATGTGTCACACTTTTATAAACCATTATGCTCAAAAATAGCCATGAAAGAGAGTGTCTCAAGAGGCGGCATATAACTCTCTATCTATGATGTGCAAAGACTATGAGATGGTTGCTCTCAAATGAACCAAGCTATGCAACCCTTGCAAGGTGCACCATAGAACTAGATATTCAAAGACTAGAGGTAAGAGTGCCAATATCCAAGAATTTAGAATAAAATACAATGCAAATGCAAGATATTCTAAATAAAATGAAAGATAACAAAGAGAGTTACAAAACTCCCAACTTCAGCTATGTGATCTAAGCTAGAGCATAAAAGAAACCTAAGAAAAAAGTGCCATAATGCAAGTAGAATGAGAGTTAAGCTAAAAATGCAAAAATGCTCCAAGTCCTTCAAAGCTCCAAAGTCTCCAAGAAAACACACAACATAATGTTAGCATGAGAGACTAAGATTTTAGAATGAGGAGAGAGCCCTCCCTTTTAAAGAAATATGGACAGTTGAGATTAAAAGCCAAGAGGAGCTTAATCAAGGGAGGAGAATGCATCTTGAGTGATCCATGTGTACAAACATCTCCACTAATCACAATCAATAGTTGACATTGTAGACACTAAATCTAATTACATCATTTAAGTAATCTTATTTAGTCATCTTCTAGGACATTATTGATTAAATATTAAATATTTAATTAATTAATCATCATTCCTTAGTTAATTAATTAATCAAATTAACTATAGTCCAATTGATAAAATTAAATGACAACCCTTGAAGTCAAATTATCAATTAAACCCCTATTCTTCTGGGTAAGTGCACCAAGTTGTGGTGCCAAAAGAGGGGTATAAGTGGCCACATTTTTTCTAAAATCAATAATTTATGAACTTCGACAAGAATTTGAAGATAGTTACACTCAAAATTTTAAGATATGACAAAAACAAAAGTAGTAGTCCTTTGAATCTAATTTCTAAACTACTAATTTTTTTTCAAAATGGTTTAGTTTTAGGTCCTCAAAAAAGGGGGCCACAAAAAGTTGTACTATTTTTTCAGAAGAAACATAACACAGTGCAAAGTGTGGCCCCCCTAAAATTCTAACTTGTTGTTTGAAATTCTTTAATCATTCTTGTCAAAAGTTACCTAACACTGTGTAGTTTATCCCACATTTTTAAGGTAATTTTATAATGTGTATTTTTTTAATAATTTATTAAATTGGAGACATCCCAAAAATGTGAAATATCTGTGTGCTCCCCCTGGAAATGATTGAAAACTAATCTGAAATCAAAACTTTTTTTCAAAGTGTATAGAATTGGAACATGTCACCTTGGATAAAAGATTGGAACATGTCACCTAGATCATGATAATGTGGAAATTGTGTCTTGAACAACTTGGAGTTCCTTAGCAAAAAGAATACATCAACTTTTTGGCGCTACACAAAGCCTAGAAGGAAGCAAGTGGTGGTCTCCCTATGAACCAGGAGCTGAACTTTGATGCTAGCAATATAGCTGACAATTACTTAGTAATCTAGGGGCTATGGGCCAATAGTTTTCTTTCTTTCTTTTGCTAGTAGTTCTAGGAAATACCTTGTTCTATTTTGACATTTGGTAACTCTTTAAAGAATTAGTTTTAAAACTAATTCGGAAGCCCTACATGGCTATATAATTTTCTTTGTTTGATCTTTGAAGGGGTTGACTATCTGAACAATTTATTGATATATAGTTATTCTGATACTGCTAATAGATATTTTTTTTATTACTACCAGGAAGTTAATGAGAAATAGTGACCAATCGTGGGGTTATTCTCTTATTGTATATTATGTGATTGTATGGTTACATCTGTTGGATCATTTTTTGTGTGGAATTCAGTCTTTACTATGATCAATGTATTTTCCATTAAATTTTTTAAGTAATATATGCATTCCTTTCTTGTTGTTCAGTAAGTTTGATCAAGAATTTGAGAAAATCACTAGCGTATGTCATGTGGCATTGTTTGTAAGTCTGTCATTTCTAAATTTGTAATTTTCTTTTATGTTTATGGGAGGTTGTTTTATTTTCCTTTAGTTCTTTCTAGTTAAAGGAGAAAGTACTTTAATTCTTTTGTAATAAAGGTTATAATGATTAATCTTTTAATAAGGGAGTTGTGCCTTTGAACATAGAGAGTTTTCAAAAAAAAGAACTCATTTGTTGTGAGTTAGTTTTTCTATCTTATAAAAGATACTAGCTAACATAAGGAAAAACTTTTCACCGACAATTTTTGGCAACTCTATTGGGGAGACCTATCTGATAATCTAAGATAGCATAATAAAAGGTTCTTTTCTAGGATGGTCTTGCCTCATCAAGACACATTTCTTGTTCTCTAACTAGGCATAGGTTTTGAAAATACCCAAGAAGATATCATTTTTTATTTAAATGCCTTGGCTTGGAATACCATAACTAGCATAGAGAAATATGTATGGGTTAGTTAGGTTCTTGAAGATGAAGAAGACCATGCAGAACTAATCTAAGGAGTGCCTATTGCTCAAGAAGAAGCAGTGGTGGAAAGATTGGGTCAACATCCTGAAGTGAATTAGCTCGATCTCGTTCAACAACCCAACTCCTGAGCCTTAATTTAAATAGGATAGCTAGGAGTAAGTATACCTAGAGTGATAGATATAAGGGTTCTCTAGATGAATCATATGAATCTATAAGATTACATATTTTTCCTCCTTTTCTCACTCACAAAAGGAAAATAATAACTAAGTGTAGAAGAAAACCACCTTCTCTTGAAAGTATTGCACAAATTGCTATGATTTTGCAAACCCTAGTGTTACCTGGAACCCTAATCCCAACACATTTCAATGCCTCTTTTATTGCTCCATAGCTATCCTTGGCCTTCTTTAACCAACTGAAAATGACATTCTTTTTAAGCATTGATGTTAATGGTTTCAATAAGCTAGCAATATCTAGAATGAAACGTCTTACAAAATTAATTCTTCCAATAAAACTCTACAATCCCCTTTTATGATGTGGCAAAGGGTAACTCCATAATGGCTATAATCCCTTTAGGGTCGATAGTAATACCTTGTTTGGATATAATATACCACAATAATTTACCCTCATGAACAAAAAATACACATGTTTTGGGGTTGAGAGATATACCAAATTTCTTGCATCTTTTAAGGATTTGCCTAAGATGTTTGATATGATCTATGACATTCTTGGAGAAAACTGTGATATCATCTAGATCGATCAGGACAAATTTGTACATCAAATTACTGCAATCCATTTCCATGGTTTTTTGGAAAGTTTCCCCTCCTCCTATATGCCATAGTACCCCACTTTTTGGTGAATGTAGCTTTGAATTGATCCTCCTCCTTAACCAAAACTTGGTTATAACTAGAGTATCCATCAAGAAGTAAGAATCTCTCAAAACTTGAAGCATATTGGAGCATTTTCTCCATAGATGGAAAAGGATGTCGATCCTTCAATGATACTCTATTAAGGTCTCTAAAGTCAACACATAACCTTAGCTCCCCATTCTTTTTTGTAACAAGAATAAGGTTTGACACCTAGCTAGTATACTTGATAGGGAATATTATGTTGCTTTCAATGAGCTTGAAAACCTATTTTTGCATTAAAGGTTCAAGTTTTGGATTGATCAGCCTTTGCTTCTACCTTATGGATTTGGAATTGGGCTCTAACTCAATAGTGTGTTGGGCAAGATGTGGGTCAAAAACCTTAAGATCCACATATTCCCAAGCAAAAACATCGTTGAACTCTTGAACAAGCTGAATATAAGATTGTCTTTCTTTACTAGGAATTGCCTTACCAAATTTTAAGTTTCTCCCCTTTGAAATTTCAAGATCTTCATAATGATCCTACTAAACTAGTAAACTGGTTCTGTTCTTTTTTGCTTGGTCATCTGTGTTTAAGATGGATTTTGGAGTAACCAACCCCTTAGGGAACCTATTGGAGTTAAGCTATATAATATGATCACCATGTTGTTGTTTTACTCTGTGTTGATTAGAGGATGAAAGCATGTCTTCTTCAAGTAGAAAGTTCAAAATTTGTTCATCACTGTCAAAAACTTGCCAATTAACATCATTTTTAGGTATAGAGGGTCTAGTCACAATTTTGATATGATGTTGTATATCTTCCTTGTCAATATTTTCAACTATACCAAACTATGCTCCTACATCAACTAATCTATCAACACATTGATTTAATCTTCTAGGGACAACAACCACATTAAAAGCATCAAAATCTTCAATTATATCCCAAATCTTCAATTATATCCCAAACTCTTTGCTTGTAGCTCTTTAATTTGTCATTTTTGGTCATATGCAACCCTCTCACCTGGTTGACAACTAACTTGCTATCTCCAAATACCTTTATACATTTGACACCTCTCATTTTGGCCCATTCCAAGCCTTGAATTAGCCCCTCATGTTTAGTTGTATTGTTTGTACATGCAAAAGTGAAATGGAAGGTTGCATAATACTTGTCTCCATAAGGAGAGATCAAAATTTCCCCCTCACCTGAACCATATTTTCTCCTAGAGCCATCAAAGTATAATTCCCAAACTTTATTTTGTTGCTCAAAATGATCTATTGTGCCTTTGACAAGGTTTGTCATTACTAACCTAGCCACTTCGAAGACATAATTTCCTAGACTAGCATCTGTAATATTGTTGGTCTCATCTGTTAAGGTGTTTTCTTCTTCTCACTCATCTAACAAAACATCAAGGATACTATCAACTGTAGTATTTACATCTTGGGAAACAAAATATTCTCCTTGATCGAATGCGATACAATTGGCATTGATCACACTGGGTATGTAAGGCTCAATGTGGTCCTTTGCAAGTAATTCAAACATGATTGTTACTTTGGTTCCATACCTATTTTGAAATAACATGTGTGACCAATCTATAGATAAGTAACCTCCTATCTTGGCTGTGAATTCTATTAATAGACAAAGAGAAAAATATGGAGGTATATCTATTACAAAGATATCTTGGGGAATGGAAAGTTGGAACATGCATGGAGTGTTAAACTTGCATTTTTTGTGAGACCTACTATATTAACACATGAACTATCTAGCTAGACTATACCTTTCTCTAAAGGTTCATATTTTAATCCTAGCTGGTCTGCTATCTTCTTGGGCATGACTAAGCTTGTGCCTCCACTATCTACCATGCAGTTATGAACCAACTTGTTCCCTATAATCAATGAAACACAAATGGTGGAGGTTTCATGTCCTTACCTTGGATCTGATTTCCCTTCTTGTTGCTATCCTACGAAACAACTCCTTGGTTTATGAATATAGCCCTGCAAGGTTCATCAACAACTTGATTTGGAATATCTATTGCTAAGGCCTCCTTCAGCAAGTCGGATTGCCCCAGAATAGCTACAAAAATCCTACATAGACATCATGATGCTTAACCTTTTCATGTCTTCTACAATATTAAATGGTACAGTGGCATGCACCTTTGATTGGACTTTAGGAACAACAGGATGTATTTGATGTTATAGTTGTTCTTGAGTTACACTAGGAGAATTTCTTTGTCTTTCCTTCTATTTTTGAGGTGCGAGTGAATTCTTAGTTGATATGTTCTTACTTGTCACTATTTTATTGTCTAGGGCTCTCTTCTTTTCTCTAGTATAGACAACACTTGGGGTGTTATCTTTATTTACAACACAATATTCTTCCTATTGCTAGTTCATGAAAGTAGCATCTATAGGAAGAACCTCTTGTTGTCTCTTAGCTTCATCTTCATATATAGAGTGTTTATTAGAGGCACCTTGAACCATTTGGACTTGATTAATGAATCCATTAAGGCATATAGCTTTATTGTGTTATTGATTGCAAGGGTAACACTAATCATAGTCTACTGTTGAGTTATTTTGAGTAGGGAAAATATCTCTAGTAGTGTTTGTAGGAGGAGTGGTATTTAAAGGGGCAGGGGCATAAGGTCTAAAAGTTCTTTGGTTTAAATTTTTCCTATTAGCAAGGTTTGTTTGGTAAGGCTACCTATTTTTCTGATATGGACCTTGAAATTACTACTAGGTAGGTTGATTTAGAGTTTGATTTTGAGATTGGTATGGTTGTCTAGCTTAGAATTGTTGTTTTTAATATTTATCAAATCATTGTTGAAAGTTTGCATAAGGTTTTCTATCTTGAGCTGGCCATTTCTTATCTCTTGCAACTCTTGTGAAGGGCCTGTAACTATAACTTATTGGCTTGGGATAGCCGTCAATGGATTAAAAGGTGGTACAACCAAAGGTATATTAGGCTAAATATCTAGATATATGGGCATTGGAGGCCTAGGGGAAATCTTACCTACTTGAATAAGACTATTTTCAGCTCTTACAACAATATTGTAACCTTTTAGCAATGAAAAACTTCCCATAGATTGTATCATAATAGAAATCACTGTTTAAAATTTTAAATAATAGAGAAAAGCATGATTTTCTAAGGGCCTTATCGGATTTGGTATTCTGCTTCATGTTCTTTGAAATCTATAATTGAAATCCATCATCTGCTCATGAGGAGCATACTTGATGGTTGTGAGTTGCTCAACAAGAGACAAAAAGCCTTATTTATCTTCAAAATGCTTTGTCAAGACATCTCCCAATGCATCCCATGAACCGATTGAACCCACAACAAGGCTTACCATTGTAGGGATTTTCCTTTGAATGAGGCAACAATAAACTTTACATCAACATCTTCCTTAGTAACATGATGCATATTGTGCAATGTTGCAACATCCCAAATATGCTTGAAAGATGTTGTCTAGCCTTCTCGAGTGAAGTCTAGTAAACTTTTCAAAGTAGCTAGAGGAATATCATGGTTTTGAACAAAATTTAGTGGAGTTCCTTGATTAAAATGGATGAATGCATATTTCCTTTCCATTGGTACTTAAAAAATTATCGTCCTTGGAACACTGACTTGCCTTACAACGATGATAAGACTTGTTGGTGGAGGAGTGGATTTACCCATCCTAGTATGAGAAAGGGTCTCTTGGCTTATTTTGACTATCCTACCTCTCCTTCTAGGTGGGGACAATTCCCTATATTCAAAACTTGTAGAACTACTCCTTGTCTATGCTCTTCTTATAAGTCATATGAACTAATCTTTCTTTCCATAACTTAGAGTTTCTATATGTGCATGTTTTTTTTAAACTCTGAACAAGTTAATTCATTGTTGTACAAACCAACAACAACAAATAAAATATAGAGCAAGAGCAGAAAAATAACCTTTTGGTCTTGCAATGCCTCGCTTGGAGATCCTTGGAACAAGGATTCAATATAAGCCAAAAGAATTTTTTAAAACAAGTATGGTTCCACATGACAAACAACATACAAGGATCAAAAAGATTGCAACGGAAGACTTATCCAACTATCTAGTCAACCAATAGATCTCCAAACACCATTACCAAACTTATATAGACAAACTGAGAGCTGAAAATCAAAGATGACAACATACCATGAAAATTTGTGATCTATCAAAGCTTGGAAATGCAAGCAATCCAAAAGTGCACTCAAAAAACCAAATTGCATTCTCCAAAAAATAATGCAGATGCCCCCTATTTTTTGCACGAGAAATCACAATAGACAGTTTTGCACAAGGAAGTACACAAGCCAAGCAAGAAACTACCCTCTCACGTGAGGAACTGCTTGGGCCAACAGTCCAAAACCACTACACTAATTATAAGGTGTTGGTCTGATTTTTCACAATGCAAAAATTTTGGAAATTTTTTAGTGAAAAATCATTTGAGTCTTTGTGTCTTGCAAATTAGGGTTTTGTTCCTTGTATTTTTCAAACCCTTAGATTTCCCTAGTTCATAGCCTGGTCTTTGTGTCTTTGAAATTCTATTAAATTCTCAAGGTTTGTCTTCAGAGAATTTCTCAGAAACCCTAGTGCCTTGTCTTATTTTACCCTAGTTTTGAAAAACCCTTGAAATATTTTCAAAATTTTTATTTTTAATGGTTTATCATTTTACCCTAAGTTTGGGCTTACGCGAGCATGGTTTTATTAAAAGCTTGTTTAAAATTCATTGACCATATTCTTTTTGACTGGATTATTTTATTGAAAAATGCCTGAAGTATTATTAATTTTGTGTGACCATTGATCTCATTTAGATCAATGGGTACCGCATTCCTGCAATGTTTAGGTGCAAGGCTTTTAAATAAAGCGAGCAAGTGGTTTTTGGACATGTAGCAAGGTGGGGTTGGGAAGCCTTAGTATATGTTGCAATATGCCAAGTTGTAAAGTGATTGCTAACATGTATTGCTAGTTGTGCCATTAAAGAGGTTTCTTTGCCAAATATGATTGGACCTTTGTCAACCGTAGATCCTTCAAAGATCAAGGACTGTTGCAAGCCCACAATAAAGAACTGCTCATTCAATAAGGAATGCGCCTTTGTGTCGCATATCATAGTGGGGCCAGGATTGGGAAAGAAAATTGAGTCATGCCATACTATATGCCACATGTGCTTAGTTGGAAGTACTTTTGTTACGGGCACAAAAATTTTCAGAAGTTAATGCAGTAGTCAGATAAGTCAGAGCACGAGAGCTAAAAGTAGTCATTTCATTGGCCAAAGTAGATGAAGCAACCATAAAGTGTAGAATTTTTCTTACACCATTAATCTTTTCTTGATCAACAGAGGGTGCTTGCCCACATTGAGAACTTGAAGGAAGTTTAAATAAAGTAGGCAAGCAGTTTGTGGTCATGTGTCCATGGTGGCGTCACTATTCCCAACACAGAAGGATTAAAGGTATAATCAGTGTCACCGTTGATCTTTCAAAGATCAATGGCTGGCGCAATCCTACAATATGGAGATGCTCATTCAATAAGGAAAGCGAGAATGTGCCAGCTTGACACGTGGAAAGAATGACGTCAAGTACTCATTCGCTTAGAGGTGATATGGGACCCACTTACATGGAGGTTATCAGAGGGCACAGACTCACATGGAGACTTCCTATTGGTTAAAACGACTGATTGGGCCTTAGTCAACTGTAGATCAGTGTCACCGTTGATCTTTCAAAGATCAACAATTGGCGCTTACCTGCTATTTTAAAATGCAAGAAATTTAAGCAATGCGAGTAAGCAATAATGCAACAAGTGGCCCCACTCCTAAGGACATAAAGCAAGTATTACTTTTTTGAATTAAAGCCATCCGATCAGGTGAAATCGACGGATGAGATTTGAAATTTTGATGCAACTTGAGAAAAAAATTCTAATGGAAGTTAATTTGGTTCAGAGCTTGTTCGTGTGATTTCAATGCTCGAATATAATTCATGATCTCACCATTTATTGAACCATCGAATTGCAAAAGGCTATCAGAATATAGAAAATTTCTGGAGCTAGGACATAGAATTTCACAGGGAAATCCAACAAATTTCAACAAAGAATTTCACAAAGCAAAGTAGAATTTTGTGGGTAAGTGCTTTTAAAGCTTTTGAGTAGTAAGATTTTGGTGAGATAGAAATTTTAAGATTTCAAAATGCCTCCACGTAAAGGGTTTACTAGACAGACTGATTATTTCAAGCGCTTTGTGCATGATGACTTTTAAGAACAATTTCCTTTATTTGTACATGAAATAACAAAGGGGAGGGAGTTGATTCCTAAACACCTTAGGGTAGCCATAACAAAGGGTTTTTATGACAAGGCTAACTGGGTACGAGATGCCCAGGTCCCCATGCGAGGTCTAGAGTTGTTTAGAAAATGGTTTTCAAAGCAAAAATTGGACACTCCTATGAGCAATGTATGGGAGTTTGACATTGGTAAATTAACAATCCCCACAGTTTTCTTTGATACTAATTTGTTGATGGATTTGGCCAAGAAATATGATCCAATTACGGGGTGGGTAAAGAACCATGCTAGAGTAAACCTTTTTAGGGTTTGCCTTGAATTAATTAGAGAAGTTTTCAATCTCAACCCTAACCATGTTGTGCATGAAACTATTGATATGGATGACTTTCAAGCAAGGTACGATGCACAAAAGGGTTTACATAAGAACAGGGCCACTGCATGAGCATGCTGCTAAAATTGGCACTTTGCCTGTGATTACATCCAACACCCCCGAACCATTACTAAGAATGCATTTTAACCTTAGGGCTCAGGAATTGTATTTTTCTCTTTGCAAGATTTTTGGAATGGATGAAGCTGAGAAAATCTCAAGCTCAATTGTCCTCATAATGGCTCTAACTCTTCAATTTGGGATGAGCACTATTCTAGATTTTTCTACTTTCCTTGCAAAAGAGATTCACAATGGTTTGGTGGGGATAGCATGAGAAAAGTGGATAACCTTTCTGTTGGTATTCCTTACTCATGTATGTATGTTTTTATAAGGGATTTACCTTTTTCTCCAAGGAAATTGAATTGGAAATGACTAGGGATGGAGAAAGGAATCCAGTTCAGTTGTGGAGTGTGGATATGACCTCAGAAGCTACAGATGCTAGCTATGTGAGGTTTGACAGATACTTTGCATCAAAGCTTAGGTTACTCTTGAGAGGGGATAGCCGTAGGATTCCACAAGCACTATTAGAATTAGTTAGACTCAAGGACCATGCAAAAGGGCTATTGGTCAGTCATAATTGGGGGGATATAATCCCTTACAATGTTTCAATAGTAATAAGAGTATATGGCTTTTTGCGAAAGCCTCATGTTCTACCTTTCCACGTGCCTTTAAAAATAAGGACAACAGAATTGTTATGGCAGATAGGCACTATTGATGAAAGAGATCTGCCAAAGAAGGGTACATTCTTTCTAATTGTTACTGTAGTGCATGATTTTGTTTTTGTGAAGAAAGGATGGAAACATCTTGGCTTGTTCCTGGATAAATACAACAAGGCAGAGTCTCATGCAAGATTCATTGATCCTAAAGGTTTCTATGATCTCTTAAGAGAGAGGACAAATGCTGCTTGTATGGTACACTAGGTATACTATCCTGAGGATGTTATTAAGAATATTTTTTCTTTACAAGGGCAGGAATTGAGGAAATAAAAATGGATAGTATTTAGTAGGACTCTAGAATTCATTAATGCTTTTGACTCCAGTTATGACCCCTTAAAAGATAAGAAATATTGGGGCACCAAGATGCAAGCATTAATGAATAATTTTGCTATAATAATCCAAACCATGAATGAGAAGAAAGCCATATATATTGAGGCATATCCAGACAAGGCAACAGAGCTGCAAAGAAGGATAAGCAATAGAAATGTGGTGGCTCCTGGCTAGTATACTTTGCAGAGAAGGGCAGGTTATGTGATGGTTTAAAGTGTGCAATAGGCACCCCTTCATCAGAGGCCAAGGCCAGAAAGTCCATCTGCAGCCAGTGCTCCAAAAAGGCAAATATTAGAGTAGGGGTCTTCTTCTCAAATAGAACAATACTCCCCAAGCCAATCCCCAATCCGAATAGATGATGAAGCATCTTTGAGGGAGCAGCTTAGATAGATTGGTGGAGAAGGGGATGTAATTGTTACCTGCATAGATTTGGAGATTGGAGAACCACAAGAACCTCCTACACCTTCCTTGGATTTAATTGTTGATGATTACCAAGGTAAGGAAATTGACCCTATAGTTGCCCAAGCATTTGAGAGGTTTATTAATGATGAGAATTTTTTGAAGTCTACAGCATTTGCACGATTTTTGTGGAGGCTAAACATAGGAAATTTTGAGAAAACTTGTGAAAAAATAAAGGTAGAACAACCTGGTAAATTGGATTCTGCTATTAAGGAGGAGGTAAAGTCTAAATTTTTGAATGATTTTACTCAATTTACACCTGAGGTTGGAAGGAAAATAGTTAAGCAGTCAGGAGTCCTTATATTACCAGAATGGGATATAGTGAATGCTATAGTTTTTGATTTGGTAAGAAAAAAAAAGGATGCCCAATTTAAAACTGAGGACGAGGTACTACAGGCTCATAGAGGAGTCAAGTTTAGTGATGACCACCAAGCTCTTGTAATTTGGTCTATTCAGAAAAGGGATAAGACTAGGATGCAAGAAATTTCTATTGTAGAGCATACTGGTGCATTGACAATATTCAGGGCTGGTGAGGTTGGTAGTAAACAAATAATTGGAATGGCCTTAGAAATGTTGAAATTTGGTAGTGTTGTATCTGGTTAGGAGGAAGATAAATTTGCCCAACTCAATCCTAGGTTTGAAGAAGTTTTGAAAGCATATGAGGAAAGGGGTATGCAAATACAATCATTAGAAAATAAAGTAACTCAAATGGATAAGATTCTTAAGAAAAGTAAATTAGGAGAGTCCAGTAAACCCAAGATTGCATACCCCCCACAACCACCTATTGAGCCTTTTAAATCAACACCAATTATTGAGATACCTGATACCCTAGAAAGGCCTCAGTTCTATACCACAGAGGATTTTGAGGAAGAGAAGAATAAATTGTATGCACTGCATGTGGAACTAAATGATCAATATGAAGAAAAATTGAGGTAGGGTGTCATGTATTTGGTAAATAGAATTGAATGGAAATCATTTTTTGATTTGTTATTAGAGATTGCAACCATCAGGGATGAATTGAGGGAAAATGAAGCTACATTTAGACCCCTTATACAGAAATGGATAGAAAGAAATAAAGATATCACTACTATGTGTATATCTATCATTCAACTACCATGTCATCAAATAGAATAGATATTTGATTTGCTAAATAAATTGCAAGTTTTTGATGACAAACAAGATTCTTTTCAAAAAAGATTAATTATTTGCTTTTCCAAATATGTTGCCGAGAAATTTGATTTATTTCCCTATGCTCTAAAAGGTGTTGATAAAGTGAAAGAAAAAGAGGAGTGGAAAAGAGAATTAGATGAAATTCTTTTTGAAAAGATGAATAAAATTACTAATGAAATTGGTCATTTGTTATGAGCAAGGACAAATGAGGAGTTGGTAAAAGTACAGTTATTTTATAATGATGTTAGGAAAAACCTTGTTGATATAGAGGCAGTTGCAAACTCTTTAATAACTGTACAAAGAGAGGTTTTGAATTTTGATTGGCTAGAGGACACTGCCTACAATGAGTGGAAAGATAAATTTATGTCTATGGAGCAAATGGAAGAGGATGATGAAGCAGAAGATGAGGAGGAGGAAGAAGGTGTAAAAGTAAAAGTTACCCTTACAATTAATGATGAAGACAAGGAAAATCCTCGGATTAAAGTGAGTGTGCAGGTAATCAAAGATGACTCATTGCTTTCAAACTTGATGGCCACTTACTCTGAGGAATCAGAGTAATCAAAGAATTAGATGGTAACACTTTTGTCTATTCAGGTGGAATAATAGAAAGGGGCCCACAAAGGAATGTTCAATGTATTAACCTTTCTGTTATTTGCATTTTGTCTTTTTGTGACAAGTGTGTGTAAATATCTTTTAAGGGACACTTGTCAATCACATTTTCCCTTTGCTTGTTGCAACTCATGTCTATATAAATGAGTTTTCAAGGCAATGTGATGGTCTAAAACTTGTAGAATTTTTGTTTTCTTTCAAGAAAAGTACATTCGATCGATCCAATAGTATGTAGTTGTTTTGAGTTTGCTTCCAATTGTACTCTTTGATAACATATTGAAATGACATAAAAAACAATCTATTTTGGGCTTTCAATTGATTTCTATTGGTCATTGTATTAGTCATCTGAAAGGATAATACAAAGGGGTATTTACACTATATTTGTGTCATTAATTTCTGTCTCCATTTTATGGATTTGTTTACTTTGAAGTCATTTAAATAAGGTATAACTTGGCTGAATGCAATCTGGATGGGTTGTATATTGATTTCACTATTGCTTTTAATTCAAGGAATTATAGAAATGCTTCAATGAATGAGTAGGGTTTATGAGTTTATAAAGGATACTTCGTAAGAATGGAAATGGGTGATTACAATTGATTAATTCATTTACAAGTTATTTGAATTAGATCTCCTGCCAATAGTTAAGTCTCTGCCTAATGGATAAAGCACTGGTCACATAAGTCATAAGTGAGCAAGGGTGAATTCTACTACTGCATATCAAATCAATTTTAAAATCAAAATCATCTCCTTCCAATTTGTTTACAAGTTATAAAATGCTGGCCACTTCTCATTTATATCTAATTCCTAAGTCTTAGGTAGCTGCTATTTCTAGGAATATTTGTAAATTCTAGGAGAATTATAACCAGATCTGCTTATAGGGGATGCATATAGATCTGAGAAGCTTTTAGAGAAAATTGATAAACTTTGTATGTGCCTAAGGGTAAAAGATGAGAATTAGAATGAAACTAAGATAATTTCATACCACAGTTTGCATTAGAATTATCCCTAGGTATACCCACCTTGGTTTAGCAGAGCCTAAAGAGTAGAAAGCCATTCTTGGTTTTGTTGAAGTTGGGTCAAAGTGGTTTATTCATGTAATTGCTACTAGGAATTGGATAATCCTTAGATTGTGTGAGTAATTTCACTATGATATTAAGCATTTTGTTGCTCAGTAGTTTCAAACACCAACATAAGGTTCACATGAGGAAGTATCAGGAGCCACACAAAGAAATACAATAGGCCACACAAGGAAATGCTAAGTCTCACACTTAAGATGTGCAATCTCGTGCAAGAGAGAGTACAATCTCACACAAGGATTCACACTAGCAAACAAGAAAAGCACAAGATAAGAAGATAGAGAAAATAATTACTCCACACCAGGGAGTACTGGATCTACAAATTGATGCATAGACACTCAAACACACTGATTGGAAGACTAAAACTACATCTAACCATCTAAACCAAAGCAGTAAAGGAAAAGTACTGAAGCAATATTGTAATGAACAAACATAACAAAACTCATTTGTGGTTCCTTCCAACCATAATAACATCATGAGACCTCAAAGGCCCTAGCCATTCTCCATGCGTAACACCCCAAATTGCCAACTAGATAGTCAGAGCTTTCTTATGAGGATGTCACTCCTAAAATGTAATAACATCATAAAAATAGAAAATCTAACATGCTAATCCAATAAGAAATAGATATTCCAACTAAGTAAATCACATCTTCCGATCATATGCTAAACATCATAATAAGGGAATGCATAAAATAATTAACATCATCTAAACATGATATCCAAGCATTCCAATAAAATCATAAATCACAAGGAACCATACTCTAGAATCCTAAATATACCAAGTGAACATCAAGCACTGGTAGTACTAGAATAATAGACCATCTTTGTACACTGGTCCCTAGTAGTGGTATAGCTAGCTATGCCTCCCAACCATGTGAAACCCATAGGTCCACTCCCATTATGCTAATGGAGATAATGATCCAACCAAAAACATGCAAAAGAAAACATCCATGGCTAACACTCACGCTAGATAGTGAAGAGGACAACATCCAAAATCATGCAACAATGCAAGTACAACAAGTCCTAATCAGACACTCTATGGATCAACTATGTAGAGACTCTAGTGGAAAGTTGGTGAACCACTAACAAATTGTTCCCCTCGGTACACCCTCGGGAGGCTAACATGCTATGTCATCAGCTAAACTGCAAGGACTATGAATCACTGACTATTCCCCTCAACACCACCCTTGAGAGTCTGACACTATATTTACAAATCGTTCCCCTCAATACACCCTTTGGAGGCTAACAATGTATTTCTTATCTTGTTAATTTTCTAAGAATTAATTAGGTTATCACTTATTAGAAACTTCTACATGTACAGTACCTCATCGGGGTCACTGCATGAGTTATGAGAGAAGCCCCTCCACCGACTTACCCTACATACCCATGCTCATCAAACAATGCATTCCTGTAGGCATGCATATTTCCAACCCAACCCCAAATGAACATAACTCCACTAAAATACAAATAGGAGATTGAGGCCTCGCAAGTCACCCAACAAATGCACATGCATGTGCTCGTGTGTGGCACACCACCATCACGAAGATCATTACATAAGGGTTGGATGAGAACGTAAGAAAAACCACTCTCAATTGAATACAAGCTCAAGATTTTACACTAATCCCTATGAATAATAACACCATACATCATGAACTCACTCAACTTGCCTCAAATTGGGTGTATGGATTCTACACGAATCCTAATAATGCAACAAGACCAAACATCATAAACTCACTCAACCGACCTCAATTTGAGAGTATGGATTCTACACTAATCCTAGTGTCCATGAAATAATAAGGGTCCAAAAGAAACAATAACATTAGGTATAAAATCACTCAACCAAATACAAAGTTGAGAGTATAGATATGACATGCATCCCAATGTAATATAAAAGCATAATAGTGGTCTGACTGATATCCTATGGATAATCAAAGTCCACAACCAACATCATGCCAAAAAAACTTGAGAAAACTGGATGACACACAAATCGAGACAAAAAAACCTCAAAACTCAAAAACTTTGAAATTAAAACCCATTTGCTTTTAGGGCACAAAAGCCATGAATATCAAACAAAATTTGGGTTTGAAGTTCGTATGTAAAAACAAATAGTGTAATGGTGCAAAAACCCAAACCCTCATCCTAAAAAATAAGAAAATGCTCATACCTGCCCAATCTGGTAGAGCTAGCATACATAAATGGAGGGGAACACTAGTTCTAAGCCTTCTAACAAACAACTACCAAAAATTGAATTAGAAATAGAGCTAAACAATACAATGGGAGAGCCCTACCTCATAGCCAAAAAGGCTAAAATGGAAAATAACCAAATAAAATAAATATCCCGTGGAAGTTGCCGAAAGTTGTGGCAAACCAAGGTTGCCTTGAGCTAGATCTAATGAGATCGATCTCGTGATGATCCCATGCCCATAGCTCCCACAAAAAATAGAACAGTAATTCCTCATGAAGAGGATTTTGGATTTTACTCTCAAACTTACTAATTCAAAAGTGAGAAGTGAGGAATTAATTTCCTCTTTGGATACTTATTCACTTTTTGAGTGAATAATAAATTAGAACAAATAACCAGGTAACCTAGTTAAACCCCAAATTAACCTAAACAAAAACAAGTTATTCCAAGCAATTGGGATTTATCTATGGAAAAGTTTCCAAAAATTAAAATTAATAAAAATAAAGCTTGAAAACCCCAAAATCACAAAAATTCCTTAATAACTTTCATGACAATGTGAATCTCTAAATGCACAGACATGTTCACATGTTTGGATTTACTCAAGTCACTAGATAGTTCAGTTTAAGCAATTAATAAGATATGTCATCTATACAAGAATGACATTGGTAAAATATGAATAGCTGAATCACTAACTCCATGTGCCACTATCAGGGATATAAATCCTATATACTAAAACACTTGATCAAGTGCAATTGCATATAATAACATAGCTGAAGCAATAAATGCATTAAATGCCTAATTTAACCATTTATTCAAAAATACTAAAATAATCCATTTACATCACTCATATTCACATAACACATAACAAAGAAAGTACGAAGTAATTAACCATAGCATCATATCTAACATATAAACAAAATCAAAGAATATGTCCATATACTAGATAACTAGATATCCTCATAAAACATATTGTCATCTCAAAAGAAAGCATCATCATGTAGATATGATCAACTAAAAAACACTATAATCTAACATGGACTATTCATTTCTAATTATTTAAGCATTTAATGATGGTTGTTAAAACAACATGAAAAGGCACTTAAAATACATAAGCAAACATTGTCATATACATGACTAACCATTGCTACAGGAACCTAGTCCAGTGTAGAAGGATAATAATACACATTGCAATCTTTGTACACATCTTAGGGTAATCACAGAACAACATCATGATACTGCATCAATCCTGGTAATTACTGGTACAAACCTTAGTGAACCATCTAACAAGTCATAGTCTGATAAATCAACCATAACCATAATCGAAGAAACTATTATAGTAACATAAATTCAATCACCTCAAGGGTGTAGACCTCTTAGGGTCCCAATCACAATCATTTCAAAAGGAAAGATCAACAAGGTTGCATCCATTAAAATGATGTACAAAAATCAAATGGAAGATGCACTACATCATCCCTCCCCCAAAAGACTAGGCTTACTGTTGGAAGCCTACAATCCAAGAATAGAAACCAAAACACACCAAGTACAAAATAAAAAATGAGCAATAGGAACAACTCAACAACCTCTCCACAAGTCAAACCCAAATCACTTCAACATTCAAAAACCTTCTCATCAATCCCAAATAGCTTAAGCACAAGAGAATAAGTGTCAGATTGACACAATGTCCTCCAACAAGGAACTTCCTATTCACTAGAAAAACCCATCTAGCCATAAAGTTAACACTACAATGTAAGGAAAATGCCACTCTACCTCATCAATAGGTGCCTAACTACAACCTGCACCTACCACATGACCACAAAACAAGGTCAAAACACTACGCACTTCCAACAAGAGTTGGAATCATAGGGGATAACCATCCCAAGAATGCTATCGTGCCACACATGAGCATTCTTGAATCCACGTAAACTCACCCTTTAGATAGGGAGGATGATAGTTTACTAATAAAATTTTACACTCCAAAAGGATAATCTCCACAACTAACCACCAAGTATAGGAGCACATAGTCTCTATAGTACAAAAACCTCAACTATCATTGAGAGCTAGGGTTACATAATCCAACCAAACGAGTTATCACCTTTTTTCAAGGTTGCAAAGAATTTCATCAGTGGACAAAATCATTTAGTACCTTCATACCAACTCATAAGATGGTAATATTCATCCAATCATACCATGTCCCTCTAGCAACATGTTGGGAATACTACACCCAACCTACTGCTAAGCTCAATCTCCAACCTCAAGTCAACTATCAATAAGAAACTTGACTGAGATAATCCTTAAAGATATAAGGTTAGGGAGGTAGAAACTATAGAGCATTAGGACTAAGAGGGAGTCTCTCTCAACCTCCACACTAAACCATCCCAAGACACGTTAGGGAAACTCACAATCCACCAACCATCAAAATGCTCATTCAACACAAACTGAGCTAGTGGCATAACCAAACTAGCCTACTTTCTCAAGAGAGAAAATGGATACAAAGGTGCACCAAAGTCAACGTCCAAAAGGAGGATCTAGACTCCCCAAAAGGACTAAGTCATTCCCAAATGACAAGGGCAACATCAACCTCAAGAAAGGAATGCTCACAGTCCACACTTCTCTTCACAAAGGTAGATCGATGTTATAGGGAAAACATAAACCCAAGCACAAATCCCAATAAGTACCTAGTAGATTATGAAGGCTTGTTAACTCCTCCCTGAAGAATAATATGAACAATTAAACTTCTCTAATGACCATAAATATGATATATCATGATTGAATTGGGCTCTACTTTTTAAAGTGTACTTGGAACATCAATCTGCATCTTCTGAAGTGCAAAAGAGTGCTAATGGTTCCCCAGGTGACATTTTGCATTAGGACACTCTCACGCGAGGTTTCTCACCAAACCAGGTGAGATAATGCAATGAATCAGGTGAGAAAATGCATGACCACTTGTTTCTCATGTGAAATTTCAAAACAACACAAAAATTTCCTTCACTGTAGAGGCCATAACTTTCACGTCCAGACTCCAATTGACTATGTTCGAAAAGTGTTAGAAAGATGTCAACAAGGCCCATGACATGATGGAGCTTAGTGTTGCAGATCCCTCTGTATTTACTCCCAAGGAACCCTAGTTCAAATCAAGGGCTTCATAATAGGCTATTACTCCCTCAAGGAACCAAGAACATTTCAAAGATTTCAACAACAAACCCTGACATTATACACCAATAAAGTTAACATCTTCATTCACATAATCTGACTTCTATACCTAAGTAAATTATTCATAACTCTTAATCCTAACATTTTCTTCCCAAACCCTTTGAAGAATTTTTTTAAAATTATCTCTTTTAAAATGTATCCAAAGTTGAGACCAATCCAATAAACAAATTACAAATTATGTGCTCTGAACCAAGACCCATATTTTCTATCATAAATCAGGAGCAAAACCAGTAACCTTGCCTAGGGCATCAAATGACTTTCTCAAGATAATTCCAAATAACACCAAACCATTTTCCACTCAACCTTATATGAGTTTAGTTTTTGAATGTATAAGCCATTAATTCTTAAAATGCATAAATCATTCTACAAGCACCATTTGTGTCCTGTAATTGTAATGGAGATCCATAAAAACTAGTCTTCATTCAAATGAACATAACTTACACAAATATGAATGAAAACAAGTCAAACCAATTGGAAATAAAATCTAGTTAACATATATTTCTAATTAATATAAGTAGATTTCTTGACTCATTCAAATGTAGCTTTACTGAATGTTTCAATTTGACTGTATTTGGGCATCCTCAAATCTGCAATTTACAAGCTTTGCCAAAAATTGCACAACTTCTTCATTTCTACATAAAATAAATCCAAAAAAAATCCAAAAGAAATATTATTCACTACTCTATCTATATATACAAATTTTACATGTTTTCCAGGCTGTACATGGCTGTACAAGACATAGAACCAACACTAAAACTAAAAAGTCAAGCAAAATAACAACTCACAATTTCACCAAATTTGTTTCAAATGTATCTCTTTCCTTCCATTAATGCTTTGGTTTGATCATACATCCATTTTAATATCTTTTTTGGTTGGTTATAACTTCTAAAAGACATTTTAAAAAATATCCTTACATTCTTTTAATAAGTATGCAACTATGACAACATTTATACACTTTATGCATTTTCACATTACAAATTTTGTATAAACCCAACATAGACAAAAATTATGACTCAAATGAATTTAGATCTCTCACATTAATATTCTTAACCTCCATTTTTTATTTTACTTTAGGTACCTATACACCATACTCCCAACCTTGAAAAGTTTCAAAGTCCCTTGGAAACATGGAATCAATAACTTGCAAGAAAAAAGATTACACCAAAAATCCTCTTCTTTACCTTTTCTTCTTAATGCCTTTATCACCATCATCTTTTCCTTTAAGGACATAGAACTGTCCTCAAAATTAGATTATCAAATACTCCTATCAATGGAACATTAATGGTTGCAACTCCATAATACTTTTATTAGTCATAGATCCACTTTTACCTTGCTACTTCAAAGTTACCATAAACAACTCTCCCACATGCCTCACCTAGGAGTTCTCCTCTTTGCCTCTCTCCCTAGTCTTTTTGCATCCACTAGACCTTCCCATGGCCCTTGATAGGACTTCCATATCTATCTACATAAAAAACAAACAAAATTTCTTTTTAAATCAAAATGCATGAGAAGCTGCAACCAAATCTTCAAGGTCCTGGTGTGGATTGCCTCCTTCAGCACTCTACCCACACACTCAAGATCTTTAAGCTCTGATACCAATTTTTTGTAGAGCCCTTTACACCAATCTATTATAGAACCCTTTGTATTTACCCCCAAGAAACCTTATTTCAACTCAAGTACTTCATAATAGGCTACTACACCCTCAAGGAACCAAGAATATCTTGAAGATTTCAACAAAGAACCTTGACATTATACACCAATAAAGACAACATCTTCATTCACATAATCTGACTTCTATACCAAAGTAAATTATTCATAACTCTCAATCCCAAAATTTTCTTGCCAAACCCTTTGAAGGATTTTTTTTTGAATTAACCCTTTTAAAACATATCCAAAGCTGAGACCAATCCAATAAACAAATTGCAAATTATGTGCTCTGAACCAAGACCCATATTTTATGTCATAAATCAGGAGCAAAACTAGTAAGCCTGTCAAGGGCATCAAATGAATTTCTCAAGATGATTTCGAATAACACCAAACCAATTTCTACTCAACCTTATATCTGTCTATCCTTTTAACGTATAATTCATTAATTCTTAGAATGCATAAATTATTCTACAAGCACCAATTGTGTCTTGTAACTTCAATGGAGATCCATAAAAACTAATCTTCATTAAAATGAACATAACTTACACAAATATGAATGAAAACAACACAAACCAATTGGAAATAGAACCTAGTTCTTATATATTTTCAATTTGTATAAGTAGAGTTCCTCATTCATTCAAATGTGTCTTTACCAAATGTTTTAATCTGACTGTATTCGAGCATCCTCAAATTTGCAATTTACAACCTTTGCCAAAACTTTCATAACTTCTTCATTTATATATAAAATAAATCCAAACCAAATAAAAAAGAAATATTATTCACAACTCTATCCATATATACAATTTTTACATGGTTTCCAGGTTGTACATGTCTGTACAAAACCTATAACCAACCCTAAAACTGAAAAACCAATCAAAATAACAACTCACAATTTCACCAAATTTGTTTCAAATGTATCTATTCCCTTCCATTAATGCTTTGGTTTGACCATACATCCATTTTTATAGATTTTTTGGTTGGTTATAACTTCTAAACTACCTTTTAAAACATCTCCTTACATTCTTTTAATAATTATGCAACTATGACAACATTTATGCACTTTATGCATTTCACATTACAACTTTTGTATAAACCCAACATAGACCCAAAATTATGACTCAAATGGATTTTGATATCTCACATTAAGATTTTTTAACCTCCATTTTTATTTACTTTAGGTGCCTTTCCACCACTTAGAGAGTCCTAAGACCTAAGATTTTGAATCACCACTCAGGATAAAACATCATAGACAAACTCAAACCGTCTCGGTTACCAAGACAAGCAACAGACGAAACATCCAAAACAAACAAAGAGCACACATGACCAATACAACATAAGACATGAAGTGAAAGGTAATTCACACATTGAAACCAATATTACTTCTCTTTCATAACTTCATTAGTTAATCATAATACAAAAATTAATGCACAATGAAACTGAAATATTTTTAAGGCAAGGTTTCAAGAGTCACTTACCATAAACAAGTACATATCTTTTCAAATTTATTTCCAAAAAATAACATTATGTTTAATCATCATTTAAACCATCCAATCATACTAACAACTTTACATTTAATTCAAGCACACTAGTTTGTTCTCTATGATATTATCCCTTGTACATACTACCAAAGGTTCGATATGAATGTGATAGAGTCACAACACACAACACAACTGGGTAGTAGTACAAAAAACATGTAGAATAGTCATCAAGAGATAAAATCAAAAGCCCAAATTAGGGAATTATCAACTCCAATAGTAAATCACCAAAGAGCTCATTTCAACAATAAGTCAAGTTGTGACAACAACCACAAAGAGAGCGATAGAGAAAATTTGATGACTATTCCAAGAAAGGAAAATACTAAAAAAAAATGCTATCCCAATAACACGAGGAAAGTACCTCCAGCCAAATAAAATAAAGAATCAATCAAATCACATTACATGTGATGACTAGGAATAGTCATGCAAGAGGGATAAACCACCACACAATGCTAATGGATACATCATCCTAGTAGCATTAGAGAACACACTCACACACATCAATTAGTAAATCATTAATAACCTCTTGCATATGCAGACTACAATAATTTTCTTATTTATTTACCATGCAATGCAACATTTAGATATCCATCAATTTTAATACAATTTCCATAAGCAAAAAGCAACAGTTTTGAGGACTTAAGTCATTAACCCAAATGATCTAATGCAAAACCTACTTCTTTGCAATGATTCATAATACACTCATTTCTCAATGAAAGGAAACATTTCATCACTAAATAAATGGACATAACATAGAATCACAAATAAGATTCATTTATTTACTTACAATTAAGAGAATATAGGGAAAATAATGTACCTTACTCCACAAGAAGAAACAAAAAGAGGCACTCAAAGTATGGACACCAATCAGTGGCTCCATGCAATAGGGTCATAAAAGCAACCAACCATACAAAGGCACATCAATTCCATCCACAAAACTAGGAAGACTCACTTCCTTCTCCTTGCACTACTCTAGTTGCATCTACTAGACAAGCAAGTCCATTACAAGTAGATACCCAAGCAACAAAACTCACAAGATCTCAAAGAGACACAAGCACTTACACAACGTAGCATCAACCATATGGGAAACATATACATAGAGATCTCAGACCTTATCTTCTTCTTTTTTTCATTACTAAATTCGCTGGAGGATAGCATTTGTAAGGCTAGAAGGAAACACGAGGAGAGGAAACCCTTTTACCTTATCCACTAGGGCCTCATGAATAAACTTTTCATCTAGCACCTAGCTCAGAATCCCCCTCTCCTGATTAACCCCCTAGCCTTTATCACTGCCCAAACCTCCTTGGATCCCATCCCTAGCTCTACTCTTAAGAGGTTCAAGAAAGCCCATGTCACTAGGGCCAAGATTAGTCCTGAGGTTAAAGTTAGCATTATTGAGTCAAATTTGGACATAAAGAAGGGTAGCAATGTGCTAGGAGAACCAACAAGCATCTTTAGCTAGAGAAATTTAAGACCCCCTGAAGTATGACTCTAGCTCTGACTCCTTCGATAGTGAGGAGAAACCTACTAAAAAGAAAAGATTCAATAAGGACATTAAACCTACCCCTAGCTCTATCAACCCATCCCATGTCTCTAATACCCTAGAAGCTACCCCGATTCGTAGTGGGGGGAAGACATCACCTATCCTAGGAAGGAAACCCCTAAGGGAACTAGGAAGACAGGTAAACATAGCCACACTAAGATGCAGGTGGATAGGCTCAAGGAGGCCATGAGGGATCAGGCAGATAACCATACCTCTATCTACCACAGATTTGAAAACCTGGTTGAGTTCTCCACCAAGGTAATGCACTCCACAACCACAATCCTCTACTTCCTATAGGCTAACAAAGAGGGAAAGGACCTGGGAAAGACAACTGAGGCAACACATTCCATCTATGTATTCTTGGTAGAGGAATATCTCAAAACCATCCTGGACAGACTAGTGAAAATGAAGGAGGAGGATGCGGTGATGGAAGCACTTGAGGAGTAGGAGAATGGTAAGTAGGAGAAAGAAGAAGGCATCTAGCCCAATATCTATTGTGTTTTATATCTCTTTTTATGATTGTCTTTGAACTTTACACCCCACAGGGTTTTTAGACTAGGTTGATTACTTGGACCAATAGCAACGATGTTTTTAAACATTGCTGGTTTATTATTCAGTTTCTTATGCATAGTTATTTAAGGACTATGGCTAATGACAACTTGACCCTGAACATATTATGGTTTTTGATGTTTAAAGTTGGTATAGGTTAGACAACTGGGAGGTAACTTTCAACTGAATTCTCAACCTTTTTGTACTTCAGGGCCAATCCCCCATCTTTTTGGTTGCTATCAACTACTTCAAAGACATATACATAGAGATCCAAATGTTTGAACATGGACTCTAATACTAGATGTAATGCCTTGCCCAGAGATCCTTGGAACAACGATTCAATACAAGCCTAGATTAGTTTTTAAAATAAGTATGGTTGCACATAACAAACAACATACAAGGATCACAAAGATCACAATGGAAGACTTAACCAACTATCCAGTCAACCAACAAATCTCCAAATGCCACTAC
The DNA here is from genome assembly GCA_028749045.1 of Cupressus sempervirens. Lineage (NCBI taxonomy): Eukaryota > Viridiplantae > Streptophyta > Pinopsida > Cupressales > Cupressaceae > Cupressus > Cupressus sempervirens. The sequence continues at coordinate 524,737,930 of CM053789.1, read as the reverse complement.
CAAACTACAAACTAAGAGCCAAAAACCAAAGATGACAACAAAACATGAAAATCTACGATCTATCAAAGTCTAGAAATATAAGAAATTCAAAAGGGTACTCAAAATATGAAATTGTGTTCACCAAAAAATAGTGGAGATGCCCCCTATTTTCTAAATGAGAAATAACAACCGATAGTTTCGCGCAAGGAAGTACACAAGCCACACAATAAAAAACCCTCTTGCATGAGAAACTGCTTGGCCAAGTAGCCCAAAACCACTACACTAATGTCGAGGTTAATGCGAGGAAGTACCAAGAGCCACGCAAAGAAATACAACAAGCCACTGCTAAGTCTCTTGTAGGAGAGTGTAAAATCTCATGTAAGAGAGAGTACAATCTCACACAAGGACTCGTAGCAATAAACAAGAAAAACACAAGACGAGAAGATAGGGAAAATAATTACTCCACGCTAGGGAGTACCAAGTCCACAAATTGAGGCATAGACACTAAAATACATTGACTGCAAGACAGTAAACTGCATCTAACCATCTAAACCAAAGCAGTAAAGGAAAAGTACTAAAATAACATTGGAATGAACAAGCATAAAAAAACTCATGTGCGGTTCCTCCTAACGATACTAGCATCATGAGACCTCAAAGGCCCAAGCCATCCCCTGCATGTAACATCCCAAACTTCCAACTAGATAGTCAAAGGTGTCTTATGAGGACGTCACTACTAAAACATAATAACATCATTAGAACATGAAATCTAACATGCTAATCTAATAAGAAATAGATATTCCAACTAAGTAAATCACATCATCTAATCATATGCTAAATATCATAATAAGGGAATGCATAAAATAACTAACATCATCTAAACATGATATCCAAGAATCCCAATCAAAGCATAAATGATGAGGAAACATACTCTAGAATCTTGAGTATACCAAGTGAACATCAAGCACCGGTCGCACTAAAATAATAGACCATCTCTGTACATCGATCCATAGTAGTGGTATAGGTAGCTATGCCTCCCAACCATGTGAAACTCGTAGGTTCACTCCTATTGTGTTGATGGAGATAATGATCCAACCACAAACACACAAAAGCAAACATCCATGGCTAACACTCACACCAAACAATAAAGATAACTACAACCAAAATCATGTGACAATGCAAGTACAACAGGCCTTGGTCAGACATTCTATGGGCCAACTGTGTAGGGACTCTGGTGGAGAGTTGGTGAACATGCTAACAAATCATTCCCTATGTTATGTACACCCTCAACAGGTTGACATGTTGTGTCCTTGGCTAAACCACAAGGACTATGAATCACTGACCGTTCCCCTCGACACCACCCTTGGGAGGCTGACACTGTATTTACAATTTGTTCCCCTTGATATACCCTCTGGAGGCTAACAATGTATTTCTTATCTTGTTAACTTTCTATGAATTAATTAGGTTATCACTTATTAGAAACTTATACATGTACACCTCGTCTGGGTTGCATAAGTTATGAGAGAAGCCCCTCCATCGAATTACCCTATATACCCATGCTCATCAGACAATGAGTGCTCGTAGGCATGCATATTCCCAACCCAACCCCAAATGAACATAACTCTACTAAAATACAAACGGGAGATCAGGCCTCGCAAGTCACTTGACAAATGCACGTGCATGTGCTCATGTGTGTTGCACCACCATCATGAAGATCATAACACAAGGGTTGGATGAGAACATAAGCAAAATCACTCTCAACTAAATAAAGGCTTGGGAGGATGGATTCTACACAAATCCCAATGAACAATAACACCATACATCATGAACTCACTCAACTGACCTCAATCTAGGATTATGGATTCTACACGAATCCCAATGATACAACGAGACCAAACATCATGAACTCACTCAATTAGCCTCAATTTGGGAGTATGGATTCTACACGAATCCTAGTGTCCATAAAATAATAACAAGGGTCCAAAAGAAACAATAACACCAGCTATAAAATCACTCAACCAAACATAAAGTCAGGATTATGGATGTGATACGGATCCCAATGCAACAGAAAAGTGCAACAATGGTCTAACTAACATCCTATGAATAATCCAAGTTCATGACCAACATCATGCCAAGAAAACCTAAGAAAACTGGGTGGTACGCAAATCGAGGTGAAAAACCTCAAAACTCAAAAACTTCAAAATTAAAACTCATTTGGTCTTAGGGCACAAAAGCCATAAATATCAAATAAAATCTAAGTTTGAAGTCTGTTTGCAAAAATGACTAGCATAACAGTGCAAAACCCCAAACCCTCATCCTATAAAATAGGGAAATGTTCATACCCACCCAACCAGGTAGAGCTAGCATACAAAGATGAAGGGGAACACTAGTTCTCAGCCTCCTAACAAATGGCTACCAAAAAAAGAAGTAGAAACAATGCTGAAACAGTAAAATGGGAGAGCCCTACCTCACAAACAAAAAGGCTAAAATGAAAAATAGACAGATAAAATAAATATCACACGGAAGTTGCCAAAAGTTGTGGCAAACCAAAGTCTCCCTAAGCTGGATCTAATGAGACTAAATGATCTCATGGTGATCCCATGCCCTAGCTCCCATAACGAATAGAACATTAATTCCTCATGAAGAGGATTTTGGGTTTTACTCTCAAACTTTCTAATTAAAATATGAGAAGTGAGGAACTGATTTCCTCTTTGGATACTTATCCACTTTTTGAGTGAATAATTGATTAGGGCAAATAACTAGGTAACCTTGTTAAACCCCAAATCAACCCAAATGAAAACAAGTTATTCCAAGTAATTAGGATTCATCTATGGAAAAGCTGCTAGAAATTAAAATCAATAAAAACAAAGTCTAAAAAACCCATAATCATAGAAATTCCTTAATAATTTGTGCGACAATGCGAACCTCTAAATGCATAGACATGTTCACGGGTCTAATCACATAATGCAAATGAGTTTGAATTTAATCAAATCACCAGAAGGTTTAATTTAGACAATTAATAAGATACATCGACCATACAGGGACGACATTGGTAAAATATGAACAATTGAATCACTCGCAGGGATATAAATCATGTACACTAAAACACATGATCAAGTGCAATTGCATATAATAACACAGTCGAAGCAATAAATGCATTAAATACCTAATTTAACCATTTATTCAGAATAATAAAATAATCCATTTACATCGCCCACCTTTGCATAAAGCATAACAAAGCAAGTATGAAGTAATTAACCATACCATTAAATCCAACATATAAACGAAATTAGAGAATATGTCCATATACTGGATAACTAGATATCCTCATAAAATATACTTTCATCTCAAAAGAAAGCATCATCATGCAAATATGATCATTTGAACAACACCATAATCTAACATAGACAATTCATTTCTAATTATTTAAGAATTTAATGATGGTTGTTTAAACAACATGAAAAGGCACTTAAAAAACATAAAAGAACATAGTCATATACATGACTAACCATTACTATAGGAACCTAGTCCAGTGTAGTAGGATAATAATACACAGTCCAATCTCTAGACACATCTCAGGGTAATCATGGAACAACATCATGATACCACATCGATCCTAGTAACCACTGGCACAAACCTTAGTGAACCATCTAACAAGTCATAGTCTTGTAAATCAGCCATAAGAATAATCAAAGCAACTGACACAGTAACATAAATCCAATCACCTCAAGGGTGTAGATCACTTAGGGTCCTAATCATGATCATTTCACAAAGAAAGATCAACAAGGTTGCATCCATCAGGATGACTTACAAAAATAAAATGGGATAGGCACTACAGGGCCCACCGAGAGTGCCAAAATTGTTATCTCTAGAGGTTGCACCTTGATTGGATTTTAACCTTAGTCACTTTGAGTAACATGGAAACACTCATGGATAGTGGGCGAACCAAGGACATGAGTGAATCTTCGAGTTTTGGGCCTGTTCCTTATGATGCTTCACCTATTTTTTCTTCAAACAAAAATTCAAACTTAAGAGGGAAAGAGATAGAAGGATTACTTGCATGAATGTAAATACTGAAAAGTAACTTAAGGTGATACACCAAAATATTAAGATGAGAATATTGTTGACTTGACATGATGAAGCTTTTTAAAAAAGTTAAAGATTAGCACAATATTGACCTCAGAAAACTCATACATAAATACTTCACAAGAAGGATTATACTTTAAACAAGATGATATCAGGAATAACATTACTCATAGTTAACAACCTAAAAGGAAGCACAAAATATGACTCGTAACCTATATGAATATTCTAAAAAATTCTCTCATAGAAAAAAACTAGGACACAACTTAGGGATTCAAAAATGAATCACAAAAGTTATATCAGACCAGTGACTTATACAACAAAAATGAACACAAGAAGGGCTTATAAATAATTCCTTTATTTAAGCTTTAAATGTAGTTTAACAACATTCATCAAACTAGTTACAAGTAATCTACAGAAAAATATGAAGGACTCTTGAGAGATCACGACAAAGGGCCTTTTTACAAAAAACTGGAACCCTTACTCCACATCCTGGAAATTCTTATATAGAGAAGGATTGCAACCAACCTCATATGGGAGGGGCACATTTCAAAATACTATTGGAAGAAAGACTATAGAGATATTTCTAGAATGTTGCATTTGAAACATTTTCTATATTTGGATAAAACTCAAGAAGGTAGTTGCAAGATCGACAAGTGACACTGCAAGAGCCTCTAATTAATTATGTTTGTCCTCTACTACCTTTAATTGTATAACTCTTTAACTACCTCTGTTGGTAGAACCATGATATCTCCAACTACTCCCAAAAACACTTATCCCCCTTTCTCGGGCTATTCAAAGCATCCGATTTCATTTTAGATCTTCTCTGCTTTACTCCATTTGAAAATCTGATCTCTATATATTGCATTAATCAAGCATTCAATGCTCATTCTTCTTCCTTGTTCCCTCCTATCTAGCTCTGCAATTCAGAACTCAAACCTAATGCTTTCTACCACCTTAGTGAAACATCAACATAATTTAATCAACTATACATGCACCATACCTTTATTAAGATTCCATTGGTCATGTTGATTTGTGATGTTGCACCTTCTTGTTGTTCACTTCTTCTCATCTCATTTTTCTCATTGACTACTTGGTCATGAGAAGTAGTGATCATCTCCTTTTATGCTTAATCACTACTTCACAACTTCAAATCATATTAGTTCATTAATTGTTGCAACCATGCGAGCATACTTAAACTGACCACTTTGCATCCTCACAATGGTTAAGATATAACAATCCTTTAACCATGTGATGTTGTGATGCCATCATCCTTCCCTTTGTTTCCCTTTCACAACCTGTAGTTGGGATTAACATTTAACTCTTCTAGACTATGAATAGAATATTTTGCATCACCACTATCTTAAGCCTGGGTCAAACTTAACTACCTATGATGAAGCGATAACTCTCTGGCTTAACCTTTCTTTTTATGTTTGCAGCCTTACAATGTATTTCCCTTATTAACTGCTTGGTCCTATCATGTTGCAATAACTAATTGAAACTAACTATTTTCCATTCATCACAACCTCACCACCCAAATTATTAGCTCATCTTTAAACTCTATGAAAGTGCGAACAATAGCTTTTTCCACTCTGCAACTTGAACCTTGGTCTATCTTTAACTGAGTGTGATGATGCAAAAACATTAAATTTGATTGTAGCAGTTAGCTCTCACAAATTCACAACTTGAAGTTTTGAAGCTTTCAATGGAATGATATCAATTGAAATTTATCTTCTTTTATTTGATGAACAACTCCCTTGAAACATATTTATATTAACCTGTCTCATAACCATTGTGATGATGCAATAAAGAGGCTTCCACATCATCATGGGTTCCCTTTAACTCCATGCGATGTTGCACCAAAAGGCTTTTGCTACTTCTCATTCCAAACCATGGGTCAACCTTAACCATGTGCAAAGGTGCGACAACTGTAGACTTGATAGTTGTTGTTTCCTTTTGCACCTTCACAACCTAAAATATTTGGAGCCTTCAAACCTACTATGATCATGTGATTATTGTGAATCGCTCCTTCATGCCCTTAACTTGATAATTACCCTTAATTGTTGCGAAGCCACACTAGCCTGTTGGTAATTGTTTCCCATCTTTGCATATTGCCAAATAGTTAGTGATTACAAAGAAGTGATGTTGTGAAATAAGCTTTCACAAAATCGCAACTAAAAGATTTAAGAAGCATGGAGAAGTAATATAAAGAGATATCAAAAGACTTAGGGATATCTATGAATAACTAAGATTTTTTTCATTTTGAAAAACATGAGACAACATAAATGCCCTAGGGTTTAATAGAAAAACACATTTTCAATAACCCTACAAAGAAAGTTGATAATAGTTCTACCAATTTGCACAAGGTGGTAAAAATTGGTAACAGTTATATTCCTTCAGCTAAAGTTCAAGATTTCTGTGATCCATGCAACTCAAATTTGCCTGACAATATTTTGGATAAGAACTATTGATTTCTCCACAAAGTTCAAACAAATAGATGAGTAAGAATAGACCAAAATAATATTCTCATCTATGAAAAAGAATAGTCTTGATATTTCAAAAAGAAAAATCTTGATTGTTTTGTGAAAAAAATAAAATAATGGCAAAAAGGAAGGTTTTTTTTTTTGCACGGGCATTTTAACTAGCACTACGCTCTTCCTCCCACTCTCCACACTTGCTTGTTAGCCTCTCCATCAAATACCACCTTCCAACGTGACTTGCATAGTTTGAAACTAGTATCTTTTAGATTAAGTAGGAGAGAATTTAGAAATTTTGTATTTTGAATTATACACAGACCAAACAAACCAAATGTCCATCAATTAATCCTTGTCCATTAAATCTTTCATTTAGATATACATATGTAGTGGATGTATATGATGTTATGATATATATAGATTATATAAATATAGACCTATCATTTTTGTGTCAGTATAGCTTATGTTGGTAATAGGTAGGGTTGGTAAACTCAAACCATCCTAAGATTCAATAAAAGTAGGGAGTTTTGTTGGGAAGTATTCTTCTTTTTCCATAATTTTCCATGGCTACTTTATTCCTTGTTCACAAGTCATTTAAAAGAAAGTTGCATAGCTTCACTCATTCTACGAAATTCTTTAACTCCTAAGCACTGTATCCTCTAGATAAGACATAGTATAACATCTTTGTGGGGAAAATTTTAGACAGTGACTATCCAGCCATGCAATTCATCATGGCTAGATGTCCATTCCTTTTATGTATCATACCTTCCATACATGACATTTTGTACTTATGATTGGACCATTGTGGTATAGAACAAAAACCAAAGTCAATCCTTTGTCAGAGGTATGTCTCCTTGTCAAATCAGAGGAGGTTGATCTTTTTAATATTTTCAAATTAGTGATTTAATGTTGCCTTACGCTTCATTTATCCCTTTTATGTGACATTGGGTTTTGATTCCTATTCAAGTGTATGACAAATTTTAAAACTCAATATTACTTATAAAATATTTCAATAACAATATTTTGAAAAAGAATTTACCTTTATGTTATTTTGTTTTAACTTTCCATTCTATAAAAATTGTTTTAATTTTTAATTTATAAATAATTAAAAATATTTAATTAAATTCTAACATTTTAAATATAAATGAATACAAGTTTTATAAGATTATATTTATTTTTAAATTTTATATATTCTTACAACTTTGAGATATTAAATTATAAAGAAATTAAAAAAAAAATATTTAAAAGAGATTATATTAAATAGAATGATCATAAAATATTTAACAACTATTACATTGAATGAATGAGAAATTCCATAACTTGGATCAATTTTGTCTACTTATAACTTAGTCTTAACTTATATGTTAATCTAAGTTGTGGTTTGTGAATTAAAAAATTTATATTAATTATTTTTTGAAGCAATTTAACTTATGAAAAAATCATGTCAATGTTGATTAAATTTCATTTATCCATAAAATGTTAATAAAAGATTATGTTTTATTATGCAAATGATTATATTAAATTATTACAGCTTAATTTACAAAAATAAATAAACATTTATGATTTTGTTGTGAAATTGATATTTCAAAATAAAATATTATAAATTATATTTAAAAATATCTTTAACAAAATATAGAGCATAAGCTTTCAAGACTGCATCAAAACCTATTTAACTCATCTTCAATCCATTTAATATTCTATCTTAATCATATATATATATATATATTCATCTAATTTTGAAGTTAGACTAAGAACAAATCATATAAACAATTCATTAAATTTCATTTATTCACAAAATGTCAATAAAATACTAAGTTTTATTATGTAAAGGCTCAAAATCTTAAGAAATATAACATTAAAATTTTGACATCTTTATATTCACAAAAATATATAATCAAATGTCATTTTGTTGTGAAATTTTTTTTTTTTTTGATGGAGTGTTCAAACCTGTGAAGCAACCCATCTAGGCACGAAGCCTGTGAGCTGCCAACTAGCGAAGGCCACCACATAAACTTTTTAGGAACCCAAAACGGGCCCACTCGTGCCTAAAACCTCTTCGGCTTAGAGCTAAGGATTGAGGGGCATCCATGTCATCAAAATCACGTGGGGCATGATTTCGACCTCATCCCTTGTGATGTCAAAGCTTCACTCTCAACACTTGATCCCTAGTGGGCTCTTTGTGAGCCATTCAACTTCACCAATAGACCAAGAGCCCATCGACATAAATTAATATTTCAAATTAACATATTTAAAAAAATTAGACATTGTCTCACTTTAATATGTGTATATAAGTTATATATTAATATATAATACTTTAAGTCTAAATTATATCTAGACAAAATTGATCTAAGTTGTGGCGTGCTACTCTTATTTAGTCTAATAGTTTTGAAATATTATATTCTTTTTTGTAAATAATATTTTCTAATTTAATATAATAGTTATTTAATACTTAAATATAATTATTTTAAAACTTAAATATAATTATTTTAAAACTTAAATAATAAAAGCAATCTTATAAAACTTTGCATGCATTTATTTCAAATCTTATAATTTAATAAAATATTTTAAATTATTTAGAGTTAAAAAATTAAAAACAGAAATAGAATGGAAAGTTAAAATGAAATAACATAAGGTAAATTCTTTTTCCAAATATTGTTATTGAAATATTTTATAAGAAATATTGAGTTTTAAATTTTTCATAAAAATCAATGTTGATGTCATGTAAAAGGGATAAATGAAGTGTAAGCCAACATTAAATCATTAATTTGAAAATATTAAAAATATTAGCCTCCTTTGATTTGACAAGGAAACACGCATTTGACAAAGGATTGCTTGTGCTTTCCATTCTGTACACTAATGGTTGAATCACAAGTACAAAATGTAATTTATGGAGGGCATGTGGCATAAAATGCATGGGCATCCAACCATGATGAATTTGTTGGTTGGATAGCTCTGCTACCCAAGTTTTATGGCTTTAAAGTAACAGTCCTTCCTTTGAGTATATTATGTTTTATATCATGCGAAAGAGAGTGCAATAAACATGGGTGACCATGAGGCTTCAAGGCATAGCAAAATAACCTTCAAAATCAAGCTTAATAAAACCTAGAATACATGTGATTAGTCATTGCTTTTATGAACTCATAAGTTGGTCTCATGATCAATATCTTTGGACATAATTCTACCTATTAACCATAGTGACATGTTTGTTTTGAAGTTTAAAAGCCATCATTAAAAATATTATCACTTCTTCCATTATTCACCATCGCAAGATGTCATCATGTGCTGACCTCATAATCCATCTAGACCCATTTTGTAGTTAAGTTGGCCCAAATAGGCTCCAATGACTCTAGCTAAGTAGTTCAACCATGAGAAAGAATTCGACACTTCCTAAAGTTAGTTCAAATATGATGTTCCCCATTGTAAATTCACATACATAGGGAAACATTGAGTAGCTACCTAGGCTGACTTTGTGTATTTAGAACTTATAAATTGTAATTCATATTTTGTCAGTTTTATTTAGTGTACTTTGTGAAGAGCTTAAAGAGATAAGGGTCTGTTTGGTTCGTGGAATTTTAGAAATCAAGATTTCTACGAATCTTGATTTAGCCAAATCAAGGTTTTGCAAATTTGCATCCTATTTTTGAGATTTTATTTGAACCATTTGTTTCACTCGAAAGATGAGTGGGAAGATGATTTTTATGCATTTGGAATTCCTCATTTTAGAATTAGAATTAGAACACAAAATGATGCAATTATTTGAACACAGAATTAGGCAATAGTTTGAACATATAATCATGTAATGGTTTGAAAACAAAGTAAAAAATCAAATCCATAACATCAATCAAATGCAATGGCTTAAATGCATAATCAAATCTCTATCATTCACATGAAATAGTTTAAATCTAGAATTAGACAGTATATCTCTCAAAGATTTGCATCTTTCTCATTTTTAACTCTTTTCCCTACTTGATTCGTCTACTTCATTCCTAATAATGTGCTTGAGCAATTTCTAACCTTGTGGGCTTAAATTTGGAATCAAGACATAAATAGAATGAAAATAATAAGTTTAATTGTGTGATTAAATAGAAATACATTTGGCAATGGTAAAATAGAAACTTGTGTAGCATCCATTTGGGGTTTGTTGTAGGCAACAATGAAAGCAATCTTTAGCATCATAGTGGAGCACATGGCCACACATTAGTAGATTATGCAATTACATTAAAAATAAACGATTAGATTTGATAAACTTATGAAAGGATATGAGACATTCTCCCCCACCCTACTACTATGACTCTCAAAGCCCTCATAAATTTTAATAAGGGTTTGGTTGCAATCTAATATCTATCCAAGATTATGAAAAATTATAAAAAGATCGGTGATTTGATTGAACAAACCAGAAAAAACTTATTAAAATTTTAAAAGTATTGTCAATCGAAATCAACACTCTCATGAAATTTATATAGAGAAGTAAATCATGTAATACTAGTCATCCTTTCTAAACCTTAAGGAAATAAAATCATGTAGGGCATACCTGTTATTTTTGCTCCAACACAAATCTAGGTAAACAATGTTGTAGTACAATACATTCAAAGCTTGGAGTTGTAGGCAAACTCCAAAAAATAGTCCAATCTAATTCTTTTACACTCCTCAAAAAGTGTAACTAGGTTTTCATTTTCAATTCCTAGTTGTTGATGGGAAGTCTAATAATATGGTTTTGAGGATAAAATAGAAGTTTGGTATTCTAATTCTATTTTGCCAATTTTGAAACAAACTCAAAAGTTTTCAAATCCAAATTATGAAAAACCTAATTCCTATCATCTTCCACAAACCAAACAGACCCTAAGATTTTAGCATTGGGGTATTCATGGATCTCTTTGTAGGGCATATATCTCTTTGAAGGGATCGTGGAGAGTGAAGTGGTCCAAAAGAGCCATTTCAAAATGTTCACCCAAAATCCGTTATATTTGTTCATCAATAGTTGCTCCGTTAAAAAAACACCAATACTAATAGTGGTACACAAACTAGCAATCACTAATCCAAAAAGATGAAAAATGATCAACTATTAATCTATATGTGACAAGCTATTACTATAAATGTTTTCATTTTTGTAAATTCTTTTTAAAATACTAATTAAATTTTTTTATGAGAAAACTATCACAATACAATTATTAGTTCCTTTCATAGGCACGATACTATAGCATTCATGGAATGTCAATGATTTTTTCCTTTAACCAATCAAATTATGGAATTATTACAAATATTGGCACCTTTATAATGTTTCTAATTTTTATTTCTTTCATCAAATTTATTATAAATATTTTATTTCATTCCTTATTGGTTAGTAAAATGAATAGCCATGAGTCCAACAATTTATAATAATTACTTTGAAATAAAATCAAATATTTCTCCTCAACTTTTGCCTTTTCCTACTTATAAAAAAAGCAATGATAGGTGGTTGCAATTAAATGCATAAAGTAGAAAATTTGTCCTTGCCTAGTTTAGAAATAAATTTAAAACAAAATTTTCATTACTATTTCCTAAAATTATATCTTAAAACATTCATTATTCTAATTTTATTTTTAATTAATAATAGTCATTTTGAAAGGACATTTGTTTTTATTCATAAATTAATAAACCATATCAATATTACTTTTTCCTACTATATTTTTAAAAACAAAATTGCATACCCTGAAGAGGAGTGTATCCTTGTTAGAAAACAAGGAAGATTCCAATTTTTGATGGAGGTCATCCACAAAGATGTTTTAGGTAACCGATACGGGCCCATGCGTGCCTAAAACCTCTTCGGCTAAGAGCCAAGGACTGAAGAGCATCCACACTGCCAAATTCGCCCAAGGCACGATCTCGGCCTCATCCCTTTTTGATGTCTACTCAGCAAGACTTGATTAGTAGACTCTTTGTGAACCATTCAACTTCACCAAGATTCCAATTTTCATCAGCTCGTACAGAAATGATAAAAGGGGTAGCTTTGTTAGGTAAGGGAGCATTCTTTTCCCACAATTTTCCAAATAGCTTTTTCTCTTAGTCAGTAGTCACCGACTCATTCATTCCAGGAAATTCTGTTACCGTGGATCGTGCAGGTCTCTTTACCTCCTCCTTCGTTACAAGATGAACGGCTATCGCCTCCCCACGTTGTCAACAGGCTACGCTTGTATAGATAGGCGTGCCGTAACATTTGAAGGTCTGAAAGTAGGGCGAGGCTTCATATCCACTGCAGTCAAGTTTTAAACCCTGAGAAAGAGAGAATCCGATCGGCATGGGTGACCCTGGATTCGTCTCAGGTTTGATAGGCGTTGGGATAGGTGTAGCTTTAAAAGAGCTGAGCGAGCTTATCAAGCTTGCTGTGTTTTGCAAGAAAAAACTCCACAATCTTGAAGAGTATTTGACTGATGTTGCCGCTCTTAACACGGCCATCCAGAGATATCGGATGAATCTGAAGCTCGGCCAAATTGTGAATAATGAAGCAGAGACAGGACTACAGCCTTCGGCTGTGAACGAGTGGTTGAGAAAGCTCGATTCGCTTGTTAGACAGGCTACCAAGGTCGCGGAGCAGTGTTGCGTAGGATTGCCGACTTATGATGTGATATCACGCTATCGAACGAGCTTGAAGGTACGGCATGTGATTGCAGACATTGAGAAGCATCTGAAGCAGGCTGCGCTGATTGGCGTAACAACCACGCTCGCCAGCAATGAGGAGCTCGGGCGGGGAATCCACCGTATTGAACAAAGACTCGATGATCTGGGCACCACTAGTGCAACTGCAGCCTCCACGTCCAATTATCCCACGCAGAGGCTGCAGCAAGTGAACGAGCGCGTTATTGTGGGACAAGATGACGCTTTTTCTAAGCTGCAGAAGAAAATAACACTAGACGAAGGGCAAGGGTTAACTTGCCTGGGTGTGGTTGCCATGGGCGGAGCTGGCAAAACCCTGCTTTTGAAAACTGTGCTCAACAGTGAAGAGGTGCAGGATAGCTTTAAGCAGGATCTGGTGCTCTGGCTCACTGTCTCACACAACCCCTCTCTTCCGGCGCTCGGCCGTAGTCTCGGAAGGCAAATTGGCGCGCAAATCAATCAGCCGTTCGATGAAAGACGCAGCCAGAGCGAGTATGGGAGGCTGTGGATCTACGAAAAGTTGAAAAGCAGGAGGTTTTTACTGTTCCTGGACGATGTTTGGGAAAACAGCAGCGGCAGTTTGTTGGAGGAGTTGGGCGTGCCTGTTGAAACGCTGCGCAGCTGCAAACTGGTGGTAAGCGCCAGGGACAGAAAAGTGCTGGTCAATTTAGGAGTAAATGTTGAGAATACAATCGGCTTGAGTGGTCTTTCCGAGGATCAAAGTTGGGCACTGTTTTCGACTCATGCATTCGCATATAACAAGAACCAGGTGCCGTCGGTGACCGTGGAAGAAACGGCAAGGGCGGTTTGCAGGGAGTGTGATGGGCTTCCGCTTGCTATTAAAGTCATAGCGGCCACCATGGCGGGCGTTGGGGATCCGGTAGAATGGGAGGTGATGCTTCAGAGACTGCAGAATGCGGATAGGCTTAACCCTGATGTACAAGAAAAGCTTTACAACCGCTTGAGGTTGAGCTACGATGCTCTGGCCAGGTACGATCCCCATCTACAACTGTGCTATCTTTATATAGGCGCTTTTAAGGAAGATGAAGATCTGTATGTGGAGGATCTCATTAATTTGTGGATCGGGGAAGGACTGGTTAATGCTACCAATCGACCAGGTTACGACCCCTTGGAATACGGGCGGGCTCAAGTGAATGCGCTTTTAGATCGCTGTCTGATCGAGGGCAGCTTAATGGATGCCGACGGGCAGGTCATGGTCTGTTCAATGCACGATGTGCTGCATGATTTAGCACTGCAAATTGCGGAGAAAGAAGAGAATTGTTTGTACAGGGCCGGGAGAAATCTGGAGTTCTTTCCAGAAGATGGATGCAAGGGGCACCGGCAGATCAGCAGGATTTCATTGATGGAGAACAATTTTTCCTCTGTTCCGGATTCATTCCAGGGTGGGCAAGTCCTTTCCATTCTGCTGGGCGAGAACAAGAACCTCACGAAATTTCCGTCGCGCGCCATGGCCACAATGTCCTGGGTTCGAGTCTTAGACCTCGGAGGAACATCAATCCAGGAGCTACCCTCCACCTTTGGATGCATGAAACGGCTTGTTTGCTTGCGGTTGGCCCGACTGCCGATCAAGAAATTGCCTGAAAGCTTCACCAAGCTGAGAAAACTTGAGATACTGGATCTTTCCACCTGCAATCAACTGGAATGCTTGCCCTCTAGGATCGATAACCTTGTCAGTTTAAGGTACCTGGACTTGAGCCACTGTCAGCATCTGCAGTCTCTGCCCTCTGCTATTTCAAAGCTTACGTCTCTACAGTACTTGCGAACCGAAGGATGTTGGCAAGCCTGGCAACCACGTGGGATTCAGACGCAGTCCAAGCTCTGCTGCAGAGCCCCTGAAAGAGCGGCTTGCTTTAAGGATCTGCAATCCCTAACGCAACTGAAATGGCTGGGAGTACAAGATACCAGTGCGAGACTCGAACACGGAACGTTGGGCAGAATGATAGAAATGAGAACCCTTGTGATCACCCTCACCAAAATGACTGCGCTGCCAGACGACATGACTGCAATGAGGAAGATGAAAACCCTCTTCATAAGTTGCAGAGATTTGGTAGAAACTCCGCCCGGGCTTTCTGAATTTGAACACCTAGGTTGCCTCATACTCTCTGGATGCGACAAGCTTCGACTTTTAAGTAGTTCATTGCACCGGCTTCCCAGATTGAGAAGGTTGGATATTGGTGGGTCAGACGAAATGAAGGATTTGCCCCACGAATTTGGGGAGGCGGAGTCATTCCCTGAACTTGAGAGATTTTGGGTAGAGAAAATGTCCGCGCTGGAGAGGTTACCCGTGTTGGCAGAGGGAGCAATGCCAAAGCTGAAAACATTGGGTGTTGTAGTTTGCCCCCGCGTAGAAATGTTGCCCCAAGGATATTTCAAGCTGCAACACCTGCAACAGATACAGTTTTACAGTTCCCCCAAGGTGTCGCAAAGGATGGCAGAAGGAGGACAAGATTGGGAGCTTGCAGAACAGCTCCGTATTAAAGGCGTGGAGATTATCAGTGAATATGGCGGTCACAAACGCTTAACAGAGATAAGGACGAGGATGGGTGGTAAATATTGGTGGGACAGATTCGTTAAAGAAATGTGGATGAATTTCCATATTTAATTTCTGCATATAGTGGAGGAGACTTCTGTGAATGCGAGATGAGTTTTGCTGAAGCCAATTACTCGGTACGTATATAGCCTTATATTTCATCATCGCTTCATATTTTCGTACTATTGCAACATTTATGTATTGTTATCAATGGGAAGCAAACTCGGTGGTTTAAGAAGCATACTTATTGTCCAAACTAACTCAGCATGAGTTGTAATAGTCTAGATATTAATAAATTCAACATTTTAAACTTATTGTAGAACATATATATATATACAGTTGTGAAAGGGATTTGAGGAACTGTCATGATTGAAATGTAATAGAAATCATCCAAATAAGAGAAAAAAAGTAAACTAAGGTGCATTCTCTTATATCTTGAGATGCTCCTATATCATCATAGTCTCTTTAGATCTTTGGATTGTTTCTACATGATCCATAATGCTTAATGCTCAGCTTGTTGTTTAAGGAAAAAAAACCTGAATTATTGATTAAAAGTTAGTTACATCAAGTTCAATGAATATCCATGACTACCTCTTAATATTCTACTCTTATTGTTGTTTCATGACTTTGTATTTTATCTCTCTAAGTATGCATTTCTTTATATACTTTTAATACTCATATATATTAATGTTTAATACTATTTTGGTAATCCTGATAACATCTGATTATACAGCTAATTTTTTAAATTACTTTAATTACTTTTGTTATAATTAAGTGATTTCTTATTTTATTAAACTATGCAAAATAATAATTAAACTAGTTTAATCTTGTAATAAGATTTTCATCTAGAGTTTTATTCATCCTTTTATAAGGATTCATTCTTTCATTTGTAACTCATTTTAATGTGCAATCAATACAGAGTTGTTATGTTGAGTAAACCACACTTGTTTGATTTCTTATAACTAGTAAGGAATCTTTAAGTTTTGAAATTGAATTGTTTTGTTGTAAATAAACTTCTTTAGCTAAGAACTAAGGACTAGGGGGTTTTTATTTCACCAAATTTGCGGGGAACAAAATTCCCTCCTCATCCCTTATGACGTGGGAGCCTTGCACTCAACAAGACTTGATCCCAACTTTACCAATAGCCCAACGATCTATTAACTAAATATTTGATTTGAAATACCATAGATCTTTCACTCCACAATTCTAATAGCTACCTCGATCTTGCCTCGCAGGGCATTGAACGTTTAAAGTGTATTAAACCCGCCATTATTGGTTTGCGTTTGCCTCTATATAACGTTATGAAGACATTTAAAACTCAAAATATAAAAGAATGTATGAGTCACATTTTGTTCCATCAGAAGCACCGCTTTCAACGGTTACAACGTAAAGTTTCATGCTTTATGCTCAAATCAATTGATCGTTCATTATTTTATGTGAGGAATAAATTTGTAGCATTGCCACGTTCGCCCAAAGAATAACTTTTCTAAAGAATAAATTGAGGACTGTGACTGCCACAGAATAAAGAGTGAAAATACACTATATAACTTTAAAGGTAGTATTTTTTTATCATTCCGAGTCAACCTCAACCTGATTTTATTTATGGAACTAAGCATAATACAGCGAGTTGTTTCTACCATACATGCCTATCCCGTCATTGATTGTGGTCAGGCTAAAGTTAGATCCAAATGTTTTTAAGCTAAAGTTAATCCACGTATTTTGAATGTACACAAGATGTTATTAGCTGCAGCATTCTCTTCATTGCAAGGGGATACAAATTATGAAATCTTATTTTCCTTGTTGACGCCTTGTTCTGAACTCTATTGTCTTATATATCTAGTATGGTATTAGGTTTATTATTTATTATATTGTATCTTTGTTCTAATTGGTTATGGTATAATATTTAATAATATACATAGTTGTAATATACCTTGGTTATCAATGAAACAAATGATTTATAAGATTCAATTAAATGTTATTGGAATTTTTTAAAAAATATTTGATTAATTAGATGATTATTTATCTTTGTTTTAAATTTTTATTTCACATATTTCATTATGGTTACTTCATCTATTCTATAATAGATTCCCTATTCAAAAAAATTAAAATCACTTCTCAACTACCTTTATCCAAATATTTGACACTTTATTAGAACTTTATTTGCTTCACACCACCTCTAATTTAACTCTTCTCGCTTAGTGAGTTGTATTGTACCTCTAAATATATTAAAGTTAAGTTTGAGATATTACATTTTTGTATCTATATATCAATCATTCATAATAATTGAGATGTCCTAGTTATTCTAATAGACTTCATAGTGCTGTAGGGCAAGGCATTCCAAAGCTCTATTTAAGACCCACACTAGTATTTTTCCTCTTTAAAATATTGCAACCACATTCAAAACTAAAAATATAATAATTGTTAATCATTCACATTTTGTTCCATCACAAGGACAAGCTCCAACATTTTCCCAACATTAAGGTATATTATATGGTCAAATAGTTTACTCCCTCATTATTAAATGAGCAATATTGAAATTTGTAACCTTTCTAGATTGGCCTAAAGTAATAATTTCTTCTCTTAAAAGAAGCATTTAACAAAGAATAACTTTTCTAAAGAATGAATTGATTGTACCATTGACACATAATAAAGAGTAAAATACATTGTTCAACTTATAGTTTAATATATTTACTCAACCTAAATGAGTTTGATTATGAAAAAAGTATCTAATGCACCCGTCTTGTCAGCCACTAATATGTTTCTCCTTTCAATTTTACTCTATGAGTAAACTATTTAAGTCTATCACCGTCCTATGATCTTAGAAAGACTAAAGATAATCCAAAAAGCTTGTTATTGAGATTGTGGACATTGCTTTTGCTAGCCTTTTGGATTGGGTTGTCCTAATATCTTCATGGTCTATTTTTTCAGCATGCTTGTTAGACCCTATGTTTTAATGGCACATACTAATATTTTATAGTTACTTTTCCATATTAATATATTAGCAAACTTCATACAATCTTATTTATCCTATGATTTTTTGTAAAAAAAATTATTAAAATAAAATTTTGAATTTTTATTTCATGTTTTTGAATGGGTGTGCTCATTTTATCTCATTGGATTTTCCTTCTCCCTGTGAGAAATAGGATGATTGTTCATTTGTCTCTAACTAGACAATAACTCTAGAAGGTAAATGCCATCAACATGGGTGGTTTAAGCTATGACTTGTAAGAGCAAGGAGGAGAACTAGACAATGCAAAACACATGCAATCTTTCAATACCCTTTTATCCATACAATTTCTCACGTTATAGACTTAGAAATATCTATAAGATTAAAACCGTCAAATTCATTAGTGCCCATTTAAACTATTATTCTCGTCTGACCAAGAACATCTTTAAATTGTTGGTAGACATTGTAGTTCATAAACCTATTTCAAAGGCTAAATATACCATTTTATCTATAGATTTTATTTTCCATAAATATTTAGAAGACCATGAGTATTTTGATGATTATTTGACCATCCAAATTGTTATTTTTTTGATTTGTAAGGCCACCCTTAAACATCACAAATTAAATGGAAAATTAAGCTTGGAAAACATAATTCAATTTTAAGTATTTAATACTTATAACCTAAGAATTTATTATTTTTATGTAATATTTATAACAAGATAATTGATATTAAAAAGGAATAAGTTTCTTCCAAGAATTGGACTAGGTTTTTTTTGGCATTGAAGTTGTTGCATACCAATACGACAAGATTAATAGGACAAGAATGAAAGTTAAGTTGTTAGCTCTATTGTTTGTGACATCTAGGAGTTAGAATGATGAAAATGATACCGTTTCAAAGATATTTGAGGTTCTTACGAAGGACCAACTTGCTTTTGTGAGGAAGACTACTTTGGATGGTCCAGTGTGTATGCACAAGAAGGTTTATAAGTTGACCAAGGGGTGCTACTATTCTCTTACATGAGAAGAATGATCCCATGAGCTCATAACGCTATCAACTATTAAAGTGGCGAGTATTTCTTTTTCTTAAAATTTTAAAATATATTACTTCTAGATCTGAAAAACAAGGGGAAAAATGAACAAAATAAATAGAGATTGTAAGACAAACATAATAATTTTCATTCATTAATGAATTGATTACATTTTCCCCAAGTTATGAGGTCTTTTGCTTTCATTACAGGCTTGCACTCTATGCTCAAATACAATGGCTATGGTTATTTATAAAGAATATGTTTTCTAAAAATAGCTAGTAAATAGGGGTTTGTTTCCTATGTTGAACATAAAAAAAATAACACATGCACTTGCTACCTATCGATTTGAACTGTGCATGGTGAGCGAAATGTGTAATTGAGTGAGCATCTTGCAATGCTACAACAAAACTAGAGTGAATTGGTGTGCATGTCGGTGGAGTTGAAAGCGAAATTGAATTTGCATGATTTTCTTTATTTTATGGAAGCGTCAATTTTGATAAGTAGAATGTATATTCTATAACAAGTCAAATTGTGATATTGCTAATTTATTATTTGCATAGTTTTTGGATTACTAATAACAACATACAAATAGTATCAATTTTCTCAAAAATATAGAATTAGAATCAATAATAATTAATTTTGATGGCATACTTCTGTTTTTAATGAGAGTAAATCAATATAACAATCTTAGAAGCAAGCAAGTGAAAAAAATAATGATTTTAATTTGAGAATTACTTAAGAATTCAGCTTTTCTATGTTCCTACTATACTTTTAAAACAATTTGTTAAGATTGTTTTAATTAGAATCCACTTCAGAACTTGGGTCTACTACGACTCTTGTGAAATATATCTTGGAATCCATAAATCTTTTTGTTTTCACTCTACAATAGAGTTCAAATTTTGAGGATTTTTAACCTTTTTCGATATTAACAATTTAGTTATAGCTACTTACGTTGAGTCAAGTTACGTCTACATTTTAGTTTTAGTTTTTTTCTTTTCTATTAGGCAATCTTGAGTGAGAATATAGTTTGCCTTCTGATACATTGAGGATTAAGCTCTGAACTACATTCTCAAGATAACTAAACAGAGTTGCCTTCAAATGTATTCATAATTCTTATACAATAGTCACCGTCAAGTATATTCATAATTCTTATGCGACAATCACCTTCAAATTTATTCTCAAGATTTTTAACATGGATCGAATTAATATGTATTCACTATTCATATTCTGGCATCACAGACATACCGTATATTGACCAAAGCTACAAGCCTCCTTCCTTAGTGCCTGAGGGCAATTTGAACTTAGCTCACACATTGCACCACTATTCCCTGGCAAGTTTAGTTTAGTGATGGTAATCTAAAGGCATCTGTGTAATGATTTTACCAAGTGATTTATGCATCATAGCTGTAACTCTACTTTTATCCTGTTTCACTCTAATTCATTTTACTTTAGTTCATCTATTGGTATTGGTTATCTCTTTATTTACAATTCTGTTCATATCATTTGAATTCAAATACATATTTCTAGTTAAGTTGGTTCCAGGTGAAGAGGCGTGGAAATGCAATGCTAATTAATGTGTGATTTTTTATCTGCAATAAATAGTTCAAGTGTATTCACTGATACATAAATTATGCTTAACTAATAAATGAAAACAAAATACTGTTGCAATACTTCAAGAAATACGTATAATAAATTTAATGCTTTCCAATTATTCAGAATCCACTACATTGAAACATAACTTATAACAAATTGGATACACTTTTTCCTACCTTCATTTCAGCAAAAAATCTCTTCACTGACTATCCCAGCCTATTCCCTATCCCAATAATACTAGAAATGATAATCACTAAAGCAACCGGCAATGGAAGCTACCCAAACAATTTCAAAAGTATGTAAGCACAAAAAGCATTTGATGGGGGTAGAGGGAGGCAT
This sequence comes from Cupressus sempervirens, assembly GCA_028749045.1. Lineage (NCBI taxonomy): Eukaryota > Viridiplantae > Streptophyta > Pinopsida > Cupressales > Cupressaceae > Cupressus > Cupressus sempervirens. The sequence goes on along the minus strand of CM053789.1, from coordinate 524,716,309 downwards.
GACATCGAGGACGCTTGATGGAAGAAGTAATGAAATTAAATGGAAATTATACATAAAAAATGTATTGTATAAAAATCACATTTCTTAGAATTTTAGTGTGGGAAAGCTCCATATTTAGTGCGGGAAAACACCATCATGGAAATGGAAATTTTAACAAGATTGCAAAGTACAAAGAGTGGCTTTGAATAAGCAATTGGACCATTATAGGCTTAAGTTATACCTTGTTCACATGGTTAGCAGGAGATGGCTGGTTTTGATACAGGGTCGGGGATATGTACTAGTATGGCATATTTGAAAAAATGTTGGGAATGGATACTTAGAGATGGTGTATAATAATATATGTGTATATAATATGAAATTACAATTAGTTTTAACAAAATGGATATAGACAACTTCAAAGAATGTAATTTATATCATAGTTTTTAACAATTAACAATTATAATGTAGGATGTTTCTCCAAATGCAATATATCTATAAGTGCTAAACCATAGATCTATGAATGTAAGTATTATCTTTACCACTTGAAAGGTTGAATGGTTGAAAGCATGTGCAAGGGGGATGAATGTGGATCTTGTTCTTTCATGACAAATTTCACTACTCCAATGAACAAAGAAGCTTAATCTTTAAAGAAAATGCATTATTGATGATACGGAAATTAGGGCCTTCAATAAATCCTTGCTTTCTTGTCTTGATCTCCTTCAATGCACCTTAAAAAAACTTGCTTGAAATGATCTTGCTCTTAAAATTGATAGCATGGATATATAAAAATAATAATGGATTTCCTTAGATAATAATGGATAGCCAAACAAAGTGTTCAAACTATCCTCATTTTAAATTCAATTCAAAATCAAATTCAAAAGGATTTAGCCTCACTCAGGCAAGAAAAGATTGAAAAATCCAAATTGGACCTCAAATCTAAGGGAAAACCCCTAGGGTGAGGGATGACCCCATCCTTTCCTAGAGGGTAACCCAAGAGTTATAGATGACTTCAACCCTTACCTAAGGGTTTCTAATCCTCGAGATGACCATCATGATCTCAAGGATGAGAAAATAAGGGTAAAAAATGGGTAGAAAGTCAAGGAAAGTAGTAGTTTGAACATAAACAAATCCATGAAACTAAGAGATTTCTAAAAGGAGGGCTTAAAGATCTTACAGATAAAGTGTACACTTTTTAAGATATTACACCTATGAGATATAGTCTCAAAATTGTGATGGTTCAACTTTTTCTTTATTTGTGTATATCAAATAAGATGTGATGAATAATTTGTGTAAGATGTTGGATAGGATTTTGTTGAATTTAAAAATGTCAAATAAAGGTCAATATGGTTTTAGATTTGGGTCTTTGGTTATGTTCTTAGTATTCATCTTATGTGGTCTTTTCTTGAAAAAACATTGAGTGGTGAACCACCATTCCTATCGACAAGTATATTTTTTAGGTATTTGGATGTGTTGGAAAACGCAAGACTCACCCATCAACAACTATTTATGTTTATGATGTCAACCTTCTTTATATCATCTTTCATGTGCTTGTTAGTTATGTAGTTATATTTGATGTTGCTTTGATATTATTACAACACTTATTGATGATGCATAATATTGCGATTTTGATTATCTAATCATACTATGTTAGTTATATTATAATAATTATATTCTTTTGAGATTTTTGTTTATATTTATAATGTTACTAACCTCATACTTTCATGTGCATGGATGGTGTACATATGTTTCATATTTTTTGTTGACATATTTGATTTGGTTGATGGAATTTCATAATCGCTTTCTTGTGAGATCTACATAATGTATTGATCCCTACCATTGTCTATTACATGTGTGTGTGTGTGTGTGTGTGTGTGTGTGTGTGTGTGTGTTGGGGGGGGGGGGGGGGGCATAGTTGGTGAGGGAGGTGTGTGTGTACATACTTGCCTTTTTATGCAGATTATAGGTATCAAGCATCGACTCCCTTAAATTGATAGGATGAGTGTGTCCTATCGTAGTGTCTCGATGGTTAAAATGTGAGATAACATATAGAGTCAATCATATCGTAAGTTATCATGTAGTGGTGGACACATATCTTATTGACTACCTGTTTAATTCGTCAATGTGACATTAATTTGTGAACCTTTCCTTTGAGCATGATGGTAATTTTGAGTCAATTTTCTTGTGTTGTACTCATGTGAATTTATGTTGTGTGTTTTGATTTGATTGGAGAATTCAATTAAGATTAATAATTAATTTAAAATAATTATATCATATGAGTATGAAAATGTTAAATATATGGATATTTAATTAATAGGAATTAATTAAGTACCTTTGGTTAATTAAAAAATATAATTATGAAAATAAAAGATCTAATTAAATGTTAAGTTAAGAGACTTAAATGAATGAAATTAATAATTAAATAAGTCTCTTAACCAAGTAATGTTGAGACTACCAAATTCTCCACAGTAGTGGCATCTACACCATGTGTTGTAGTCCCATCCAAATATTGCTTTCACAATTTGTTCTGTTGGATTTAATCTCTTGGTTTAGTATTCAGAAGATTTGTGTCCTTGTTTCTTGCAATTGTGACATTTATCTTCAAACTTAGGTTTCTCCTTGCATTCATTTTCTCTATGACCATGCTTATTGCAGTTGTAACACTTTCCATTGAATTTTACTTTACCATTACTCCAACATTTGTTTGATGTATGACCTAACTTACCACAATGATTCCAAGTAGGCCTTTGATTCTTTTGAGCTCCTTGCTTGGATGATTCGCCTTCTTCCCTATTCCTTCTTTACCTTTGTGTCTATATTGACTTTGCTCATTCAACTAATTCATGTTTTCTTGAGATTTCAACATTCTTTCATTGGTTTTCTTTTTCAGTGTTTAGATCATTATGAAGTCTTTCATTCTCTAATCTTAGATTCATGAGTTCTTCATTTGCATTAGTGAGATGATCAATGAAGTTTTCTTGCTGAAGGGATAGATGTTGAATTTCATTGTTCTTTCCTTCTATCTCTTCTTTGGCTTTGTCTTTTTCTTCCATGACTTCACATACTCTTATTGACTGTATTTCTTGTTCTCTCTTTAGCTTTCTAAATTCTTCTTGAAGATTGGAATTCTTTTCTAATAGATCTTTGATTGCTTTATCAGCTTCATCTGAATTTCCTTCTAGATAGATATCTTCAATTTTTTCTTTAGTGTAGAGATTGTCATTTAATTGTACTACAACATATTTCCTTCTTTTCAATGATTGAGAGAGTTGCTCCTTTGCTTTCTTTAGTTGCCTAATAGCCAATTCAAGATCTGACTTTTCATTTTCAATAGCCTTATCTAGCCTATATACCTCCATTGCCTCTGATCTTCGCTCAAGCTGTTAAACTTTTTCAGTGAGAAACACAAAGCTATGATACCAATTGTTAGAAATATGAGGTAGTCAAGGTTATTGAGAGGGGGGGGGGGGGGGGGTGTGAATTAGGAACCAATAAAATTTTAACTTATTTCACCAATTCATCCTTCATATAATATTATGCTCTAATTGCATGTATGGAAGAATAAAAGCAGTAAAATATTAATAACAGTTTGACACAAGATATGGTGACCCAGAAACCTTCCAAATAGAAAGTAAAACTGAGGTGGTGATGATACCCACAAGCTTTAGTACTGCAGTATAAAGTTGACCTGTTAAGGCTTACAATTGACCACTTGTGATGATTTGCAAAACATACAATGAAGTATGCACTCAGTAAAGAGATTTGTCAAAGACTGTTAAGTCTACCCTATTAAAAGGATTTAATTGATACATCTGTTAGGATGAGCCAGTGGCTGATCTCTGATTTGCAACTCTAATTTGCTGGTTGAGATTCCTTTAAAATGTAAATATCACCTTGTTGTGATAGATAAATCTTTACTATCACTTATACTGCTTGTAGCCTTCTTAATTCACACTTCTGCTCTTTATAATCACTTCATACTTCCTTTTTTTCTTGGATATGATACAAGTCAATACATATATATCAATACAAATCATAATTCATAAAAATTCGGCTACAACATAGGTTTCCATCAAGATCAGAAAGTCAACCCAACTACTGGCACTCGAGTTCTGAAGACAAACTTGGTGATGTTCTAATACTCGACAACCATTGTCAATACTCAACATCATCACACACTTGGTAGATGTAGAAGCTCAGTTTGTACTAATCACTTCCAAGTAGCCTAAACTCGGTTAACACTTGTGACTTGATGAACACTGTGAAACTTGACATATAAATTGAATCACTTGGTTGACACTGCATGGCACGGTCAATACTAACATTGTGAGCTTGGTATAAACTTAATCACTTGGTTGACACTTCTTGGCTCGCTCAATACTAGATTCACATCACTAATACTGCAAACTCGGCAGGTACTAGAGAGCATGGTTGACACTGTACAACTCGATTAATACTGTGAAGCTCAGTTAGCACTATCATTGAACAACTCGGTAGATACTGTTTGTCATGAACTGAATAAAGATTCTAGAACTCAGTAACAACTATATTACTTGCAAGTATCTAGAACACTTGATTAACACTACAAACTGAAAGATAAGCTCGATAGCCACTTAACCAATTGACTAAGTGCAAGTCACTAATAAATAAACTTTGACAACAATGTCATCAAGAGTTTGATTAGGTTCAAAGTTATGGTTATAGTTCCAGTTAGCTATAATATATTAGGTTCAATGTTACGGTTTTAGTTAGAGTTTAATTAGGTCCAATGTAAGAGGTAGAGTCTAATCTGGTTCACTATGAGGGTTTTAGTTATCATTTTCATTTGGTTACATATTAGAATTTTACTTATTTTAGATAAAGTTTTCTAGTATTTTCTAGATTTTTTTAGATTTTATAATATTTCAAGTAGTATTTTCTAAACTTTTGTCTCACAATTTCTAATATTTTCTCTAAAAAAATTTCTATATTTTCTAAATAATGAAAAAATATTTTATAATTTGTCTAATTTTTCTAATATTCTCTAAAGTTTACTAATTTTTTTCTAACTTATCTAATATTACACAAATTTAAAATAAACTATTACATGTACTAATTTAAAATAGCAAAACATTAAAAAAATGATTATAAAACTAAATTATAACTAAGAAAACATCTAATAAAATATAAAATGCACTAAAAAATTGGAAAAAAATTGTTGATGTACCTGATCCGGTTGAAATGGTCCTATAGTACCTACCCACTCCACAATCTCTAGAAGTTGTTTGATGCAAATGAGAGGCGGATAGCTTGTTTTGCTATTTTTATAAGTTTTAGGGTTCTGGTCAAAATAGACTCAGACGGAATTGGTCCAGCTTGAAGGGGTTCAGTTGAAAGCCCCCTGTACATGTACGTGCCCTACAACACCTTATCAACACCACATCAATCGAACCTAGCACCTTCTAGCCAAAAATGATCTGGTTAGATTCATTTTGGCCAAATCGGTCAAGTTAGCTGAAAGGGTGATAGATTTGTGTTTTCACCCAACAACATTCTTTCCATCAAAATCTACATGCAAACCCTAAACACTATAACTCAAACTTGAATAATTCTTTCAAAAATCACATAGAAAATTCTTCAAAATAATACATGAAAACTCATAGTAGTATAAAGAAGACAACTACAAAATTTGAATAAAAGAAACCTCAAAGAGTCAACTTCAAAAATAAAGAGAATTCTAAATCAAAAATTAAAGTTTTTTTTTCTATAAAAAATTGAAATTACAAAGCTTCAAAACCCTACCTCAAAATAGAAGCGGCTATCCAGACAACTAAATCAATTGAATTTGACCATTTTATAATATTTAACAATTAATTTTTTTTAAAAATAGTTTATGTATAGTTTTTTATTTATTTAATAATTGTGATTAAATTGTCAAATACAACTGATTTCGTTGGCTAGTTGTTTCACCTCAAAACCATTAAACAATTCGAGAATAAGAGATAACAAACTTTTGAAACCAAAAACTTCAGCTTTAAATTAGTTTCTTTTTTCTTCAAAAATTCTAAAAATCTTCCACTGAATAACTATGTAATGAAAATCTCATCTAATTTAAAGAAAAATCCAAAAAATGAGGTTTAAAATAGAAAAACCCTAAAAATAAAGCAAACTCGACTCAAAATTTGATTTAAAAGATTCATTTATTATAATCCAACTATAACTGATGCATTTGATTGAAGTTTATAATAGTGATGAAAGTATTTTTATTATAAAAAAATTGCAGGTTATGATTGCCATGATGATAGATCACGAGAAGCTGAAGAGAATCCTGAAAGTGGGGCACGATACCATGTTCATTTTTGAGATGAAGGATGGCTATCACTGGCATAGGACTGTGGATAATTATGTTGTCTTTCAAGGCATTGTCAAAAAGATGAACAAAGAAATCAAAAAGAAGAAGAATGCTTCTAATGAGAAAATTCTCATAGATCCAGAACATGATGAGCATTGTTTGGATGGAAGGCCCTCAAGGATGGACAACTTGGGTTTAGTCATATGCTAACCTCTTGCATTAGTTGTTTGTAGTATCTTTTTTGACTATTTTATTTTGTTATTCTTAATGTAATTGTCTGCTCATACTCTTTAAATGGTGTGAGACTTAGCCTCTCATTTTCATTGTAAATTCCTTTTTTCGAACTCTCTATAATTAATATTAAAAAAAAAAATGCAGTTTAAAAGTATAAGTGAATATCAAAGTTTACCAAAGTCAATCATGCAAATTAAAAAGAATTGTTATTTAATTATTAATTTCATTCATTTAAGTCTCTTAACCAAGTAATGTTGAGACTACCAAGCTATGTATGTCTATAGAGTACTAAAAGATGGAAGTGAGTGGAAGATAGTCTGTCAATGAGCAAGTGGTTGTACCAAAGTATTTATGGTGATTGAAAAGTGAAAATTTGTTAAAAAGAAGAAAATTGAATTCATTTTTTCATCATGAATTTTTGAAGAACTATTTGCAAAGAGTGATTTTTGTGCTTCCAAGTGATCTGTGTTTTTGTTGTTGGAAGAATTCACAAAGTTTTTCAAAACCCTTCAAGACCCTACCAAGCATGGCTTCCTCTAGTAACAAAGCAAAGAAAGAATGAGAAATGTTAATTTGAGGAATATAATGTGAGCTTCTAGCATTCAAATTAGTCCAGCAATTGTCGAATCACTGGACCCAACAGGTGCACAATCTCAAATTCCTTCCCAAGTATTACTTATGCATAATATATGCTTGTATTTTCATTGTTCTATTCAAGAGCTGGGTACACATGAGGCACTAAATGAGTTCAGTGTTAATGACACTCTAAAACCTGAGCATCAACATTTGGAAGAAAAAGGCTTGACACATATTTCGCATATGCCAAGGGATTTCTAAGAAAAATGGATAAGATTCATACCAAGTCGAGTTCACAATTGGAAGTTATGGTTGGACTAGCCCATTTTGATCACAAGGAAGATGATTCATCGAATCATTGGCCTTTCAATATTAAACAAAGCCAAGACAACCAAAACCCTAAGCTGGGTTGAACTGGCGAAGAAGACTCTTGCTAAGTGGGATGGTAGAGGAATGAATATTCTCGCTCTCTCAAACCTCATAACCCCTAAACTTGTAAAAAAATAATGGACTATAAATAAATAAATATGAAGACAATTAAATATAAAAATGAAACATATTTGTAGAAACACACTTGGAGCAACGAAATAAAAAACTCACACATAATCAGTTGAATACATAGGATTATGAATATCTATGGCATTGTCATCTTCTTCATAAGGAGGACTTCTAATTATCCCTTTCCATGTCCATTTTGAGACATACCCATTTGCAATATTCTCGCATTGACACATTGCATTGTTATTAATGCAGGCATCACAAAAACATGAATTTTCTCTTACTTGAATTACTGGGGGTTTGTGTTGTCTAGTAGTCATCAATTGATGCAATCTTCTAATTCCAACAATTGGTTGACAATTGTAAGGATTTGATTGACCAATACCTATTGTATGTGTTAAGTGTGGGCCTCTAAATTAACCACACACTTCAACATGATCTTTACATGCTAGAAACATCCTGAAATGAACATGGGATTGTTAATTCGGGATGATCCAACAAACTAATCTATTACCTTCTAACTAGACGGATTTTCTATCCACTCTCATATTTGAGAGATCAACAACGAGACCACTAGTATGAAGGATTTTAATCTATATGAAATGTACGATTAAACTAGATGGTGAGAATATTAATCTAAGCATAAAATAAGAAAATTAATCTAGATGTATGCATGTTAAACTATATGAAATTGCAAATGTGAAAGCAATAAGCTATGAATGCAAATGATTGAGTCAACAATTTGGCATTAGTTCTATACTAGTCATGTGCCTCCTCCAAAATAAGAAGTTGAGGGTTTCTTAAATAGAATCCAAGAATTTAATCAATAGTCAAGAACAAATAGAATGAATGGTTGAGATTGAAGATGAGATTTAGTTAGAATATGAAATTTATTTGTGAAAAGGGAATTAACTGATCATTTCTAAGTGTAATAGGGAGTTAACTGATCCAATTCCTTTTCTAATTCCAGTTCACTCAGTATTTCCAATTATGAACTAAAGAGAGAGAATAATAGGAAATATTTGATTTAAAAGGCAAATATGACCTCATAAATGCATAGCCTAATTAATTGAATAAATAAATTCAATAATTAGAATGAGGATAGATTAATTAAATCAAATATATTTAATTCCTCGTGTATATTAACTAAAAAGGTAACTTTAATTTAATCAAAGTACTAAGACTTAAATGTTAGAAATGCTTTAGAATAACTAAGAGGGGGGTGAATCAGTTATTCAAGGTCCAAATGTCCTATTCAAACTTTTTCACTAAGTGTAGTAAGCCCATTCAACCATTCATTCAAGCTTTAACTTTCCTATTCAGAAAGTTACTGTAAATCAACATGCAAGCATAACACATAAAAGGATCAACACATAACACAATGATTTACGTGGAAACCCAATTTGGGAAAAACCACCAATAACATGCTAGGCATTTCAGACTCTTTCTTATTTCCTTCTCAACTCTGGCCAAATACCACTTAAACATTTGAAATGCATCAGATTTTTGCTTTAAAAACCTAGCAGCCATCATCCTTGAATAATCATCTACAAATAGCATAATGTATTTGTCTCCTAGGTAGCTTTGTACTTCTATTGGACCACATAAGTCTGTATGGACTAATTTTAGTACTTCTTTGGAAGTGTATGTTTTTCTTTTGAAACTAGACTTAGTCATCTTCCCTAGTTGACATTGTTTGCATATTGTGTTTTCAGGTTTCTTCAATTTAGGCAACCCTCTGACCTTCTTCTTTTTGCTGACGCTAATCAAATTGTCAAAATTAACATGACACAATCTTTTATGCCATAACCACATATCATCAAGTCTAACAACAAGATAGGTTGCATCTTCCATATCTAGGTAGAAGAAGTTACTCCTAGTTTTTTCACCTTTTCCTATCAGATTTCCATAAGTGTCATAGATTTTGGTAGATTTGATTCCAAATTCTACTTTGCAATCTACATTTCCTAACTGTGATACACTCAAAAAATTATAGTTTAGTCCTTCAACATAATATGCATTATCACATGAAATCTTCTTAGTAAGTTTAATGGAACTTTTTCCTTTGATTCGACATGGAGCATCATTTCCAAATTTAACACTATTTCCATCATACTGAGTAAAGGTAATGAACTTACTTTTATCTCTTGTCATGCGATGTGAGCATCCACTATCTATGATCCACTTGTCATTCTTGTTCACATAGGTTACCAATGCTATTGCTTCATCTTCATCTTTATTTGATTCATTCTCCATGGCCACATAGACTACTTCAACATCATTCTCATCATAATCTTCTTTAACAATGTAGCATCTTTTACCTTTGTCCTTGTAATCTCTGCTATCATCCTCTCTTTTCTTCTTGTACTTGTTTCCTTCTTTGTAGTTCTTCTTCTATGTACACCTTGCAACAATATGATGTACTTCATTGCAATTGAAACAAATGATAGGGAGCTTACCTTTGAATTTACCTTTGCCTCTATGGAATCTTCTAGCCAGTAGTGCTTCCAACTATTCCACATCTTCCTCATCTATGCTACTATCACTAGATGCATGTTTTTCTTTTACTCTTCTTCTTTGATGTCACCTCCTCAGTGTCTTTCAATGTCAACTTGGCCTTGAAAGAAGATTCAAGGTTCTCAGGTATGTAATTATCAAAATTGGACAGTTCAAATGCAATAAGTCATCCCAATATTCCTTCAAAGGTTAGTGTATTTCCTTGTACACACCTTAACTCTTGGATGGTTGAAACTCTAATAGCATAGATAGGGAGCAGGGTTCTCAAGTATTTACTACTAATAGTCTCTTCTTCTAATTTACCACCTAGACTCCTTATTTCACTTACCACTTCTTTCATTCTGGATCCATATTGAGCAACATTTTCTCCTTCCTCCATTTTCATGTCACCAAACTTTCCTCTGAGGCTTTCTCTCTTTTCTCTTTGAGAATTCTGATCTCCTCCATAGATATATGACAAGGCTTTCCACATCTTCAATGTAGTATCACATCCCTTGATGTCATCAAATTTAGCATAACTGAGTGCAGAGGCAATCTCCAACATTTCCTGATTGTTTTCCTTCCTTTTGTTCAAATCATCTGGAGTAAGAGGTCTAGCTAGGTCTACATGTTCTATTCCAATTGAGGTTTTTGCATAATCACCTATTGATCCAAGGTGCAATTTCATCAGAATCTACCATGCAACAAAGTTGTCTTTGTTGAGCTTGGGAACTTCTCTCTTGGACATCTTGATCTTCCTACTTCTAGTACCTTGAAACTAAATCAACAGATGGCTCTGATACCAATTGTTAAAAATGCTTTAGAATAACTAAGAGGGGGGGTAAATCAGTCCAAATGTCCTATTCAAACTTTTTCACTAAGTGTAGTGAGCCCATTCAAACATTCATTCAAGCTTTAACTTTCTTATTCAACAAGTTACTGTAAATCAGCATGCAAGCATAACACATAAAAAGATCAACACATAACACAGTGATTTATGTGGAAACTCAATTTGGGAAAAACCGCCAGTAACATGCTACTCAATTCTCACTCTTTTGAAGTGATGCCCTATGAAAAGGCATGTCCTGTTAAAGGCTTACAATACATTGTTAAATGTGACCTAGTTAAAGGATTTAACCACCCTGTTAGAAGGGGGCCTAGTTAGAGGACTTTAGAACATTAACTTGGAATGCCACCCTATTAAAGGATTTACAAATGGCTATTAAACCAACCTAAGTCCATAGGATTTTCCTTTACCTGAACTGATACAATTGCTAGAGAGTAAAAAAAAGGTTTTTTGACCTAATTACAATTCACAACTTATCTTGCAGATCTCATATCACTATTTAGCTCTTCACATTGCCTAGTTTTTAGTCTCTGCAACTCTTGACAGTTTGCCCCCCTTTCAAGCTTAGTCTCCTTGAGTCTTCATGCTTAATGTACCAGTGCAATCATCTCTTCCTGGCCACTCATCAAAGCAAAGTCTCTATGCTCTATTCTTCCTTCTCCTAGATGTCTTTTCCTTGATACCCTTCTAACCACTTCACAATTTGGCACTCTAGCATCTCTTGCTTCTTGGTCTTTGACTCCCTAAATAGAAGTCTTCAATCTCTTTTACCGCTCAATCCTTCCTTCCTTTAATTTCAATTCGTATGGATTAGGTAGGATTCATTGAATCTAACCCATATTTTGTTCCTTCAAGAAACTTCTTGAATAATCCTTTTGAATTTGCCCAAAAATGGTTTACATAGAATTCTGTGCCACCAACTCATCATCCTTATCCTCCAACTGGTTCACAAAATTCAAGGTAATAATTATGTCAGCTCAAATTCAGCAAATCTTTGACATTTTCAATAATGTAGTAGCTCGGAAATATTGAAATACTGGTGCTCAGCACATACTATGTTACTTGGCATCAATTGTGTTTTACTGATGCTCGGCACCTAAAGTTTACTCTGCACCTACTACGATTTTCTAATGCTCGGCACTAGTTACTTTGCTCGACACTTGAACTTCACTTAGCACTTGAAGTTCACTCAGCACACACTAGATTTTTCTTTTTTCTTAGCTCTAACTAAGAATTATCTCGGCTCAAACTAGCTTTCTTGGCACCCACTAATGAACTTAATTCAAGCTCTGCAATCAACCTTGTTCCAAATTACACTTCTAGTGTTTCTAAGTGTAGCCAACCTTTGTATCTTTGAGTATGTTAACAATATATCATTTAACTATTGTCTTAACTAATCCTTGCACTTCATTACAATATCATAACTCAACCTTTCCCTTAGGTTCTCTTGTTACATCTCATTGATTAAATCTTTTGCATCAATCAACTAAGTGATAGTACTTGGATCTTATAAGCAATTGTCATTCCTACACATAGTAGGTTTGACATCAATGACAAAACAATGATTGAAAAAAATTCTTTTAATAGCAATCTCCCTCTTTGATCTTCAACAATGACCTTTTCAATTAGATTTTCAACAATCTCCCTCTTTGGCATTGATGGAAAACCAAACTGATTAACCATTAGACTAAACTATTTAACCAAGTTAACTAGGTTAGAACAGTAAGTCAAATGCCAGAAAGTAATTGTGTTACCATCAGTTTTCACTTCTCCCTCTTTTGATCTACTATCTTGATTGCTTCATTTTGGCTTCTCCCTCTTAGCTGTTGTATCCTTTTTCTTTGTTTTCTTCCTTCTTATATTCTCTCCTTCTGTATGCATTTATCATCTTCTACTATTTCTTTCTCTGTTTCTCTATCCATAGTTTCTGATCAGCTTCCTCTTCTTCTCCCTCAACTATTGATCAATTTCTTCATCTTATCTCCCTCTATTGTTGATCAGAGATTTGAGCTTTATCTATTGAATGTTGTTATCAATTTTTGGTTTTTCTCCCTCATACTATTGTTCAAATGTTGTTGATCAGTTTCTTGTTACTTCTCCCTCTTTGATAACAATGCCAAAGACATATTGTTTCAACATCTTAATATGCAAGTGTAGCTTTTGCAGGTTCTTTCACTTTCTCCCTCTATCATCTTGCTTGTAACTAATTTGGAACTTTAGCACTTTATTTACTTCAGGCATGAATCCTAAAGTAAGTATCCTCTACATCAATGTGTAATATTTCAACAATCAACTCATTTGATGTAGGGCAGTCTTGCTTTTACTTCAATTAGCCTTGGTTAGGGGTATCACCCCTAACTTACCTCTAAGATACTCAAAACCATCTTTAGGTAGTGCTTTTGTGAAGATGTTAGCAATCTATTCCTTTGAGCTAACATATTTCATCTTCACTTGCTTGTCTATCATGTCCCCTAATTAGAGTAATATAAGTAAATATATTATTTCTTAATGCTATAATATATTAAAAGAAATATTGATATATTATTAATGGTATAATGTATTATTAAAGAATAAATAATAATATATTATGGATATAATAATACGTTACTAAGGTAATATTAAAGGTCAAATCATTATTAATAAATATAATAATAATAATAATAATGTTATTATCATATGAGGGGAGATCCTAAGATGATCGAGATTGAGAGGATGGGCGCTACTCGTAGACTGGTTTCCACTAGGGCTTCCATGCCCTAGCCCGTTTGGCTCTGTTGACCTGCACATTTGTGTTGGGAGGGCGTTGGATCTGTTGACCTGCGCTTCAGTGGTGTGAGGCCGTCGATTTAGTTCGTTGGTGGTTTTTTGCTGGCCGTACGTGGGGTTTGTCGGGTAGCAGAGGCTCTTGCAGACCCATGAGTGGGTGGTTATTTATCTCCAAGCTGCGGTGTGTGCCGGCCTTAGTGGGAGCTAAGGTGCTTAGAGTTTGTGGGACTTCTACCACGGGCTATCCTTATTTCTATTGTGTTCTGGTTTGGGGGTGAATGGGAGATCGAGTTATCTCCTCCTCTCAACTTCCTGCTGGTGATGCAGAGATGGGGGAACCATCTTCTTCACTGCATGTCAATAATAAGGACTTGAATGGTCAATCTCAATTGGGGTAGGGTGTATCATCTCCAAAAGGAGGGCTCCAAATAAGGAAAATTACTGGATTTTTGCAGAGAGCTGAGGATCGGCCAATTTTGATTATCCAACCTGAACAAGTCTCAGAGGACGTTGAATATTGGAGTAATCATGCCCTTATCTGCAAGTTTTTGTGTCTTTGCCTTTCCTTGCCCATACTAGAATCTTGGGCTTGTCAAATGTGGAATCCAGAAGGAGATATGGAGATTCTGTTGGCAGCTAATAACTACTTTATGGTCATTTTTTCAAGTATGACAGACAGGAATTAGACATTTGAAGGTGGCCCTTATTTCTTCAATCAGGTGGGGCTTTTCATCAAGCCCTGGCACATGGGCTTCAACTTTGCTGAGGAAATCCCCTCTTGGATTCTAGTGTGGGTCTGCTTACCAAGGTTGCCTTTGGAATTTTGGAGGGAAGATATTCTCCACTCAATCTCGCTGCTTCTAGGAAAACCTATGGGTTCAGCTACACAGACGCAAGATCGTAAGGTAATTTCTTTTGCCCATATTTGTGTAGAAGTTGATTTAAATAACCTATTGCCAAATTCTATGGAAACTTGCATGGGATCATATTCTTGGATCCAACAACTAGATTACCATTTAGATGTAGAATTTGTCATGAATATGGACATTTACAACGCAAATGTCCGAGGAACAAGTCCCCCACTTTGGTCACTCTCAGACCCTCTAGGGAGGACAAGGGGAAAGCTACTTCATCTTCTGGACTTGTTGATAGTGAGGGGTTTACTTAGGTCAAGTCTCGTAACAAAGGCAAAGGAAAGAAGATAACCTGGATGGACAAGCGGACAGATGACACCTTTAACAGGTTTGATGCTCTTGGGGATTTGGCACAAGAAGAGGGTACCCCAATTGAGATTCTTTTTGAAATCAAAGTGTAGTAGGAGAATCAAGTTGGGGATATACAGAGGGAGGATCAGACTCTATATGCAAGGGAACAACAGGCTGGACAGCTGGATATTGATTTGCCTCTTCTTGTTCAGGATATTGGAGATATCGGTGAAACACAGGGTTTGATGGGTCTTGTCTTGGGGACTCCTAGCCCGAGTAAGCCAAAGGGGACCCCAGATTCTTCTAAGGCTAATAAGGCTTCTCTTGTCTTAGGCATTCAATAGAAATCTTTCAAAAAGGGGTCTGGTGATAAACCGGCAAAGAGCGGTAGGAAGACTAATCAGGAGAAGGTGAAGATAATGGGTGAAAATTTGGTTGAGTTTGGGTCTATGAAACCCATTGATTCTCACTTCTCTCACCCCCATAAATGATTGTGTTGTCATGGAATGTAAGGGGGTTGAACAACATCCCTTGACAAAAGGTTGTTCACAGGTTAATTGAGTCTTAGACTTCGGATGTGATTTTTATTCAGGAAACTAAGCTTTCAATGGAGGGGTTGGCTACCTGTGCTTTGTGTATCTGGCCCTAGGGATCTTGGCAGGGAGTAGGTGCCTTGAAAAGTTCAGGGGGGGGGGGGGGGGTGGCTTGCTTCTGAGACCCTAGAAAAGTTTCCCCCTTATGGTGGATCTCCAGCCAGTCCTCCATCTCTTTGGTTGCTTCTAGTTTTGAGACTAGAGAGAGGTGTCTTTTATCCAATATATATGCTCCTACTGAATTTTTAGGGAAATCACATTTATGGGCTCATATCAGATTCATCCGATCCTTGGACCCTTTTCTCCCATGGATTATGGCTGGGGATTTTAATGTTGTCACTAGCTTGGAGGAAAAACGAGGTGGGCTAGCTAGGTTGGACCCATCTTCAAATTTTCTTAGGGATATGATTGGCTCCTTGAATCTTATTGATGTAAAGTCAACTAATGGCATCTTTACTTGGAAAAATTAGAGATGTGGGGGTGAGGCTATTTCAGAAAGGCTTGATAGATTTTTGGTTTCCTGCTATTGGATGAACAACAGATGGATCACCAATTCTGAAATTCTGGACTGGAGGGGCTCTGACCACTAGCCTATCAAGCTATACATCACCTCTTATAGTGTCACCAAAGGTCCCTCCTTCAAATTTTAGTTGATGTGGCTTACAGACTTGTCTTTACCTGACCTTATGGTGAACTGGTGGTATGAGGGGAAGCCTGCCCATGGAACAACTATGTATACTTTTAGTAAGAGGCTCCAACATGTTAAGTACAGGCTCAAGAGATGGAATAAGCAGTAGTTTGGGAACCTCCATGTTCAGAAGGTTGCTGCTCAAACCAAGCTGGATAACATTACCTGTCAGATTAGAGATCAGGGGTTGACTTCTGATTTGAGTAAAGCTGAGTCCTCAGCTCTAAAGGGATTGGAGGAATGGGAGCTTCGGGAGGAGATTTTTTGGAAGCAGAAATCCCGTGTTGATTGGCTATAGGAAGGGGATAGGAACACTGCTTTCTTCCACAACTCGATGAAGGCTCGGAGACAGGGTAATTTTGTCTCCTCTCTTGTCTCATTTAATGGGGACCAGATCTCATCCTGTGGAGAAATTTCTAGGGAAGTAATCAATTATTTTTCTAATCTTTTTACTAAGGAAGTTCTTCCTACTAAGAATGAGGAGCATGCCATTTTAGATTGTATCCCCCTCTTGGTCTCTGTTAAGATGAATGAGGCCCTCTTAGGCCCTATCCAGTTACCAAGACTGGAAAGAGTAGTTTTTAATATGAAAAAAGGCAAGGCCCCTGGTCCAGATGGCTTTTTGATTGAATTTTCCTAGGAATTCTGGAAAACAATAAAGTTTGATCTCCTTGAAGTCTTTGAATTCTACTTTCTTGGCTCTTATTCCAAAGAAGGAAGGGGCTAATAGGTTTGATTAATTTAGGCCTATAGCATTATGTAATGTTGTCTATAAGGTTATTACCAAATTGATTGCTGAAAGGCTCAAACCAATCCTTGGTTCTTTGATCTCTACTAAACAAGGTGGTTTTGTTGAAGGTAGATAGATTGCGGATGGGATTGTGATAGCAATGGAAGTGATTCACTCTATGGAAACATCCAAGGAGAAAGCTATGTTTATTAAACTTGACATGGCTAAAGCTTATGATCGGGTGAGTTGGGATTTCCTACAAAAAATTCTTTTGGCCTTTGGTTTTGATGAGGAGTGGGTGAATTGGGTTCTAAGCTGTCTGACCTCTTCCTCCTTCTCAGTTCTCATTAATGGGCAACTGTCTAATTTTTTTGGGGCTTCTTGGGGACTTCAGCAAGGAGATCCTTTATCTCCTTATTTATTCATCATCATGGTAGAGGGTCTTGGCAGATATTTAAAATCATAGGTGAGCAAGGTCTTATCCAAGGTTGGAGCTAGAATAATAACCTTCCCTCCTACTCTCATCTCTAGTTTGTGGATGATACTGGGTTAATGGGCATGGCTAGAATCAGTGAGGCAGTGAATTTTAGACGAGCTCTAGATACCTATTTGAAAGCCTCTGGGCAGCATATTAATGATGATAAGTCTTCTATTTATTTCTTTAACACTCCTCAACTTATTCAGAATAGGATTGCAAGGATTCTTAGATTTCAAATTGGATCTCTTCCTCTGATGTAACTTGGGGTTCCTCTGGTTTTGGGTTCACAACGAAGAGACTATCGGCAGGGGATTTTGGATAAATTTTGGAGTAAGGTTAGTCACTGGAATTATAGATGGTTATCTTTAGCTGGGAGAGTGGTTCTACTTAAGTCTGTGGTGCAATCTCTCCCTATTTATAGATGTTGTGTTCAGGTTCCCCCTTCCAACTTTGTGAGGGATTTTGATGCTTTATTTGGACAATTTCTTTGGTCTGGTAGCCTCCTATCCTCGAAATGGAGCCTTGTTAAGTGGGAGTCTGTGTGTAGGCTGAAGCATGTTGGGGGCCTTGGTTTTAGGTCGATGGCTCTTGTTGTCACCACGTTGGCTGCTAAGCTATATTGGAGATGGTGTAAATGTCAGGATCATGACTAGGCTAAGATTCTTGCCCACAAGTATTTTCCAGGTGCTGACTACTTTGATGTGCCAAGGCTTACTCTGACTGGTAAAGGTTCCTGTATCTGGGACACTCTTAAGAAGGGAGCTCAACTTATTAAGGGGGGCCTCTTCTGGATTTGTAACAGTGGTTCTGATGCCCTATTCTGGCAGGACTCTTGGGATGGCCATCCTCCCATTCTTTCTAGCTTCCCCCAACTTCAGAATCTTTGCCACATTTTTACTAATGCTGAATGGTTTATGGTGGAACACTTTAAGATAATCAAGTTCTTGGGTTAGGTGGAGGTGACTTGCTGGAAGGACCCTCAGGAGTGGCCTACAGGTGGCTCTAATGAGGACCGTACCATCCTTACTAAAAGTCTGGAAAGTAGGTTTTGCAGCTCTCTTTATGAACATGATGTCTTGGCTTGGAGTCCTAGCCCAAAAGGCAAGTTTACTGTGGCTCAAGGCTATGCTATGCTTGACAAGAACCTTCATGGTCCAGATGAGGTGAATTGGTGGAAGAGTGTTTGGTTTCACCTTTCTTGGCTGAAATGTAATTTTTTCTTATGGTTGTTGGCTCAGAACAAATGCCTTGGGAAAGTATTTGCAAATGTGGTTTTTAGGGACCTTCTATCTGCTTCCTATGTTTCAACAATTAGGAAAGTACTTCTCACTTGTTTTTTCTTTGCCCTTACTCGGGAGAGATATGGAATAGATGGTGAGAGGCTTGGCGGCATGGTTGTATTCATCCGTCATCTTTAGTTGACTTTTGGGAGAGTTTGGGTAGACCTCCAGTGAAGACTTCTTTCTTGCAGGTTTCTTGGATGGTTGGGCCGACTTTAATTCTTTGGAACCTTTGGCTAGAGCGAAACCGCAGAATTTTCTGTGACTCTAAGTTAGAAAGTTTTCATCTATGGAGGATTATTCTTAGTAGGCTTTAGGAGACCATCTTTGCTAAGTGTGATATGTCTAAAAGTATTAATCCAGGTGATGTTGTTACTGTGCGAAATCTGAATCTGGTAGATATCAAACAGGGTGCTTACTTTGGAAAGAGATCTCGCCATGGCAAGCAAAGGGTTTGTCAGGATGGGAGATGTACTCCACCTTCGGTTGGGACTTTAAAGATTAATATGGATGGTTCTTCTCGTGGGAACCCTGGCCATGCTGGTATTGGGGGCATAGGGAGAGACAAGGATGGAGGTATGGTGTTTCTCTTTTCTATCTACAAAGGTCAATACTCTAACAATATGATGGAAGCCCTTGCCATTAAGATTGCAGTTGAGAGAGGTTGTTCTTTAGGCTGGAAAAGGATCATTTGTGAGTTTGATTCTCAGATTTTTGTGGACACGTTGAATAGTCAAAGCTTGGAAAATGTTAATTGGTGGTTAGCTGTGTTGGTCAGACAGATTTTAAGTCTCTGTAATTCTTTGGACTTTGTCTCCTTCCATCATATTCCTAGGGAATGGAACAGAATGGCTGATTGTTTGGCGAAGTGGGCTTCAGAGAATGTGGATGGATGGAATATTAGTGGGAGGGATGAGTTACCTGTGGAGCTTAGTGGAATTGCTGACCAGCTGTTATTGGGTGACATGAATATGTAGTGTTGTGGTGGGCCATGTGCCTTTGCTTTATACTTTGATTTTGATTGAATGAATTTTTACCCCTCTTTTTTTAAAATGTTATTATCATATAGTATGATATTACATTATAATTATAATGTGATAATAGTATTAAAATATAATAAATAAAAGATTGATAATAGTAGTAAGGTAATCAAGAATCATGGATATCAATCGTACACATAATAAAAATAATAATGTTATAATTACAATATAAATGGATAAGATGATAATATATCTAACTATTATCACATTTAAATATAAACACTATTAATAACTAATAAATTGATTAATAAATTAATCAATATAATGTTAATGGTACAATAATTAATATAAAATATAATTAGAATTTATAATAATAATTATTAAATAAACAATAATAATACATTAGAATACTATTTTTATAATGAAAGAAAGTAATCTAATTTGGATGCCATGGTAGACTAACTTCACAAGTATATCCATGGAAAAATATCAAAAGGGTGCAAGTTTATGATCAATAAGAGGTGCGATTATTCCTTATGGTTCGTTGGGCCAATTTTTAGATATAAAAGGAAACCATATTTATGATAAGAAGGGAACGCTGATGACAGATTATGGATAATGATTATGATATGGAAAAGATACAATCTATTGAAGTCGATATTCATTAGCCAAAGAGATGTGAGTGTTAAAATGAAGAGATGTGATTGTTAAATGAAGAGTCACAAGGTTCCTCTTGGTGACATATAATAGGAAGGAAGAGGCTCAGAAAATAAAACTACATTTTGGTCATCATAAGAAAGTTACATTGTACCCACAATACTCATTGGCCAATCATAGGAAATCAAAGGACAAAGGTGTATCAGTCAACAAGATAGGAGGATCATACATACGGTTGTATTCTATGCAACACACGTGTATCCGTGATTCCCCCACACGTAATGAGTAGAAAAAGAAAGATAGGAGATAAATTTGATTCCAAATTGGATAGAGTGTAAGACGTATAGGGGTTGACATCAAACGAAAGAGAAGATCAGTTTGAAACAGTAGTCATTAAAGAAATAAGCCTAACACCACTACATTCATCATTGATTTGAGAAGATGGGAAGACATTCAAAAAATAAGACAAAGCTAGAATATAGGAAGGTATATCAAACAAAATGACAGAGGTTTCCACATAACCAGGCAACCTTATAACATATTTGATCATTCACTATTCACCGTGGGATCAATATTCACCATGATTGGCAAGGTGTTAGGAAGATGTACAAGGGCTTACCCTTCATGAATGTACACAATGCCAAACTTTGTCTTGAGTAACAAACCAAATCGTTGGAAATTGACTATCAAATATTGAGGACCAAGACAATTTAAATCTCATGCATTCTGCTAACATGGAGAATAAACTTGTATAATTGATCGTGCCATGTACGAATGCAGGATAAGAAGGATTCGACGGGGCTGTTTTTCCTGAGGCTAAGTCTTGGAAATATTGGAATGATTAAAATTTGAAAATTAGAAAAGAAAAAGCTATAAATAAATGAATGACCAAAAAAGGTCATTACATTGTCTTCCTCCAATTCTCTTACATAGTGATAATTGATTACAATATGCTTGGTTTTAGCATGCATTATAGGATTGTTTGATATGTTAATAGCACTTTTATTATCACAATAGAGTATCACAAGCTCATTTACTTCTTCCTTCATACCTTGCAATAGATGTTTGATCCATACAATATTAGAGAAATTTATAGTAGTTGCAACATATTTAGCTTCTGTTGTTGACTGTGAGGTACAACTTTGTTTTTTACTGATCCATGTAATCAGCCTTTTTCCTAAGAAAAGTGCTCCTCTACTAGTGCTTTTTCTGTCATCAATGTTACCTCCCCAATCTACATCAGTTTAGGCTCTTAACTCAAAATTTTCACTTGTCTTGTAATACAAACCAAAGTCATCAGTTCCTTTAAAGTACCTCAGCATTCTCTTTACTGTCGTCAAATGATTTTCTCTTGGATTTGCAAAAAATCTTGCCACTATTCCAACAATTAATGCAATGTATGGTCTACTATGTACAACATACTACAACTTTCCAATCATTGATCTATACATTGTCTGATTCACTTCAACAGACTCATAATTTTTGGATAACTTATGTCCTGTTGCCATTGGTGTACTAACTGGTTTTGACTCTTCTAATCCAAATGTGTTAAGTATCTCCTTGATGTATTTTGATTGGGTCACAAATATGCCATGCTTCAATTGATGTACTTGTATTCCAACAAAGTACTTGATTTCTCCAAACATTGACATCTCAAACTCATGTTTCATTTGATCAGAAAAATCTTTGCAGAAAATATTTTTTCCTCCAAATATTATATCATCAATAGAGGTTTCTAGCTATGGAAGTAAGAAATCTAGCAATGGTGGTGTGATGGCTTCTGTATCTAGCAAGGACACTAGCTACAAAAGCAAGAAAAATGGTGCTAGTATTTCTGAAAATGGTGGTTTAATGGCTTCTGAATCTGGCAAGGATGCTAGCTACGAAAGTGGGAAAATTGGTGCTAGGGTTTTTGGTAATGGTGGTCTGGTGGCTTCTAAATTTTTCAAGGATGCTAGCTGTAGAAGCAGGAAATATGGCAATGGTGGTGTGATGGCTCCTGAATCTAGCAAGGATGCTAGCTATGGAAGCAAATCTTTTGTATCCCCTTTGATCCCTACCTTTAAGCCAATTTCTCTTACTCTAGGGGATGAGTCAGTTTTAGAAATTGAAGAACGTTCGAGGGATCTGTCGAAGGATTCTATTATTTGTCACTTTAAAGGTTTTTTGCCTACTCTCTCGGAGCTCCATGCTTGGATTTCAAAGCATTGGGATCCATATATTACAGATATTGTCAAGATTTTCCCTTTGGTCAAGGGCTTCTTCATTGTTACATTTGTTAATCCAAAGGACAGGAAAGCTATTTTATGTGATCAGGTTTTTTTTTGGGAGAACCACTTTCCTTTAATGGTTAAACCATGGCATCTAGATTTTAATACTCAAATAGAGTCTTTCAAAATCCCTACTTGGGTAAGGCTTCCTAATCTTCCTCTTCATTTTTGGGTGAATTCTATTTTTAGGGAAATCGATGAGGCTTTAGGGGATTTTCGTATGGTTGATTCCCAATCTTTTGAGCATTTCCATTCTACTTATGCTAGGATTCTAGTGGATATTGATGTTTCTAAGGGTCTCCCAGCTGAGATTATTTTAAATCATTCAATGGGCTATTGGACTCAGTTTCTTGATTATGAGGGCCTCCCTTTTAGGTGTAAAAAATGTTTCAATAATGGGCATATGGTTTCTCAGTGTGTGTATGGAAAAACTACAAACAAATGACCCTCCTCGTAGTGGAAGGGTGTATTGGACTAGCATTATATAGTAGACAAATCTTCTTTTTTAGTGGAAGAGGTTCCTGGATCTAAGATGGTGAATGCTTCCATTTCCAAGGTGGATGCCCAAGGTGTAAAATCTAGTACTATGGTGCAGATTCTGACCAAGATAATGGTGTTGTGGGTCTTGGTGTAGAATTTGGTCAACATAATGGTGTTGAGGCTGCTAATTCTGGACATAGAAATTTCCATTGTGCTTTGACTATTTTTGATCAAGGTGTTAAATCTGGTGCTCTTTGTATAAAATCTGGCCAAGATAATGGTGTTGAGGCTGCTGATTTTGGACAAGGTAAGTTGCATGGTGCTACATCTGTTGGAGCTGGTCATTGTATGTCTATTATTGGAATTGGTAATAATTCTACTGGTAGAAGTTTGATTCTAATGGAAGAAGGGATGTTGGCTAGTCCTTGTTATAAAGATGGGTTTCAGAATGTTGGTAATTATTCCAATTTGATGGAAGAAGTGAAGGCAGATAGTCCTAGTCAAAAGGATGGGCTTCTTTTTTTTGCTACTATTAGAATTGGTAAAAAAACTATTGGTATCAGTTCCAGTATGCTGGATGCAGTGATGTTAGATGGTCCTTGTCAAAATTTGGATGAGTTTCCCTCTATTTTGGATTCTCAAAATTGGCAATCAAAGGCTGTAATGGTAGAGGAGGGGTAGATATCTATGACTATGAAAAGGTCTAAAAAGATCCTACCTCAGTTTGATATGAATTTGTGCTCTCACAAAAAGGGAGTGAAATTTAATTCTTAGTCCCCTTGGCTGGTTAAGTACTTCTTGTTGGTTTCTTTTCTAATCTTTTTTATGCTACTAGCCATAATGTTTTTTTGTTGTAGCATGCTTGTGGTTTAGATCCCTATGGGATGTTTGGGCTTTCTTTGAATATCTTTTGTGTCTTTGTTGTAAAGGGGTTTCGAGGTCCCCTCAAAACCTATTTTTACCTTAATCTAAAACAAAGATCTTAGATATCAAAATGTCTTTACCTTTTTTAGCTTTGATATATAGGTTGTTGTTGTCATTTGTTCTCTCAAATCCTATCTTCACAAGATATTTGTGCAATCTTTCATACCATGCTCTAGGTGCTTGCATTAAGCCATAAAGTGTCTTATGCAATTTGCAAACCATATCCTTGTTGTTGTCATTAACAAATCCCATAGGTTGTTTTATGTAGACTTCTTCTTCCAGTATACCATTTAGAAAAGAAGACTTGACATCCATTTGGTAGACCTTGAAACCTTTGTATGTAGCATATGCAAGTAGTGTTCTTACTCCTTCCATTTTTGCAATAGGGACAAATGTTTCCCCATAATCTAGTCCTTCTTCTTGTGCATAGCCTTTGCAAACTAAGCTAGCTTTGTTTCTAGTTATCTCACCATTCTCATCAAGTTTGTTTCTAAACACCCATTTAGTACCAATTACATTCTTGTTAGCTAGTCTGGGAACTAGGGTCCAAGTTTTTTTTTTCTTAATCTAGTCTATCTCTTCTTCCATAGCTTTGTACCAGTCATCATCTTGTAGTGCATCTTTCACTATTTTGGGCTCAACATTGCTCAGCAAACATGATTCATTCTTAAGTCTATTCCTTGTCATTAGTCTAGCATCCTTATCACCAACGATTTGATTTGTAGGGTGATGTCTTCTTACATATTTGGCTAATCTTGGTTCTATCCTTTGTATTTTCTGAATTCTTCACTTTTTTTTTGGTATTACCAAGGTGCCTATTGCTAGGTTTTCACCAAGATAATGATTTTTTCAGGATTTTTAAGTATGTACAAACAGATTTTGAAAGAATTTTAGTTGTAGAACCTCTTTAGATGAAGAGTGTTGATCAGCTTCTTGAGGGATTCTCCCTCAATTTATTAAAAGTTGGTAAGCACTAGATCCAAATATTGTAGTAACTATGTATGGACTAAGCCAGTTGGGCTCAAACTTCCCTTTTTATACCTGTTATTGTTGATTTTTAGGGTTCTCTCTTAGAACAAAGTCACCCACTTGAAAGTCATGTGGCTTGACTTTCTTGTTGTAGCTCTTAGACATATGCTTTTGGTAAGCTCAAAGATGATCACACACCACTTTAAGAAACCAAATGGATTTGTCAAAAGTGATAAATGTTAACAAAATCAATATATCAAAAGAGAGCAACAAAATGGTCTACTCTACACTTCTGAAAGAGGAGAGGGAAAACAGAAGGCTTACAAAGAAAATAGAATAGTTACAGGCAAACCTTGATAATGTGAAGGCAAAGGAGAAAGCAGCAGACAATAAGTTCAAAGAATTACAAAATAGGATAAAGAAATCTTCTCCTACAAAGGTAATTGTCCAGCAAGAAAAGATGAATGAACAAGTGCAACATTTGACTAAAGAATTGGATGAGTGCCAAAAAAGACTTAAGAATGAACAAGCGTCTACTGCACAGTTGTTCAAGTCTATAGAGAGTAGTGCATAGGTCATCAATCAATTGAAAACTGAGCTGGAATCTGCTACCAAGGAAAATAAAATTTTGTAGGATGAATGGGAGAAGGAAAAGAAAAAAGTGGAGTCTAGGTCAAGTATGATTTTTAATTTGCAAAAGGAATTGGGGAATGAGAAGAAAAAAGAGGAGTATAGTGCAGACACAATTCACAATTTGAATAAGCAATTGGAGAATATGAAAAAAAGAGAGTTGTCAACTACAAAAACTATCAGTGATTTGAAGGAGGAATTGGAGAATGCAAAGAAAATAGAGTCTAGTGTTACTGCAAGCACTAACACAATCTGCAAATTGCGGATGGAATTGGAGAATGCAAAGAAAAAAGAGGAGTCAGCACAAAGAAAAACCTCGATTTGAGAAAGGAATTGGAGAATGCAAAGAAAGAGGAGTCTACTCAAAGTCTCCATTATTTGAAGAAGGAATTGGACAATGCAAAGAAAAAGGGGGAGTCCACTTCAAAGATAATCCATGATTTGAAAAGGGAACTCAAGGAAAAGAAGAAAAAAGAGGTAACTACTGCAAATAAAATCCAAGATTTGAAGAAGAAATTGGAGGATGAGAGGAAGAGAGAAACTAATTGGCAAAGGCAACTAGAGGAAATGCAAAAAAAGAGTGAAAAAGAGATGTCTAAAATGAAGAAAAAGGTGGAGAATGCAATGGCAAAAAATAGAACGACCTCTTCTGAAGACCATCATGTGAAGGATACTATAATAAACACAGTTAAGCTTATCAAACAAGAAATTTGGGACAAAATAATGACAACCAGTGATGGTTTGGTTGAATGGCTTGATTTAAATAGCAATCTCAAAGTTATCTTTGAAAATGTAAAAATTGATTTTTAGGCTAAAAGGAAAATCTTCACCAGTTCCTTAAAAGATATTTCTAACCAAGTTCTCAATAAAATAAATAGATCCAGTGATAGGAATTTGGTAAATGATGGAATAAACAACCACTTCGATGCCTGTGTAATGGTCATTAATGTCTCTCAACATTGTGAAGAAGTAACGCGAATTGGTGAATCACTCAATTTTGCTTCCAAAGAGTTGATGAAGATGAATAACACCATAGTGAACTTGCTAAATGTTGGATTACCAAATCTAGCTAACTCAGAAGGCACATTCATTGGAAATGAAAATTACATGAAAAATTTGTAGGGAAGGATGAATTTTGATTTAGGGAAATTGCCTGAGGAATTCACTCCAGAGGGAATTGCAAATTGCATCAAACCACTGTCAATAATGAGTGATGTTATAGATAGATTCCTCCTATCATATGATTCTATCTCTCAGAAGTATTTTTTGTTGATGAGACTACAACTAATTAGCTACAAACTCAAAAAAATGGGGCTTCCAAATGATGCAAAATGAAGTTCCCTAAAGAAATTTAGTGAAGCTGGGTCATCTTCTCAAACTGTTACTGTTACTATCAGTGGCAGTCATAGCTGATAGCACTAAGTAGTAACACTGTAACAACTTAGTAAGTGATAGAACTATAATCATTTTGTTACTTGTTGCTCTTTAATTTCAAATTTTGGATTTAATTTCAACTTTGTTTAATATTAATTGTTACAGGAATCAAGATCCAGCATATCAGGATAGTTGGGTAGCCAAGCACTAGCATACTATGGCATATTAGGAATCAAGAACCAACATATCTAATCATATATAAAATTAAAAATTGACCTACAGCTATTGTTACTCCCTTGTATCTACAAAAGGGAATTCACAGTCATTGCAATTTGACATTGAGTCATTTGCAAAGGGTTGTAATTGTTTGTAATTGACAATCGTTAAATGTATTATGTTACAGACTGATTTGTAATTATAAATTATAATACAATTTTTAAAAAATGGAGCTTATTCTATTAAATGCATTATGGTACAATTTCTTAAAAAAACTAGAATCAATAAAAATCTCAACATGTTAAAAAAATACAATCAATGAAAATCTCCACACGTAAGTACTAAGTTTGTAACATCAACATGTTCAAAATAAAATAAAATAAAGCATCTATAAAGGGACAGTGAATAAAGGCTATAAATTAACTTCTACAAACATGTTACATAATTAATTAGTAGGTAGAGTCTTAGATCAGAGCTACTAGCCTACTACTTGACTCACGCAGAAGGTTGAGAAGCTACTATAGTTGCCATTCTGCCTGGACCAGCTCAGCATCACTATCATCAAAATCCTCCTCATTTATTGCATACAACATTTCATTGTTTGCTATGTTTTCTTCAGATTCACTGTCAGTTTTAGACTCACTATGCATGCATAATTCAACATCATCTTCATTGCTTTGACTTTCAATATCATGATATGAACCACTACCACTGCCACTTGTGTTTGAAATGTTGGTAATCCCTCTTCTTTGACATCGCTTTCTCCAAATGCTGACAGCCCTATCATAAGGGAAACTTTCTACCTCATTCCTAGAATTATAGAGCCTCAGACAATTATCCAAATTTTTGTCTAATTTGTTTCTAACCTTTGACTTAAGGAAGCCCAAAGTTCTGAAAACTCTCTCATCCTCCACTAAACCCAATATCATTGTCAAACATAAATTGGTAAGCTTGAAATATTCTAGTATTGCCTCTCTCAACTGATTTCTCTTAGCAAGGTTTTTTCCAAAGCTTTGTTACCGCTCCCTCTTCATTTGGGTTCTCCATAACAACATATTGTTCCCTCATTATGTTTGCAAAAGAGTATGATTGATCTCTGAGTCGAGTTTCATCTAAAATTTCATTTATGGTGACACCATTGATTACTTTAGGTGTGTAAAAATGTTGAATCAGAGTCGTCATCCTTCTTCAAAAATCAATTGGACTATTTAGAGACCAATATTGTGGAAAAATAATTAACATTGCTTCTAGCAGTTCCTCTGAAGGGAATCTGAATCTAATTTCTAATGATAGATTGTAGCAAACTCACTTGACAGAGTCAAGCACGGAGTCTTTGATCTTCTTGAAGGCTTCACTTGTAACATGTGAAAGTATCTTCTTTGGTTCTGATTCAACTTCACTTCCTGCTTTGTTGGGGTTGGAGTTGGGGTTGACACGGGTATAGTACTGCATTGGTATGTCAACTCCACGTACCCTGGCATATACCTCATCATTTGCACCAATATGTAAAAAGTTCCTAGGATTGTTCAAATCTAATATTTCTAACCACTTTGCAAACTTTGTTTCATCTAATGGTAATAATCGATATTACGTAGCTTATTATATTATGCAATGTACATGGCTCTTTGTTGAACCTTTTTTATAATATTTCTCATGTCCTGTAGCATGGGGAGAATAGATTCTAAAGTTAAGAGTACCTTAACATTAGTTAGGCTTGAATATAGGCAAGGGACACTAGTACATTTGAGACCATTTTTTGACCATTATTGGTCAAAATTTTGACCAACCTACTGGTTGGTCAAATTTTTGACCAATACATTGGTTGGAAAACCTCCATAGCCATGGTGCAAGTTCTGCTAGGAATTGGTCAAAATTTTGACCAATGAAGGTAGAAAATTTCAACCAATGAAGGTAGAAATTTTGACCAATGAAGGATGAAATTTTTGACCAATAAAGGTAGAAAATTTGACCAATGAAGGAAGAAAATTTTGACCAATAAAGGTAGAAATTTTGACCAATGAAGGTCAAAAATTTTGACCAATAAAAGTAGAAATTTTGACTAATGAAGGTCAAAAATTTGGACCAATGAAGGTAGAAATTTTGACCAATGAAGGTAGAAATTTCTACCAACGCCTGGGTGTAAATTTTTTTTAGGAATTCTATAAAATAGCTCACATGCCTTGTGTATGATATGACATTTTGCATGCATCTTGCACTCTCTCATCCGGCTGATAATGGATTACAAAGAGTGATCTGAAAACATGATGCTAAAAAACACACACAATCAAATCCAAAACAAACTTGCATTACAAATGGATTGTGGAAATCTGATATTGTTGATTTTGCATGCATGTCTACCAAGACAAACACAACTTAAACATATATATTTATATGTTTAAGTTGTGTTTTGTCCTGCTAGACATGCATGAAAAATCAACATTATCAGAATATATGTTTAAGTTGTGTTTGTCCTGGTAGACATGCATGCAAAATCAACAATATCAGATTTCCACAATCCATTTGTAATGCAAGTTCATTTTGGATTTGATTGTGTGTGTTTTTTAGCATCATGTTTTCAGATCACTCTCCCTAATCCATTATCATCCAGATGAGAGAGTGTAGGATGCATGAAAAATGTCATATCATATGCAAAGCATGTGAACTATTTCATAGAATGCTTGAAAAAAATTGACATTAACTAATCAAACTATCGTTAACACCAACAATAACTAATATGCTTCTTCATTAATATGCTCGATACAATAAGCGAACTTGGTAACTATGCACAACAAGTTATATGCTAAAAGGAAATCATTTAGGAGATACAGAATTTGAACAACCATATGTTAAGATTTTACAATTTGTATCACTTGCCTAAGTCTAATTCTTGAGAATAAGTTCGTCATCCTCCCTGCAGTATGCTCTGATGGCTTGCACATCCACAAAAGTTCCAGCATCTCAAATTTGTAGAATATGAATTGTTTGGTAGCAAATGGACATGATTGACAATAAATCATCATATCAAAAGACTCCAATGTTGTGATCCAGATGAATAAAGTCATTGGAAAAAGTTCGTACATCCATGACTTCCGCATCTGTCAACCTTCAAACAATGCCAAAGTAGGTTAGTACAAATTTTCCTAGACTACAATAGGAAAATTCAATCATGGTTATTGTAATTGAATTAGTCATCTTTCACAAGAATATAAATAACTTTTTAGTTCAATTACAACTTATTATTATTACATTAGATGCTACAATCACATTGAGAAGGGCAAGCCAAATGGCAAGGGATGCCAACTGCAACATCTATGTTTACTAGAAATGCTTGTCTATGCAACATCTATGTTCACTGGAAATGCTTGTCCTGCAAATGCTTGTCTATGCACTAGATACCTCTCCCATGGAAAGCATTTCAAGAGTCTCTTTATATTGTGACTTTCAATTAAATGTCGACCTTTTGCATGAAGCATTAGTCCCATCATAACATCCCTATTCAAGGAAAAGAATCCTTTAATTCAATATGGTTCACAAGAAAAGACTTATACAAGTTTATACGATTAGGATGAAAAACATTAGTAAGGGACATTGATTGTGAGCACAACAAATATATTGTTGATGGAAATGGCAGTGAAACTGACATTTGTATTTGTGCCAAGTATAATTAATTATGTTATGTATCACCACATGGGTACCATATGCAAAAGAAACATTAAAAGTCATCATAAAATACTACCTTTGATCAGTCTCTGAAATAGATGACATCTTTTCCCCATGCTGATTCTCAAGTTCAATGCAAGGCTAGTGATTCAATGCTCTTCTATCCATCTGACACTTCAAGCCAAAGATATGCAATTGTTCCCTTGACACTACAATAAAACTTAACTTGCACATAGAGATATATCCTTGGGTAATCATGAAAAGAGAAATATTGATTGGAAGAAATTAGAGAAAAGGTAAATACCATCAATAATAAAAAGAACTAACCAAAGAAACACCTATCATATCACAGGCTTTATATCACAGACTCAAAAATCATAACAAACGAAGGGCAAAGTCCAACTTTACAGGCAGACAAGAGATGCACATAACTAAAGATAGGGATTGAGAAATATGATAAAAATCTATATCACAAATAGTATTTTAATTGCTACAAGTGATTATAAATCAAATGATGCATTTTTGAAGTGGAATCAAGAATTGTTTAGTCATATTTCGGTTCTCAAAAATTATAATCTGACCTAGGTGGTGTTATGGTAGGCAAGCTTTCTAATATTTACCTTTTCGAAGAAAAATAATAAGAGTTTCTATTACACACTTTGGTATTTAAATAAATCTGGAAGTGCACTACATCCATTTACAAGTGGCTTAGCTATAAATATATTGTGTGACATTGCCTATATTGAGAAAACCACAACAATCAAAGTACACTAACAAACCATAAGTAAATCAAAAAATTAAGTATTTATATCACAAATAAATTGTTTGGAGAATAGATCATAAATAATTTTGGAAATAGGAGAGAGACATTACAATTTATAAGAATTACTAGTCAAGACTTTATCATTGACAAAATTGATCTATTACTCAGAGAAGTATTTAATAGTGAAACACTATAGAAGACTAGACACATTTGAATAACTTCACCTGTATAACTACAACTCCCCCAAATAGTTTAGCAATCCTTTCATTCAATTTTTCTTTCTCATAATCTTGTTTAGAAACCTAGAAATAAAGAAAATATTCAATTGTCAAATACATTCTACAAGCTAGGTTGACAATAGCATAATTCTCTAATGAGTTATTCTTCGCCAATAAATTGATATGATCAAAAAAAGATAGAGTGTTAACCATGATGAGATACTAGGTGCAAGCAAAGGAGAAATAACATAAAGAATAAAACTAAAGTGCTCTAATTACAAAGCATAAGACTGATAGTCCATGTTGAGGCCCGAAGAACACACACACAAAGACAAGAAGGCATACCTCAATCATGCTCCTAATTTGATTAACTCTTCTCTCAACAACCTCCTGAGTCATTCCATCACTAACTATTGTTGTTGAATCTTTTGTCAGCATTATCTTGGCAGCAGTTCCCAAAACCTCATTCCCAACAGTGTTAAGGGCCAGCCCCACTTCATCTCTAATGATAGTGCATGCATTAAAATACATGGTTTAGATTATAGTTGTCTATATTACTGAATAACATACTTATTTTAAATGTTTTAAAATTGGAAGAGTATACATATGTGTGTGTAATAACACGTGTTATATTCAGTCTTTAAACCACTAGACAGTCATTAAATAACATCTAATGAATACACTCTAAGTTCATAGCCTCTATATGTAACATAAATCACATATAATTTATTCCTATACAAAAATCTAAGCTTTGGTGGTATAGTATATGTCACATATTTTATTTCTGTCCAAAAATGTAATTTAGATAACAACATAGGTTATTGTTTCATATCCTCTAGGTTGCTGTAAACTAGTAACAATATCTAGGTCTCAATAGGGTGAAAGCTTGATTTTCATTTGTATTATAGCACATAGGGCTATAGTGTACCTCCTTAATCTGGCCATGGCTCCTTGCATATCTGAGTAGATAATTAGGTTGCATTATAGGGCCTTTGAAATGGCAGCCAAAATTGTTAAAATCAAGGCACAATCTTAAACTATACTTGGTTGTAATCCCCTATCCTATGACAAAACCCACTAATAAGCCTTCTTTGTAAGACCCAACACATTACTATTTGATGTTGAGCTGGAGAGATTGAAGGATTTAAGCTCTATTATGTTTTCATGTAGTCACAATTTTGCCATGATCAAAGCATAGTTTTATGTTTCTTGTCAATTTTTTAATATAAATGCTTCAGGCCTTCTAAATCTTATTGAACTTTTCATGCACATGTAACTAAGCCTTAAGATACATCTCTATTTCTTGGATCTCTTTTCCCATTAAGAGCCTTTATACAAACTTAGGATGCTACTTTTAGACTCCCATACAAAAACTTGTAGAATCTTCCCCAAGCAAATCCTTGATGTTCAAATTATAAAAATTCAAGTAGAGGGAGGAGGGAGACCTCTAATCTCATTTATAGAAAGGAAATAATGAATTGGGAAGACTGTGGAATGCTACAGTATTAGAAATAAACACGAGGACTGAAACTCAAATTTGGCATTGACAATCAAGCAAGCAATTTGCATATACCCAATTTGTAAGGAAAAACTATTGTGAAGACAATAAACCATGTTACCATCCTTAACATTGATGGTACCATACAAATATTTTGGTAAGGTACATCAATAGATCTAATTAGTTTATATGATTAAGCTTCACATTTCCAAAATTTGTAATAGCTAGCATTTCACGCAGATTTAAATATTTTGCAAGGGTTACCTTACGAAGACATCAACGATTTCAAAATTTACACAAATTTAGATTTTTTTTAGGGTTCCATTATGAAGACGTCAACAATTACAAGTAATATAAAAAAAAGACATCAACAATTCTAAAATTTGCAACAACTAGCAATTCACAAATGTTTCGCTACCTTTCAAAGGATTCATTTATATTTTGATTTAACGTAGTTTTAATTTATATGCAGTG
Source organism: Cupressus sempervirens (assembly GCA_028749045.1). NCBI lineage: Eukaryota > Viridiplantae > Streptophyta > Pinopsida > Cupressales > Cupressaceae > Cupressus > Cupressus sempervirens. Next base: position 524,682,498 of record CM053789.1, on the reverse strand, counting down.
GTTTTTCATTCTAATCATATTACATTGACTAACTAAATTGTAAGTTTCTTCATTGTTATCTATTTAGGAAATTGTTTTGTATAATTCCTTGGGATGGAAGTGCAATGAAGTTTATCAAAAGTTCAATAATTTTTTATTCCTAAGGGATTCTCTTCTTTAAATACTAGATTCTAGATCTATGACAGTTGAGATCATTACATTCACATGTACATCCTAAAAATGAAATTTGAATAAAATGTGGAAGATTTAGAAGATTTAGTCTCTAGTGACCATAGATGGATTGGTCACCAAAAGGGCTTGTAGATCAATGGTAGATCATCCCACCATCAAACTGGTGGTCCTCAATTTAACTCCTGGCTGGTACACAAATTTTTTTACCCTAGTATCAAAGCCAAGGAAAACTAGATCAGGGCTAGGATAGGAGCCCCAAGCACTTGTAGTTTGGATGAAAAGGAATGTAGGAAACACTTGAACCATAGATGGACTAGTAAACAAGAGAGTTGGTAGTACAGTGATAGAGTAGCCCAACAACAAATAGATGGTTCCAAGTTTGATTCCTAGCTGGCCAATGAATTTCTTTATCACTAATCCAGTTGAATTGTCTTTCTTAGCTTTATCCCTAAAACTTGAGTTAACAAAAGTATGACTTTTTTTATTTTACTTGATATGGGTCATTCTTTATTCAATACCAATATTATTCCTAAGACTGCAAGTCATATATCCACTCTTAAGAATGTTCTTATTGTTCTGGACTTTCAGTATATCCAAATAAGCCTAAAGGCTGGACAATGCATAGTGCAAAAATTGTACGTTTGAGACAAATCATCACTTTAGAAAGCTTAAATAATAGTTCTTCTGTCCCATAGGCTATCTTTTTTCTTGTGGATATTTAAAAACTTATATTCAATTGTGTACACTACAAAAGTGCTCAAGTCTCTAAAAGAGTCCTCAAAATACTATAATATTTCTAGACCTTATATTTTGAATTTACTTAATAGGTTTTTATGTCTAACCATCGTCTACCACTTATCTTTGTTACCTATGATTATAAAGTTGCTCAATAATACTTGTTTCATATCCTAGGTTGGCATGGTAGTGTCTTTGAGGGAACTCCATGTAGGAATTGAAGAGAGAAAGATAGTACAATAATTTTTGTGAATGACACAAACATAGATCAACAAAGGGTGTAAACTGTAAACAATCTTCTCCCTTGAATTACACAAGAAGAATGCCACCCACAAAACCTTGATTAGTAAGAATGGAAAAGAATAAAGATTTTAACCTCCGCTACACTTCCTTAATAGAAATAGGCTAGCATGAAAGAGAAGCATAACCAATGGGCTACAAAATCTAGAACATTAGTAAAGTAGTTCAAATTGGCAACTATAATCTTATAGAATTGAGAGTGTATTTTACTTCTAAGCTTTAACCACATAATCATCTACAACACAATGGAAAACATACTTCGAAGCTTAAAGCTCCTGTGCATAAGGATGTTGTATAAAGCAGAATGCCTTAGGTGCTTGAGCTTCTTGCTTTCAATAAAATGCAGATGAGTGATTGTGTTGTTCAAGGCAATTCTAAAAAGTAAATGCATCACAAAAGCATCCAGATGACCCATAAGTTTGGAGTATATTTGAAGCAAGAGTATGTTATAGACTGTACCCAGGTAAATTTGGGTCTATTTTGTAGGTCCTAGCCAAATCCACAAGAGAGCTATGTCAGTACTCAGTCTGTGTACAAACAGGTCCTGGATCCAGGCTGCAATATGAGTGAATCAGTAACACATTTTTTGGGCTCCATGAAGCCTTTCACACCAGAGATGCATGTTTAAACATTTGTCAATTCAAGTTGTATAGAGGAGATGCATGTTTTGTTTCATATATCTATTGAATTTTCTCTTTTCCTGGGAGAATTCTCTGTTTGATGATTCTACTAATAATGATGACCATGACAATAGCATCTACAACATTCCTCTTACTGCTTTGTCTTCCATTTAAGTTCTTCTATTTCCAACTTTACTTGATACAAAATTTATAGTTGATATGGTCTAGATACATTTGATCAATCCTAATGAACTAAAAGTGAGAGCTATGATGATAAGTAAAATATTGCCAACCAAAGTAAAACATTAGAAACAAAGAATCAAAGATGATGATACAACTTGTTGCTTTTAATGGAATATGTTAATAGCTGCAATGATCAATAGAAAAGCAACAATCCATTTTTTTTGTATCGATGGCAATTCCATGTTTTCAAATTTTCATTGATATGCTTCAAATGGTAGCAACAATTTTGCCTAGATATTAAAAGTTGGTATCATACCTAAGCATGTATCCTTATTTTAGATGTATACACTGCTTTAAACACTAGATATGGGAAATCTTTTCTACATAGAACAAAATGAAGCTTCGCTCCAAAATGAAATCTTTTCTGATTTTGTTGTAGGCATAAGAGAGTATGATGGAGATTCCTAGTGTGGGGAAAATGGCAATGATTAGCAAGAGTCATGTTCTAGAAGGAGCTTGTTATTGCTTCTTGATTCTAATTATTTGGTTGATGAGTACTACACCTAAAAAGACAAGGAGAAGGTAAAGGAATAAGGTAGGAGTTTTGAAGTTCAGAGAGGCTACTAGGCAGATGGAAAAGAAGGGTCACACAACAACATTATGCAAGGGTACAAAAGCATGAAGTCCAAGAAACTTAGAAGGCATGGAGTGTCAAGAAGATGATGAAGTTGAGAGCTTTTCAAGCACATGAATTTTTTTTTCCTAATGTTTATTTTGCAGTTACATAGTTTCCCAGGGACTGGGAAACATTTGAAGTTAGGGAGTTTGGTGCAGGGGCACCCAATGGACACATGAACATATAGGGTACACCAAGAGTCATGAAGGAGACCATGAAGGTACAAGGGAAATCACTACCTAATGAAGACATGTCAAGTAATTTGATGAAGGATTATGGCTATTGAAGCCATCAAAATGTAAGGAACTTCATAAAGTTGTCAAATTGTAATGTATTTCCAAGAATGAGAAAAATTTCATAAGTGAGGTGTCAAGAGTCAATAAATATGATATAATGAGTCATTTTAAATCCTAGAATGTCCTAGGATGGGTTATAGGTTGCATAGGAATTGCTAGAAACACAATGTAATGGAAAAAGTTCAATATGTTGTAAAATTGTCAACATTGAAAATGTAAGCCAAATATGGTACCCTAGAGGAAATTAAGGATAAATGTGGAGTCTTTAGGTCACTTAGGTGTCATAAAGCCATTTAGATACAATAATACATGTTGCCGAAGTCTTAAGCCAAGAAAGTGGCTAAGAGAAAACAAACAAGTCATGATTAAAGGAAAAGAGTTACAAAAACTGTTGTTTACTGTCATGTGATAGTTATAAGGGACTTTGGTTGATGGGAGTTAGTTTGTGGAGAGTTAGAGGGCAAGAGGTCTTTAAAAAGAATGCATTTTGGATGTATGAAATAGTGGTGGTTGAGGAGAAAGTAGTTTGAAAGAAAGAATAAATAAAATCTTTGCCATTTCTATTTTATTTCTGATTGTCATAATAGTGTTGTCTATTATTGTTTGTTTCAAAGTATTTACTAGTTTCTTTGCATGAAAATCTTGGTGTTTTGTAAAATTTTAAGGTTGATAGAAGGCTATCAATCATTTATTAAAAGTCTCTTTAGCATTGGAGTTAAATATGTTGTAAAAGTCTTATTGAAACAGTGCCGAACAATTACTGTCTGTCATAAACACGTGACAACAACATTGCAGTTTTGTAAACAAATGAAGTGAGGCCTCTCCCACTGTCTGTTTAGTACTGTAACTTGTGGGGGAGGAGTCCAATGTTTTAATATGCATTTCTACTATGGAATAAGTGCAGGTTTATAAGAAGATAGAGAGAAGAATAGACTCACAGAGCAGTGTGACTAATGAACAAATAGTGAAGGTGCATTTGCAAGGCACCACATGGTGGATAAGATAAAATGAGGGTTGGAGTAGATGAATATTGATTGGAAACATTTGAGTGATTAAATTATAAGGTGTTTGAACCATTAGAAAGGTCCTATAAGTCTGGGAAGGGTCTTTTCTAGGAAGCCCTAGGCTAGAAACCCTTAAAATGAGGGTTTGATGAAAAAGTGTCTAGAAATGCATGGAGGGTCAGACAAATTGAGGAATCCTACTATGTAAGAGATTTCCTAAGACTATGTCAAGGTTTGGAGTGTTGGGTATGAGTGCAAAGAGTAGTTTCTTTGGCTACTGATCTATAAAATCTAAGGCACACATACTTGGTATAGTTTAGAGGAAGTATAAAGTATTGTTGATTTGAGATTTTTGCTGGGTTGTTTAAAAAGAACATTGTAGTTTTTGAGGATTTAGAATCTAGAGTACGACATTGTAGGCAGAGGCAGAATAGGTGCATTTGAAGTTATTCTAAAGCATGTATAATGGAGTACTTAATGGTGCATCCATAAATCAAGTATATGTTAAAAATATCAAGTTTAAAAACTTTTATTTTGCAATGAACATTCTCTCAAGTATAACTATGGATCAATTCATATTAAGAGACTTCATACTAATTTATAGCATAAAGGATAGGAAATGATTTGATGTATTAATGTTCTCTAATCTATTTTATCATGGCATTCTAATACAAGTAGGATTTAAAAAGAAAAAAATGTATGCTAAACTCATCATCTTCATCTCTTCATTTTCTTTCTTTGATCTCTTATTTTAGTTTCTTTAGTATTCCATTCCATCAGGGTTGTGCCTGTATTTCCAATGAACAATTTTCAACATCATTCACTCAAAATTTCACACATGTGACTCACAATGTCAAGTTACAAAACTAAAACTGTAATCAAAATGGGAGGAGCAAAGATTGGAAATCTCTCTAATTGAAGAATCCAATAAGTGGGATGGAGGTATTACATCTCTTTCCAATTTAATTATGCAAACCTTTGAGTGTCATAAAGACCCATTAATAATATGCCAAGATTTTATGTCAAATTAGGGTATGGGATGGAACAAGGTGACCCTATTTTGATAGGCTTATTTAACACAGTATTAAAAATATAAAGCAAATGTGTAAACACAAGATTATATAGAGGAGAAAGAACTATTTCAACTTATAAAGCACAAAACAATAATAGGTTAGACACAATACATGGCTTAGATAATAGAAAAAAGAGCTATTTAAACTTATAGAGGACAAAATGATAATAGTTCATACACAAGCCTAAATTATAAAAAGAATTTGTCTAGACTCATAAGATATACTTGATTGGTCACTATAAGTTTTCACTATAAAACACTTTAACCATGAACCAAGGATATTGAATATCATGTGGAGTATCAATATCAAGGCATTTTTAGTCAAAGTGTTTTTAAAAAAATCTTGTAGTTGCAAATGTAGGGTGATAGCTACCTTATTTCCTATGTAGAAATTACTAATTGATTACCTTGATGTCTGTATGTAGGAAAGAATACTAGTGCCCACTTCAAAATCCACTTGTACACATGGAATAATAGGGGAAGAAACTATAGTCTTGGTTTTTATCTGAGCATAGATCACTCCAATTCCTTGGGCATTGTAGACACTAAGTGTTGTAGCAGTGCTTGGCTTTTGTGTTCTAGTTTGGAAGCACAGAAAAAATTTACCTTTTGCTAAAGTAGCATTAAGAGAGTCTGTATTGCAAGTCCTACAAATTTATTACTTCCTATGAGAACCATTACTTCATTCAAGGTGAAAGTTAGCAATAAATTTTAGAATTCATACCTAGCTTGTGAGGTAGCAACATCCCTAGAAGCAATGTCTTCTGCATAAACAAGGCTATACGACTTCCCGATATGCTTTTTGGTATACAATGCTCGACCCTGTTGGAAAAAATATGCCTTATGGTAATGCGATCAACCTTCAACTTACTAAATCAATAGAGAAAGAAAAATGGTGTAAAATTAAATTGTGTACAAGTTTTTTGTATCAATCTTTTAGATCAGATTTCATGATTCATCATCAGGATATTATGAATCACAGAGTGGGGTACAAAAATTGTGTACACAATTTAATCCAGAGACAACTTTCTCTATACAATCTAGATTGTGGAAATCTCTTATTATTGATACTAAGTACGAATGATCCATCTATATTAAACATCTTACACAATTTTTTAAATAGAGAAGAATGGGTTTTTAACCTTGAAGGTTTGATTATTTCCAAGAGTCAATGCAGTAAGGAAACTTCTGTCAATTGTGCTTGCTGCTACTCTAACTAACTAGGGAGTTGTATTTGTAACTATATCCAAGTAAGGTCCAAACATGCTAACAAGAATGAGAACTATTTTGAGCTATGACATTGCTCAATTATGGTAGAAAAAATAAACCTTTGTCTATTCACAAAAAAAATTGATTATCTTCTCTTCCACACAAACCTCTGGATGCATCAATGACTTTTCATTATCAGACACTGATGACACACAACTCTATTAAACAAAATTAGATTGCACACAACTGTTAAATATTAAGAACTTTCAATGATGCAAAAATATTTGAAGAAATTCAAAAGAAAATTCAATATTTCAAAGAATAGAAAATTTAATATGAAATTGGATATTATAGTAGAAAGAAAAAAAAATCTCCATAATATTTACCAGTATTTAAAGTTTAAACAGAGCCACAACTACCATGAGCTGGTAACAAAAAATTTGGGTACAATTTTTATTGGCATTACTACTTTAGATACATACATAAGATATTTTAGGAGATTCTATGGATCTCAGAGAATAGAAAATTGAATGCTCCACTTTTGATGAAAAAAATGACTTTATATGTTGTACAAGAATTATGTGTTGGATGTTTCTATGGATGGTGAAGTAAATGTTCCATTTTAAATTTCCTTGTAGACAAAGTTAACTAAAAAAACTTTTATTTTCTTACTATGTAGAGAAATTGATCTCAAGGACTTACATAATAGCTATCCAAGGATTGTGAACCACTTAGTTAATTTGAGCATCTCTATATCCCCTGCTGTAGGTGGACTTGATCTTTGGCAAGCTTATTTTGATTGTATCTTTTATTTTCAACAATACCAATATTTTTAACTTGGCCTAGCCCCATCCTATTAGATGCTTGATCCATGTCACTCTTCTAGTAATGAATAAGAATAGCATGTGTATTAAAGATAAATCACTTGAGCTAGAAATTATATCCATCTTTATGAATAACAATCAAAGTATACCTCAAATTCATAATATTTGCAACAATATAGAGACCTTCCTCTTCGTTCACTATCTACATTAGCCATTTGATTAGATGTATTTTGAGAATTAATGGAATGGTTCTGAGACATTGAACATCCTCTCCTCTACCCACATACAACCTTAGATTGATAGTTATTGACATCATTAGGTCTAATACGAGACAATGATTGCCCTCTTCTATCACTAGAGCCCACCTTCCTTTTCTCTATGACTTTGGAGGCTTCTTCCAATACTATGGGTCCTCTAAAAAGGGGATTAACTATCGTATTTCTAAAATCCATTTGGCCATTCAAAAAAATGTCTACTGATGAGGAGGATTGAGAACAGTTATTTGAAGCAGCATTGCTCCTTGATCTCCTATGGGCCCCATTTTGAGAAGAATCTTATTTTCCTTTGTATGTTGTAGCTGCATTCTTGTCTTGTGACCCAGTCAAAGATCTTTTAGAAGTTGATTTAAATGCTGCCATAGTCGTCACTAGTTTGAGCACATGCCAACCTAATTGAAAAGAAACAACACATATAATATTAGCTTACACATAAAATTTGGTAATTCCCCAAAAAGGAGAATAACTAGACTAATAAAACAAGTGTAGGTCCATTTATCCAAGGCAGTGGATCTCAAAACAACCGCTCCTATAATCCACCACTCAACAAAGCCTAATCAGAATTTTAGTAAATACCTAAATAATGGGTCTATTTCTTCTGTAAATGCAATATTTTAGGCTGGACAAGTAAGATGGAAATTTTATACCAATAGCTTTGTATCAAATTAATTTTAAACTACCCTCTAAAATGTAAAATATGGAGAAGACAAATCACAAATTTAGCATGGCTCGGTTAGATTAAATCATGATCCTGCACCACCGTAACATTATGGTGTCTTAAAGAAAATATAAATAATATTTCTCACACTGATCCTGTAGTTCACTCTCTTTCTTGGAGAAAAGCTCAGAATATCAACTAGAAATTGACCAGCTTGTTGATGTGATGCATGTAGTTTCACTTATGGTGCATAATTCAAAAAGAAAATACTAATGTCAGGAAATGTGTTATTATAAAACTGAAATGTGATGAATGTGTATAGATGTGAAAACTGTGAGTAAGGTTGTTATTGTGTAAGTTTTGGGTGATTGAATGCAAGATTTATATTTCTCCAGGATTTATATTTTTTTGCCACTGTTGATAATCAATTTGTTAAACATTGACAGGACTAGAAATACAACTATTCACAATAGCTAGTTTACAAAGCCTGGTAATTATAATTTATAATTTAAATTGTAATTAATGTATCAGAACTACTCTTCCTTTAGGTGAGGCTTAATTTTGCTTGAGACAGTATACTCCTATTTTCCTTATTTGGAATATGTGTGACAGTGAACAATACCAATATGTGTGACATGGAATGACAATTTGTAATCTTGCCTGCTAGCAGGCAGCATAACAATAAAATGACAAAGTATAAATTACTTTATATGTTACATAAATAATTGTTATATAATGCTTATTTCAGTATAAACATATATCATATATCTACATATTAAATCATTCTTATAATTGAATATTAGATCATTTAGAAATATAGGATAAGATATCCAGATATATAAATTAAAACATTCAGATATATAATTCAAATATATACTATAAAGACACACACAAGATTAAATAGTAAGTAATTCTTAGTCCCACTAGGAGTAAGATATAGCATTTGGTAAATCAACATTAATCATAGATATGCTACAGAAGTAATTTGCTATTAGACAATGCTTACCGACATTGTAAATGCTCTATTTCCTTAATTATCTCTTTGTGTACTCTTCTTCCCATTGATTAGAGTACCAATTCTATTAATATATTTAGTCCTTTGATCAGTACAGTATATATGTAACTGATATTCTATGGTCTTTTATTGATTGCTTGATATATGTGCCCTAACTTCTGATCCTTTGATAAGTACTCAAATATATTTTTCTAATCTCTAGTTCTTCCAAATATATATCTTATACTCCTCTATTCTTACATCGAATGCCCATATTCCTCCCTTCTTATTCCTATTGTCTATCTTTATTATTATTGATATCTTTTATGAGCCATATGCTTTTAAATGACCTTTTCTTTGAAAATGTGTGTCTATCCATTTAGTAATTGTATTTTTCATTCAGAATAATTATTAGTATTCACTTAGCAAAAAACATCCCTCTATTCACAAATTCATTTCCTATAAAGAGTGAACAGAGAAAGGAATAGTGGGTGACTGATGAACAAACTAATAGGAAGATATATATTTCACATCCCTCCTATATATCTTTATAGGATTACAAGAATATTATATTAATTAATCAGTTTACTGATTTATATATAAATTTTTTATATAACATGATTTTGGGTTGCACATATTACACACATGTCATTGGTTTTCCAATGGGGAGTGTAGATTATCCAAAACATCCAATGCTATCGCTGTCAACTCCATGACAAAGTCCTTTTCTTTGGGCCTTTTCACATAGTATGTTGGCACTATTTGGCAATCATCAATCATGTGGTTATTGCAAGAGGCTAAGGACCAAACATGGAATTATGGAGATAGTGCACGGATGTACAAAGAAAATGCAAGAAACATCAAAGAGATTGTCAACCGTTCAATGGCCTTAGTAAAGACAAAGCTTGGCACTTGAAATGCATAGTGCAATGGGATTATTAAGATATCAAATTTTTTAATAGAATGCCCAAAACAAAGCTTGGAATGGTGATTGATGGACATGCATATGGGAAAGCATGATATGTAATGTTTTATGTCAAAAATGACTTTGACTCTATTGTCTCAGTGCATGAGATACACCTGCAACTTCTCTACACAATCAGCTTGCTATGAAATGTTTTAATCCATATGGTGAAAACATGTACAAAGAACATGAATTGTTTGACTAAAGGCATTCATGACATTGGTGTCAATGGGTCTCTATGAAAGGCAAAGAAAGGATACCAATTCATTTAACAAAGTCCCAAATATCATACTTCCATCACAATTCAATTATGAAATATAACATGCAACACCATGTCTGATTAGATTGCTTCCATAACTCACAAGTTATAACTTTATTCCCTCTAGTTTCATAAAATGATATGCCCTGAAGAATTCGGTTCTTGTGCCAAACACCCAACTGCTCTCATTGTCCATTGCAGGAACAAATTCACATGCCTCTTGTTTTGTTGTTGAAGAAGTGTGATTGGTATTGAAGAGTCATTGAGCTTCTTGCATGGTGTACAAATAGATTGAAAAAGATTTCTTATAACATAGTAGAATCATGAAAGCTCTTTTCAAACTTCTAGAAACTCTATTCTATCTCCTTTCAAACATCAAATATTGCTTGATGAGGACAATGCTTTTCCCAAGGCGATGGAGATATTAGGACCCTGTTATTCTATCCTTCTATATATAAAGAGCTGAAGCACTTGTCACATGCTTAAACTTAAAATTAGTTTACATTAATCCTTTAAAGCCTATATATTTTCCAATTATTGGAGGTTTCCTTCTTGATGTGGTTTGCAATTTCATTGATTTTTAATATATTTAGAAGAAATATCATAGCAATTTAAGCTATGTATGTTAGTATTAGGGTTCAATTTAGGGCTAGCCCAAACTCCTGCACTCATATTGTGAAGGATCTTCACACAGCTACACTCGAGAATTCAAATGCACTAGTTAAATTGTTAAAGATAATGATGGACACCAAGCTGTTGATGTGATAAAAGAAAATACCAAGTGTCTATTTATTTTCCAATTATTGGAGGTAGCCTTCTTGACATGTTCTACAATTTTGTGGATTTTTGCATTTATTCAGAAGAATGTCATAAAAATTTAGGAGATGTATGCCTTTATTAGGGTGTGATTTAGGGCAGCGGCTATGTAGCCACCAAAATAGCTAAGTCATATGAATGGACTATAGAAAATGTATATAGAATACTGTGACTTAAGGCTACACAAAAATCCTACACTCGCACTGTGAGGGATCTTTAGAGAGCTAAAATTAGTAATTCAATAGCAATAATAGTTTAACAAATTAGTTGTTTAAGGTAATGATGTACATTAAGCTACTGATGTGATAAAAGAAAATGCAAGTGTTGATGTAAAAAAGGTTGCTATCTATTATCTAGGATCCTTCTTTAGAAAACTACTTCTAAGATGTGTTTCTGAGCGCATGTTTTAGGTAGTGTGCAACTTAAGTGAATAATGTGTAGGTTCCATGTGTAATTTGAAAAATAACATTGGAAAAAACAAAATAAATATGTCCCATTTACCTGTTGAATACTTATCTTGTCGATTTGCACCTGTGAATATGCTCTATCTTTTGCCAAAGCAGTAATGTCACTATAAGATGTGTATGCAAGGTTTTTAGTCAAAAATGCAAAATTTTGCAAAATAAAAACAATAAGAACAAATCATTTAAGTACTCTGCTCCTAACACACTGGCATAGCTAACACCACTTGTCATGCATTTCCAAATCAATCACTAATAATTAAAATATTAATAAGTAAAAAGTGTACTGTGCAATAAGTATAAACACTGGTGGAATCTCATTTGTAAAAATGATTCCAATGAATGGATACAAATTCACTAGTACAATACTTTTTCAATATAGATTACCTTTTGGAATAGATATCCACTAGTGAAAAAATTTCATCGACAATTGGGATTGCACTTACTTGAGTTGCAATAGTAGAGAAGTTGTTAGATTTTAGGAAAAATGTCATCATCTAAGAGCATTGCACTTGTATTTGAAAGTTTCATCTAGGATAGTAGAGGCCATAGTCAGACTTTTGCATGAGACCAATCAAAGTTTGCATATTCCAAAGTACTTAGCAACAAATTGTGTCCCTTGATCATGATCCTTCAATAAGGATTTCATCTCCACTTTATTTTCACAAATTCATACTTGAGACTCATTGTTGGATTTTAAATGGATCCAAATAACCTATCTCTATAGCTGATTAAGCCCCAAACTATTTAATATATTTTTTAATAGAATTAAGACACCTATAGTGCATGAGAATTATGAACATATGATAGCAACTTGCAAAAAGTTCCATCTGAAAAAACACATACTACAAATAATGCATCATGTCATCACCTACATTAAGATGAATAATATATTCAATGACAATAAACTAGATTCCTGATAGTAAAGATATTTCAAAAATAAAATTCAAAAAAGATGTATCATGATCAAGAATAATAAGAAGAAATGAGAATCATAGTAAAGTTATTTGACACAATAAAATAAATCATTGAATGATTGGATCATGTACAAAAAAAAGAAACCTAGCATTGTGAAGCTAAAGCTCCTATTAAAATCTCACAGTAAAATATATAATTACTTAGCCTAAGAATCAATACTCACCAACTTTAGAATATAAATTTTCCAATGTAGTATAGTTCATAGTTTACCTAAATTGCATTCATCATTTTGAAATTTTATTATCCCATGAAAATTTCAAGCACATGGAGCACTTCAGAAAAGTGATCTAGAACAACACCACAAACCAATGTAATATCCAAAGAAATTGGTGGAACAACTACAAGCATGGAAGAGAAGCTTAGAGAGTCTAGATAAACAAAGTTGATGAAATGGACTTAAACATGGTGCCAAATGTGTGATTGAACTAGGCTAATATGCCAAATTTTGTAATTAGTGATGAAAGCTCCTTTCCCCATGCACACAAGAAGGGTGACAGCTAGATGTGAGATGTTATGTTGACAACATGCAGTATAAGAAGTCTATGTAGTTCAAAAGAATCCTCCGATGAATGTTGATTCTAGCTATAATCTAAAGTTTACCATTTTCATTAAAAACCAGTATTCCATGTTTGGCTTGTGGCTCATTGTACAAAAATGGGGTTAGTGATAGAAGATTTCACCATAGATTCTAAGTTGCAAATGCTTTGGTTTTTATACTAGTTCAAATTATAACATATGTAGAATTATCAAGTACTATGGTGGTCAATTAAGGGCTACTTCAACAAAGACCATTCTAGTTGGAGCTTGACAAGATAATAAATGAAGCATTGTGTGTGGAAATATAGAAGATTCAACTGCATATTCAGCTAATCAACATGATAACTTGTTACTAGACCGAGGATGAAAGAGATAACTTCAAAGTTAAATCAAGGAAAAGCTAAGTGGGTGAAGAATTCTTTCATCATTGGGGAAAGGAACAGAGTTGTAATAGAAGAGGTGCAAGTACCAATGAATGATGGCTGCCAAAAAATAGCAATACTATATGGTAACAGAGTAGAGATTACATGGATTTATTGAGTCTTGTACATCAACAGAGTATTGGTACAATTAAGGGACCTGCCATTGAAGGTTATCAAATACATTTAGAAGCAAAATAACAGCCCAAACTACTCAAGAGTCATCTCATACCATTAATACAATTAATCAAAGAAACTCACAACATTCATAAGGTAAAGAAATCCTTATTTACAAATCTATAGAGAATATGCAAGCCCAGATGGAAATTTTATGGTATATCTCATATTTTTTTTTCATATTCATAAAACCCCAAGAAGAATGCTCAGAATGGTAATCACATTGCATTTTTTCCAAAAAACTAGAAAGAAAAAATAAAGATGTAACTTACAGTAGTAGAACTCTTGATTTGGCATTGAAAATATCAGAGATCTCATTGCATACAGTTCACAACAAGCTCACACCAAGGGTTGCATAGAGATCATAATAAGCATGGCATCCACAACTGGAAAGAACCCAACAAAATATGGCATCCAATGAGAAAAGCCAGGAAAATTTGTCCTCATGGGAATGAAGTCCCAATTTTTCTCCCACTTGTGCTCACGCACATTTGAAGTCCCAATTTTTCTCCCACCCGTGCTCATACCTTTAGGATTGCCCGCGAATTAATGAAAGTTTTTCATTTTTACCATTGTGTGAATGAATGAAACTTCAGAAAAGTGATCTAGAACAACACCACAAACCAATGTAATATCCAAAGAAATTGGTGGAACAACTACAAGCATGGAAGAGTAGCTTAGAGAGTCTAGATAAACAAAGTTGATGAAATGGACTTAAACATGGTGCCAAATGTGTGATTGAACTAGGCTAATATGCCAAATTTTATAATTAGTGATGAAAGCTCCTTTCCCCATGCACACAAGAAGGGTGACAGCCAAATGTGAGATGTTATGTTAGACAACATGCAGTATAAGAAGTCTATGTAGTTCAAAAGAATCCTCTGGTGAATGTTGATTCCAGCTATAATCTAAAGTTTACCATTTTCATTAAAAAATAGTATTCCATGTTTGGCTTGTGGCTCATTGTACAAAAATGGGGTTAGTGATAGAAGATTTCACCATAGATTCTAAGTTGCAAATGCTTTGGTTTTTATACTAGTTCAAATTATAACATATGTAGAATTATCAAGTACTATGGTGGTCAATTAAGGGCTACTTCAACAAAGACCATTCTAGTTGGAGCTTGACAAGGTAATAAATGAAGCATTGTGTGTGGAAATATAGAAGATTCAACTGCATATTCAGCTAATCAACATGATAACTTGTTACTAGACCGAGGATGAAAGAGATAACTTCAAAATTAAATCAAGGAAAAGCTAAGTGGGTGAAGAATTCTTTCATCATTGGGGAAAGGAATAGAGTTGTACTAGAAGAGGTGCAAGTACCAATGAATGATGGCTGCCGAAAAATAGCAATACTATATGGTAACAGAGTAGAGATTACATGGATTTATTGAGTCTTGTACATCAACAGAGTATTGGTACAATTAAGGGACCTGCCATTGAAGGTTATCAAATCCATTTAGAAGCAAAATAACAACCCAAACTACTCAAGAGTCATCTCATACCATTAATACAATTAATCAAAGAAACTCACAACATTCATAAGGTAAAGAAATCCTTATTTACAAATCTACAGAGAATATGCAAGCCCAGATGAAAATTTTATGGTATATCTCATATTTTTTTTTCATATTCATAAAACCCCAAGAAGAATGCTCAGAATGGTAATCACATTGCATTTTTTCCAAAAAACTAGAAAGAAAAAATAAAGATGTAACTTACAGTAGTAGAACTCTTGATTTGGCATTGAAAATATCAGAGATCTCATTGCATACAGTTCACAACAAGCTCACACCAAGGGTTGCATAGAGATCATAATAAGCATGGCATCCACGACTGGAAAGAACCCAACAAAATATGGCATCCAATGAGAAAAGCCAGGAAAATTTGTCCTCACGGGAATGAAGTCCCAATTTTTCTCCCACTTGTGCTCATGCACATTTGAAGTCCCAATTTTTCTCCCACCTGTGCTCATACCTTTAGGATTGCTCGCGAATTAATGAAATTTTTTCTTTTTTACCATTGCGTGAATGAATGAAACTTTTCTTTTTTTTACATGTAAGCCCCATGTTGGTCAAAATTTCCACCAACATGGGGCTTACATGTAAAAAAAAGAAATTTTTTCCTTAACATTCCGACCAACTTAAACTTATTTAGTTGATGGTCAAAAATTTTGGTCAAAAATTGAGGTTAAATGTAGTAGTGGGAATCTATCTTGCACAGTGTGGATTAGTCCAAGCAATGATGGGTGTTTAGACATTACTTGATGCGCTGGTCCATCCAAAGAGATCCATCTGGTATCATTGTCTTTAAGAAGCTTCCTCCCATCAGTAAGTCTTGTAGCAAAGTGTTGAAATTCTCGGACTCATTTTGGACATCGATAAAAGTATTGGTAAATCTCTTTGATCAGAGATTCCACTTTACTTACACAACCAAAATCACTGACAATTTCAAAAGCTAGATTCCTTCGATGGGCCATGCAATGAATTGGAATAGCATAGGGTGCCAAATCATTCTTGATCTTGTTGCAAAGACTGCCCTTTATGACCTTGCATAACTGAAGCACCATCTACTCCAACACACACCAACTTTTTGGCAATCTCCATGCTATCCAAACCTCTAGATTCAATTAGAGTAGTCTTTAATAATTCATATAAGTTTTTAGCTATCGCACTACGATTCAATTTAGCAATAGATAGTAGAAATAGTTGACGAAAAAAATTGTTTACAGTATAAACATGCGTGCACACCCAGGAAGTATTATCAATTTTTGTAACTTCATCTAGAGACAATGCAATAAAATTTGAGTTTTTTATAGATTCCTTCATATCTTCTATTTCAACCTGTGCAAGAC
Source organism: Cupressus sempervirens (assembly GCA_028749045.1). NCBI lineage: Eukaryota > Viridiplantae > Streptophyta > Pinopsida > Cupressales > Cupressaceae > Cupressus > Cupressus sempervirens. The sequence continues at coordinate 524,666,014 of CM053789.1, read as the reverse complement.
ATTTAGCCCATTCTCACCCACTGTTTACTGACCAGTGACTGTTAGGATAGTTTCAAGTTTTCAAAAAATGCAATAATGTAGTCATTGAAGGGTAGTCTATCATAGGGTGTCCTCTACTCAATATATAAAAGACCACACCTAATTGAACTAATTTTCCCATATTTTGCACTTGTGTTTCTTTCCCAATGAAATCTTCAATGGAACCTTTTACTACAGAATGCTTCTCCCATATTTGCTAGTGTAACTCATATATTTAAGCATTCCTGATATGTAGATAATTCTCGTTTGTTTTCCAAGTTAGCACAATTTTTTTGACTCCATCTATAATTTCCTTCTTGTAAACTTTACCGACATGTTTTTCTATGGTATCAATTTTAAGCTATAGCCTCTTCTCCTTCTTTGTTATCTCTGTGAAAATATTGCATCTGCATTCTATAGGAGGCTCACCATCATTTGGATTGGGCACTTGTTCAATGAACTGGTACTTTTCCACCCATTCTAACTAAAAATTCTTTTTGGATAGATCCTAGCAAGATTGATCTTTCTTCGATTCCAATTTTCTTTCCCCCTTTTGTGCATGAACTTGATTTATGAAATCAATTTTGGTTTTCTCAACTGACTGGTCCGGGACCGACTCCAACTCTATAATCTCAGTTTGTGACTCCCTACTCAAGAGAAGTTCCTCCAGATCTTGTTCAAGTTTATCCTCAACTGAGATATCAGGTTCACCAACTTGAACTTCAATACTGTCTGAGGGTCCAACTTGTGATGAATCTCCTTTTTCAGCAACCATTAGAGATCTAGCTTGTGAATCTTGTAGGTTGCCAACATTTCCACCACCAAAATATGTCACTATGGTTTTGCATTTTGGTAATGGTGGCCTCTCTTGGATTTCAGGGATCATACCCCTCTTGTTTGACATGGCAAACCAATAAAGGCTACAAAAAAAATCAACTTAGTTGTTGAACAAAAGATTTAACTACTTAGACTACATATAATAACAATAATATGATTCATTCTCAAAAAAAGGTTACTACTACTACAGTACTATAGTCTATGGTACTACCCAATATAATTCGCAAACCTAATACCTATAAGCTATCTTAGCATGTGAGACGTCCAGTCACCAGCGGACATTAGATAGTGAAGCTAAAAAAAACTAGTAGCACTTACAAAATAATTTAAAATCACTTGCCTTTTACAAAAAATAGGGTCCACGAGTCAATGGCCAATGCACTCAGCACTTTGAAAGTTCAGCAACAATAAGAAATGCCAGTCTCCAAACTAGAAAATAGTGAATTGTGTAGAATAATAATTTCTTGTAGTCTAATCTAGGTTGGTGAATTAGGCAAGATTAACAAGCGAGAATGTCAAATGTAGGTGAAATACACCTTCCAATGCAAGCCCATAGTAGGAAATAGTTGGCTAAATGGGGCAGGTAATCGACACACATCGATAAAATGGTTGGCGACACCCAACCCAAGGGACAATTTATATGGTTGTAGTAATGGTGAAATAACATCGGCCAATAAGAAACAACATGCAAAGGCTAGTGATATGTTTAAAATAAATGTATCCAAACTATATATCACATTGGCGATTGCACCAATATTTTTGATCAATCATGTGATAACTAATGGGCGACCACCCCGGGTGTTGGACCCAAATATGATAAATATTTGCCAAATGACGATTGACCTGTCGGACGGGATCGCCAAAAGGAAAAGATTCGCTGCTAAAGTAATCCCTAGTATTCCTTAAAAGACCCTCATTTGATTGATATTATGAGGTGGAGGCATTTCCATGATTGCTTGAACTTTCTATGGATCCACCTTGGTTCCTTTTACAGAGACAATATAGCCAAGTATCTTCCTAAAAGTTACAGCAAATGCACATTTCTTGGGGTTGATTCTGAGATTGAACTACTCCATTTGATCTAGGATTGGTCCCAAATCTTGAAGATGAGTGTTGCATTGTGTACTCTTGACCAAAGTGTCATCGACATAGTCCTCCATCATCTTATGCATCATATCATGGAAGATTTTCATAACTGCCCTTTGATATGTGGTACCAACATTTTTCAGACCAAATGGCATCACATTCCAACAGAAGGTGCCCCATGCGCAAGTGAAAGCAATTTTCTCTTGGTCTTCTGGTGCAATTTTAATCTAATTATAAGGAGAAAAACTATCCATGAGTGAGTACATTTCATATCCTACTATCATATCCACTATCATATCAATGTTTGGAAGTGGAAAATTATCCTTTGGACATGCTAAATTTAGATCTCAAAAATCTATATAAACTCGGATAGACTTGTCATATTTGGAGACTGGAACAATGTTTGAGATCCATTAAGCATAATCAATAGCACAAATGAAACTAAGTTTTAGAAGCTTCTCTAATTTAGCTTTGACAAGTAATGCCACATGAGGATGCATTTTCCTAAGCTTTTGTTTGACTAGTTTTACTCCTAGAGCAATAGATAGATGATGCATTATGAGGTCAGGATCTAAGCCTAGCATGTCTGAGTAGGTCCATGTAAAATTGATCTTTTTCTCTTGAAAGAAGGCAATAAATTCCTCTTTTTCTATCGTAGATAAAGATTGTGCAACGTGTATCATATGAGGTTGTTCCTCTATTCCTAATTTGATTGGTTGTGTTGACTCTATCAACATTGATGATCTCTCTTGAAAATGACTAGAAAGTGCATCAAATGTCTCATCCTTAGGTGCTTCAGAGAGGTTTTCACCTTTGGATACATCTTTTATTTTTTTTATTTTAGGTTTTGATACTATGACAATGTGGTTTTCACCATCAGACCTTCTATTTCTTTTTCTTGTTATCATGTGACTGAGATATTTGATGTCAGTTTTAGTCATATTGACACTATGTTCATTGGTGGAGGACATTACTAGTTCAACAACATTTAAGTAGTAGGCAAGAGCATAGTCATTTTGGAATGTAGGGACTTCACTAGATGTATTGGAATTCTAGTCTATGAGCTTGGGATAGGTGAGTGAGAGAGATGTGATGGTTTTGACGACATTCAAGGTAGTGTCATCAAATTCTTGGACAATTAATTTGAGACCTAAAGTGATTTTTTCCAAAGGTGTATTTTAATGCCTTTGAGTTCTAACAACATTAATCAAAGACTCATTGACACTAGTTGAATGAGACTCATCTGACCAAACCCTAGATTGTTCACCTATTTCAAGCCAATTTTCATATATGTAAACTTGATCTACATCCTTGTCTATAGTTGCCTCAGAGAGAGAATCAAATTTGTACTCTCAAGAATCTGTGCTACATGGGTCAAACTATAAAATTCCCCAGTAGTGAGGGGAATCCATTCTCCACTTTCATTATCATCTTTATTTGTACAATTTTTTTCAACAACTACAGTATTATTAGACTCTCCTTGTCCCTATTGAATACATGGAGGATTAGTAGTGTTGTTAGAAGAATTACTATCAACATCCATAGTGTTAACACATGGTACAAAGTCATCTAGTTTTGCAAAAAATTAGCAAGATCAAAAGGAATTGGATAAGGATAAGTATCCTCATCATCAAAGCTATTCTCATGATTATTCAACTCTATTTGTGACTCATGTTCAAACAAACTTTCAAATTTTGATATGAATTTATTAATCCCTGGATGAAAGGAGATCTTCTTGAAACCTAGACCTATTGTATCTTGGGACCTTCTAGCTATTGCTTGGATAGGATCAATCAAGCCATTGTTGTTACATCCAATTGGACCATTTCCTTTATAACCAAATCATTTAATGAGCTTAAGACCTAGAACATTCTTTTTAGAAGTAATCTCACAAGACTATTTTGTGAGATCCACTAGATTTTCCTCCCTATATATCCACGTAGTCATGGCTCTATCTTCATCTTCCTCTTCTAGAGGTATAGTATATTTTAAAAAGGTACCATTGAAATTTGGCTAAGGTGATAGCACAAAATGTCTCTTCACTTTAGATGGTCTTGTGTAATGATGGGGAGACTTAGGAAGAGGTTTCAAAGACAACACCAGTGCTATGCGATACTCACCCATCCTAGTTTCTATCAACTTGAGTGACTTTTCCATTTCTTTTAGTTTATCAATATGATGATCCATAGACTTCCTATTAGTAGGTAGGAAGCTTTTGGTAGGTTTAAGCATGCTACAGGTGTAACTAGTATTAACAAGTATAGTAACGTTAGAACCTTGGAATGGAAACTTGATGCATTGATGGTATGTTGAAGGTGCAACTTGCATCTCATATATCCATGGTCTCCTTAACAAGATATTGTATGCCAATGGGATTTCAAGGACCTAACAAGTAACATCTCTTTCTATTGGAACAACTCAAAGAGGCAACACAACAAGACTTAGGGATTTATGCTCAACTACATCATATGCCTTGATGATTATTTTGTGATGAGGATCAATAGACTCTTTAGAATAGTCCAACTGCTTGAGCAAAGTAGCAGAATAGATGTTTAGACCATCTCCATTGTTAGTGAGCATGCAACAGACACACTTTTGATGTATCATAACTTCAATGTGAAATAGTTGGTTATGTGAATGACTCAATGAATTATCATCATCTTCAGAAAAGGACAAGTAGTGAGGTGAGGTCAAGTGACCTACCATAGATTGGAACCTATCAAGATCAAGATCTTGAGGTGCATTTTCCTTATTGAGGGCTTTTTTGAGAATCTACCTATGAGTAGGTGAGATTTTGAGTAATTCAAATATTTTTATTTGAGCACTTTTCCATTGCAATTGGTCAAGGATACTATAGTTGGTGACTATGAAAGATGTTTCAATTTTTGTACCTTTGCCAGATGGACCGGAAATAGGTTTGTCTTTGTGTTGATCTACCTTGGGATTAGAAGGTGTAGGACCTTTAAGTACTATTTTGGCACAAGAACATGTAACAACATTGGCACAAGATTGTGATAGTTCTTGATCAGTTGTAGGAGATGTAGCACCTCTTAAGACAAATGGATTCTTAGGTTTTGCATTATCATGTTTTCTTTTAATTGTGATAACATCATAATGTTCAAAGTCCATAGGTTCAACCATGTTGATCATATCATCATCTTAGGTGTATGTATAGTTGACCTTGTTATTGGTTTTATATTTAGGGTTTTCTCCTTTCTAATAGAGAGGAAATGACTCCTTAAAAGCCTTGTGATCTAAATTCTTATTGTGTCCATCCATAATTATTCCACCATTGTCAATTAAGTCTTGAACTTTATGATGTATGTTGATGCAATTGCTCGTTTTGTGACCCTTGTTCTGATGGTATTTGCAAAATGCACTCTTATTCCACCATGTGGGTCATGGCTATGGATCATAAGGATGAGAACTATCCAATGGAGAAATGATCTTGTTTTGTAGCAAGGTCTTATAGACCACAACTAGAGGTTCACCAAGAGGTGTGTACTCTCACTTTTTTCATGTAAACCAAGACGAGTTCTTCATTTTTTCCCCAAATGTCTTGTTATTGGGAGGAGATTTATCAAAAATCTTAGATGCTTTGATGTTGTCTGTGAGATTGAAAGTAGTTTTAGTAGGTTTGGGAGTGATGTTATCAACTACTCCATTATTTACTACCTCTCAATTCTTGTTTACGTACTTGGATTTGTCCTTACTAGAGGTAGATCATTGCTTAATGTCCTTTGGAAGGGTTATATCACCCTTTTATACCATGAGCTCTTCTATTTGGATAGCTTGTGTGATCATATATTCAAAGGTGCATGAACCCTAAAGTTGTACTTTATACCCACAGTTAGGAAAAATATTATCTTTGAAGATATTAAGTCTTTTTTATTCAGGAATATTTCATGAATATTTGGTATACAATTGTTACCACCTTTGAAGAAATGTGAGGAAAGATTCTCCAATCTCTTGTTTGAGGTTACACAGGTCACGTATGTTAACTAGATGTTGTATGTTGTGTGAGTATTGTTGAACAAACATATTAGAAATCTCATCAAATGTTTTAATACTAGTGGGCAACCTTGAAAGCCATTCCATGGCCTAACCACCTAGACTCCGTGGGAATAAACACATAAGATATGTTTGATTGTGCATGAATTCCATAGACAAAGCATTAAATTCCCTCAAATGATCTTGGGGGTCAGATGTCCAAAAGTATTTGTCATATTTGGGTAACTCAACTCCTCTTGGAAAAGGAAGCATGTCCAAACTTTTGTCGAAAGTAAATGGATAAAGAGTGTCTAAAGTATATTTTTTCATTGGTTTATCCTTGTCATGTATCATTTGGGCCAATTATTCTTGCATGGCCTTCAATTGTTCTTGTAACTTGGATGTTTGAGTTTCTTCTTCTTATGTGATGATTATTTCAATATTAAAATGTTGAGGTATTTTTGCTCCTTCTTGAGCGAGCTTAAGAAAATATTTCTCTTTTTCTTGATTAAGAAAGATATCCATTACTTTATGAATTTTTTATCCTTATGACACTTCTCTATGTCTTTGGGAGGTATCTCTTTAGCTTCCTCATATTTTTTTGTGTAGTTGTAAGGTTCTTTCAGTCTTTCATTTCTTTGGTTGTTTTTGTCTTCTACTATGGTCTCTTGTTTCTTGATCTTGATCATCCATTTTAGGAGTGTAGAAGGTTTCAATATATGTCAATTGAAAAGGTGTCCTGAATGAGAATTTAGCTATTTCATCTAAAGATGGAGGTGTTCTATCAATTTCAAGATTCTCTTGATGCAAAGGATTCCTAGCCTATTGAAATTTTATGGAAAACATTCTTTGAGGACTAGGTGGACTAACAAGTGAAAGAGATCATGAGGAGCCCTCGCTAGATTCAAACTGTGTATTGTTAGGATAAACCACAGACATAAATAAAAACTACATGCAAATATAACCAATAACTAAAAAAATAATAGATCACACAGAAATGAACACAAGGCACCAAGATTTAACGTGGTTCACCCAATCCCTGGGCTATGTCCACCAAATAGCAAGTTTGATCTTATTACAATCCAGTGATTACAACCTGATTACAATCCGTAATCCCTTACAGCTCAATACTGCCGCAAGAACCAATTTTGCATCACAGAATAATAATAAAATACCTAACCCTAAACCCTTTTATACAAGTATTTTATTCATTTTAGGGTTACAACATGTTGGCCATATGTCAACCATAATATGCCAGCTACCATGTCGGCCACGACCCAAATTTTTTATTTATTTATGAAGTATGTACAGTAATTTCTTGATCAATCACCACAATCTAACATGTATAATCTGGGAAGTGACCTCTACTATGATTTCTAGCTCTAGCTCTATCATTTCATGTTCTATTAGGAGTAAACAAGTTTCTACTCCTTGTGGCAATAGTCATTGACAATGACTTATAACAAAGTCTAAATAGGGATCACACTAGAACATTGTCTCAAAGTGAGGAAGTGTGTTGTATATCTAGGTATGAATAGTTTGAGAAATGGCTAGAACATACAAGAGTTTTGACTATCGTGATGCAAGGTATAAAAAACACAAGATAACAAAATAGGACAACCAAGTAAGGAGACTAGTTTGTATGTAAATTGCAAGTGTTCAACTAAGAAAGAAATCAGATTTTGACATTGTTATAGATAGAGAAATGACTAATTATTTCAAAAACAGATCAAACTTGGATCAATTTTTGGCGAGGAAGCTTAGAATAGATCACTATTTTGGACCAATTTCGATAGACTTGTGCAAGGAAATGACTCCCAAGTGAGGAAATGTAAACAAATAGGTGAGAAAACAACTCTTGTAGAGCAATTTTGATAGTTTTAGGACAAAATATCATGTGAAGAATCACAAAGAGCCACATGAGGAAATATAATGAACCAAGCGAGAATATGGAACAAAAATTTTGGACTTCTTTTTGTTGGAAATATAAGGTAGAATATAATGTAGGCAAGGTTATTGAGGGGATGAATTAGGAACCAATAAAACTACAACTTACTTCCAAATAGAAAATAAAATTGGGTTAGGGATGATACCCACAAGCTTTAGTACTGTAGTATAAAGTTGGCCAGTTAAGGCTTATAGATGATCACTTCTAATTATTTACCCTATTAGGAGTAATAAGGACTGATAGCTCCACCTTGTGAAAGCATTCATAAAATATACAATGAAGTATGCACTCAATAAAGAGATTTGACAAAGACTGTTAAGTCTGCCCTATTAAAGGGTTTGACTAATGCACCTGTTATGGTGAACCAATGGCTAATCTTTGATCTGTAACTCTGATTTTCTGGTTGAGATTCCTTTGAAATGATTAATATCTTCTTCTTTACCTTTATCCTTATTTGAAACTTTAGTACTCAGTTGAGACTTGTTCTCAACTATCCTTGTAGTTTCTATATAGAGGGTCTAGAAACAAAAGTAGATATTGTACTAATAATAGAAATACCCTATTTTTGCATTGCAAAATCTAATGATGGTGGAGGCACTTGTTGCTCGGTAGATGAAGTGTTGATCACTTTAGTCAATATGGTACTTAGTTGAATAGGTGCAAAGATTGGTTGGGTGCTTGGTGTTGTAGTGGTTACCACAACCAACTTGGCATAAGCTTTCTTAGAGCTTGATGGCATTAAAGCTTTTCTTAGAGAGTGAGGAAATGAGGCCATTACTATTGTTACAATCTTCTTCAAGTTAGTTTCATCAATACTTTGAATCTTAGGGAGATTCTCCTCTGTAGCTTCTTTTTCTTCCTCCTCATCATCTAGATTTACATCACCTTTTGTTTCCTCAACTTCTTCATCATCATTTCCATCATCTTCCTTGTCATCTTTATCATTAGCATGAACAAAAAAGTCACATAGGTGATGTAGGTTGTAAATGTTCTCCCACATGGTGGTAGTTGTCTTTACCACAGATTATATGTCTTTAATTAGCACAAGACATGTGTTGAATTTAAGAGTGAGCTTTTCCTCATCTTTCTTCATGGATTCTTTTACCTCTTTGTCACTGAGACTCGACATGAGTTGCTTCAAAGTATGTTCATATATATTTTTTGCAATCTTCTTGGCTTGATTGCTTGCATAAGCTCATTTAGAATTTTCTGGACAAGTTGATTAGGAGAGTATATTCATTTACCCATTTTTGACATCATCATGTCTTCGACTTTCTTTTTCTCATCTACATTCCTTGGTTTCATATCTAAGTGCTTTGAAGTTTTCCATTCTAGCTCCTCTTTCTATTTCATTTAACTTTTCTTGAAATGTAGGTGGAGGCTTTTTGAAAATAATGTCCTCAGCATCCTCCTCACCTAACTTTAATTTCTTTCTAGATTTTGATGCTCTTCTTATAAATACAATAGTAGATGACTTAGTAGGTCTGGTTATGATAACCTTACCTTTCTTCCTTATAGGCTCTTCTTCTGCTTCATCCTCTACTTCATCTTCTTCCATATCATTTCCTTTTCCTTTAGTCAATAGGAGAGTAGAACTTGCTTGCCTAAGTTTTTCTATCCTCTTCTTTCATTTTTTAATTGCTTGAGAAAGCTTAATTTCAAGTCTTATTCTTGTCTTAGCTTCTTCATAAGTACCAAAATATGTGGCCTTGGGATCCACAGGTTCATTTAGCAGTGGCTCAATGATATCCTTGGTGTCATCAATGTTAACCTCATAACTTAGAGGTCTAACTACTTGAATGTACATTTTTTCATAGTCTACCATGAAACAAATATCATCCTTGTAGTCTTCTATAAGTTTCTTAGGTATTCTATATATGTTATTCATCTTTTTCTTGAATGAATCAAAATATTTTTCCATGATACTAACAAACTTTTCACCCATCTATGCTATATATTCATTAATCTAATATAAAACTAGTACATCTTTTCTCCATATGACAGAACCTTTAGAAGGGAAGAATTTTTGCACATAGAAGAATAAACAAGTTAAGAGTGAAACAAACTTACACGGATTGTTTTTGGAAGTTTTGATGCTCTCCATGTTCTTGTTGAACTGATTCAACATTAGCTCAACAAGGTCGAAGGACATGTTATTCTTCACTACCTTGAGAGCTTGATCAACTACCTCACACAACACACTATTGAGACAAATGGAGCTATAATCTTATGAGTGATCACATGAATTCCAAACTTTAGTTCCATGTTAGTTACATTTTTTATCTTCATTCCTCTTCCATCCCACTTAGCAAGAGTCTTGTTTTCCAGTTCTACCTAACTTATGGATTTGGTATTCTTGGTTTTGTTTAACATTGGGAGCCATGTGATTCTATGAATCATTTTCTTTGTGATTTGAATTGGTTGCTCCAAGCATAACTGCCCATTGTGTACATGGTTGAGGATAAACTTTATCCACTTTATTTGAAAGTCTTAGGGCATATGCAAAATGTCTATTAAACCCTTGGTCTCCAAATGTTGATGTTCGAGCTTCGACACACCATTCACACATAAGTTCTTCAGAGTATCATCCATCTGTAGGGTTCCAAGTTCTTGTATCACACAACAAAAATATGAATGAATATTGTGAATGAGTAATACCTTGGGTGGAATCTATGATTGAACTCTAGTTGGGCCAAACACTTTTGTAATTATTAGACTCAACTTGAAGTCTAGTGCCTTGCAATCGATTCCTCAAACTGAAATCTCAAATCCTTTCCTAGTTTTGTTGCTGGAAGATTCCATGCTCAGTAGGGTTAATGAAAACATGAAAATCTTCAACAAAAAACACACAGATCAATTGGAAGCATAGAAATTTCTCTTTGCAAATAGCTCTTTGAAAATTCACGATGAAAAATGAATTTGTTTTCCTTCCTTTTAATATATTTTACTTTTTAAATGTCATAAATGCTTGGTAAATTCACTCATTCAATGACAAACTATCTTCCACTCAGTTCAACCTTAATGCTTGACAGAGTCATTCATAGCTCAATCTCCACACAATGTTTCAATGTATCCTAACCTCGCTTTGTAGGGTCTTGCAACTCAACCTAGCTCAGTAACGTCTTAAATTTCTACAATCACTTGGTGATCCCTTTGCATCTTGAATGTTGATATGGATCTCTTCTTCTTGTTGGCTGGAACTAATGTGAGATGTCTACTTTAGAGTCTCAGTTCTAGTTGTTCCTATTGGAATTCAGGTTGAGATGCTTGAGTCACCAAACTCTTGAGTAGCATCTACTTCATGAATCAAACTTGCATTCTTAGAAGATTTTGGAATCCATTGTTGCCTCATCTACTTCTAATATTGTCAGCTTTGGATTTCTTTTCATCTTCAATTATTCTAGTGTTCATATAGTTCATGGAAAGATGTCCAAGTTCTGTACAGATAAAAAATCTTCTAGCGGTGTTTCTTTTCCTCATGTGATGTTTTGCACAATTTTCTCTAATGTGCCCAAATTCTCCACAGTAGTGGCATCTATACCATGTGTTATAGTCACATCCAAATATAGCTTTTACAATTCATTCTAGTCAATTTAATATCTTGGTTTTGCATTCAAAAGATTTGTGTCCTTATTTCTTGAAATTGTGACATTTAGCTCAAACTTAGGTTTCTCCTTGCATTCACTTGCTCTATGACCATGCTTATTGCAATTGTAACACTTTCCATTGAATTTTTCTTTACCATTACTCCAACATTTATTTGATGTATGACCTAACTTACCACAATGATTGCAGGTAGGTCTTTGATTCTTTTGAGCTCCTTACTTGGATGATTCACCTTCTTCTGTATATCCTATTCCAGCTTTGCCTTTGTGTCTGTACTGAGTTTTCTCATTGAACTGATTCATGTCTACTTGAGATTTCAACATTCTTTCATTGGTTTGCTTTTTAGTAATTAGATCATTATGTAGTCTTTCATTAATTGATCTTAGATTCATGATTTCTTCATTTTCCTTAGTAATTTGATCAATGAAGTCTTCCTGTTGAAGGGATAGCTATTGAATTTAATTGTTCTTTCCTTAAATCTCTTCTTTAGCTTTGTCTTTTTCTTCTATGACTTCACATAGCCTTACTGACTCAATTTCTTGTTCTCTTTTCAGCTTTCTAACTTATTCTTAAAGATTGTAATTCTTTTCTAATAGGTCTTTAATTACTTCATTAGCTTCATCTAAATTTATTTCTAGATAGATCTCTTCAATTCTTTCTTCAATTTAGAGATATTCATTCATTTTTACTGCAAGATCTTTTCTTCTTTTCAAAGATTGAGAGAGTTGCTCCTTTGCTTTCTTCATTTGACCAACAGCTAATTCCAAATCCAACTTTTCATTATCAATAGCCTTATCTAGCATGTATACCTCCATTGCTTCTTATCTTTGCTCAAGCTGCTACACTTCTTCTCTAAGAACCACAATGCTATGATACCAATTGTTAGAAATATGAGGTAGGAAAGTTTACTAAGAGTGGGGGGGGAATCAAGATCCAATAAAACTTTGACTTATTTCATCAATTAATCCTTCATATAATATTCTGATCTAACTGCATGCATGAAAGAATGGAAGTAGTAAAACATTCATAACACTTTGACACAAGATACGATGACCCAAAAACCTTCCAAATAGAAAGTAAAACTGAGGTGGGGATGATACCCACAATCTTTAGTATTGCAATATAAAGTTAGTTAGTTAAGGCTTACAATTGATCACTTTTGATGATCTGCCCTATTAGGAGCAATAAGGACTACTAGGTCCACCTTGTGAAAGGATTTAAAAAACATACAATGAAGTATGCACTCATTAAAGAGATTTGAAAAAGACTATTAAGTCTACCCTGTTAAAGGATTTGACTGATGCACCTATTAGGATGAAACAATGGCTGATCTTTGATCCATAACTCTAATTTTCTGGTTGAGATTTCTTTGAAATGTAAATATCACCTTGTTGTGATAGATAAATATTTGTTGTCCCTTATGCTACTTGTAGCCTTCTTATTTTGCACTTCTTCTCTTTATATTCATTTCATATTTACTTCTTCTTATTTGGATGTGATACAATACATTATATATATACTGATCTAAAACATAATTCATCAAAGTCTACTACAACATAGATTTCCATCAAGATCAAAAAGTCAACTCAACTTCTGGCACTCAGGTTTTGAAGACAAACTCAATGAGGTTTTGATACTTAGCAACCATTATCAACACTCAACATTGCCATGCTCTTGGTAGACATAGAATCTTGGTTCATATTAATCACTTCCAAGTAGCTTGAACTTGGTCAACCCTTGTGACTCGGTGAACAATGTGAAACTCAGCATATAAAATAAATCACTTGGTTGACATTGCATGGCTAGGTCAATACTAACATTGCGAGCTCGGTATATACTAAATCGCTTGGTTGGTATTGCTTGGCTCATTCAACACTAGATTCACATCACTAACACTGTAAATTTAGTAGATACTAGAGAATACAATTGACAATGTACAACTCGGTTAATACTATGAGGCTCAGTTAGCATTATCACTAATCAACTCAGTAGATACTACTCAGTGTGAACTAAATGTAGATTCTAAAACTCGGTAGCAACTATAGAACTGAGTAGTAACTAGACTACTTGGTTAACACTACAAACTACTAGATAACCTTGGTAGCATTTTAACCAATTGACTAATTGTGAGTCACTAATAAATAAACTTGACCTTAATGTCAATAGTTTTCTCGCGCAAAACTTTGGACAAATCTACGCAAGGAAAGGACAATTTTATCAAAAAGATAGGTTTTTGACTCAAAATTTAGATTTTTTGGAAAAATTTCATGTGAGGATTCACACCATGGGCCATGAGTAAATGTAAAGAACCATATGAGGAAATGCAAACTAGCAATTTTCTCACACAAAGTTTTGGAGAACTTCAAGTGAGAAAAGGGAAAAATTGATAGGTTTTCACTATACTTGAAGAGAGTTTTTTAATGATTCTAGTAGTTTCTAAACAAAGGACTAACAATGTTTGCAAGTTTATGGTAGTTATTAACATCATTTTCAGATTTTGGACATCATGTTGGTTTTCAAGTAGACAGTTGTTTCCCAGAAAAGCGATGCAAGCAGTAGTCGCAAACAATCGTGTCGAGGAAAAAGCAACTCAGAAGGATGGAAAATTCTTGACATTTTATTGCTTGGATGACTTGGATAGTTTATAGACTTGAAAAAGACATGTTTTATCCATATAACTTAAAATGGTAGAGGAACAAAAACCTTTGTCTCACAACTTATGTGCATGTGTTCACCTCACACAGTCGTGTCACACCACTAGAGGATGCTCATATTTTTTGTGCACACCAAGGAATCAATAACATATACACTTAATGATAACTATTGTGGTAGGGTTCAAGGGTGTATACCACATTCCAACATCCAAGTACATGCCTATGGTGAGTATCCACAGGAGAGATTCTTCCCCCTCCTTGCATAAAGATTATGCCCCCTTTCAGAGGTGAACTAGGTAGCAACTATCTAAAAGTTTTTAGTTGACTTCCATTGACATTAATCCCCGATGGCTTTGTAAATGAAGATGAGGCTAGCAACCCACACCAACTTCTATATGCAGACACACTTGACTAGCAATACTTGGGGTGGATATGCCTAGTGCAATAGATATAGCCTCTTCTTGATATGCAATATCAAAATCAAGAAGAAGAAATTAACATGGCTTTGGAGTCTTTCTCTCTAAAAAGTTTATTTATTATAGTGATTTAGAATCACTGGTGAAAGGTGTGTGCTCACTTGGGTCATTCCTAGAGGTTGGATAGCTCTAGCAAGCCCTCTAAAGGTTGACTTGGACTGGTGGCTTGGATTCAAGGGTCAAAATTTCTAATTTTCCCAAAGTGAAAAGAGCATACTCCTCTACCTCATCACCTTACCCAAACACATAGAACATGTTCATCACCAATCCCAATGCATCTTTTCTCAAGATTTGGAGTTTCCTAAAAGGAAGTCATCATCTCTTCATAAAAAATATTTGTATAGGATAACCACTAACTTTCTTGCCTCCCTCGGGTACTATCTTCCAAAGGCATCTAGGTTTTTGATTTACTGTTGGGCATCACTTCCAAGTAGCAAAGAGCACACTCCCCTATTCCTTTTTCTAGAGCCCTTCAAAGTTCACAAGCCCTATTAAACTATGTGTAAGAAAGCATTAAAATACACAATGTTTGAGTGGGTTTGAATACATTCTTTGACATGTGAATCTTTGACTAAGCATCCTACAATCAAACCGTATGTACTGTTTGTGAGTTCATAATAAGGTATCTTTGACAAATGATCTACACACCCATATTAGGCTATCAAAAAGTAGAAATAAAAAACCAAATACTTCAAAAATAAGTGTCAGATGAAATGGTATTATAGAAAAATAGAATCTAAAAATTGAAATTTGCCTCGAGTTTTGCATGAAATTCTACACATATTCATGGGAGAAAATGTAGAACTATAGACAAGATTTATGTTTCTTCATGCAAGAATTGATCTTATTGCACAAGAAACTGTTTAATTGTATGGACAGAAATGTCCAAAAAATAGAATGTTGAAAATTTATCAAAAAAGGAAGCTAATAAATTATTTTTTCAAGCCCCATAGTGGGCACCAGAAATGTATGTGTTAATTGTGGGCCTCTGAATTAACCATACACTTCAACATGATCCTTACATGCTAGAAATATCCCAAAACAAACATGGGATTGTTCATCCAGAATGATCCAACAAACCAATCTGTTGCCTTCCAACTAGATGAATTTTTTTGTCCACTCTTAGATTTGAGAGATCAGTAACCAAACCACTAGTACAAAGGATTTTAAACTATAGGAAATGCAAGATTAAACTAGATGGTGAGCATATTAATCTAAGCATAAAATAAGAAAATTAATGTAGATGTATGCATTTTAAACTATATGAAATTACAAATGTGAAAGCAGTAAGCTATGAATGCAAATAATTAATTCAACAATTTGGCATTTGTTTGATACTATTCATGGAACTCCTCCAAAATGAGGAGTTGAGGGCTTCTTAAATAGAATCCAAGAATTTAATCAATGGTCAAGATCAAATAGAATGAACGGTTGAGATTGAAGATGAGATTCAGTTAGAATAGGAAATTCCTTTGTGAAAAGGGAGTTAACTGATCATTTATGAGTGTAATAGGGAATTAATTGATCAAATTCCTTTTCTAATTCTAGTTCACTTACTATTTCCAATTTTGAACTAAAGAGAGAGAATAATAGCAGATATTTGATTTAAAAGTTAAATGTGACCTCATAAATGCATAACCTAATTAATTGAATAATTAAATTCAATAATTAGAATGAGGATATATTAATTAAATCAAATATATTTAATTCCTTGTGTATATTAGCTAAAAAGGTGACTTTCATTTAATCAAAGTACTAAGACTTAAAATTAAATTAAACTTGATTAATAGGTTTAATTTAGCCAATTCAATTAGTATTTAGGAATTAAATAAAGTAAATGATTAATGCAGATTCATGATTTTCTACATTTGACACTTAGGTCAAGTAGAGATTATCGAAATCAAAATTTCCTAGTACAATAGGACTTTAGGTAAGATGAGACCGATATTGGTTTAGCATACCAATGTGCCAATTTAGGGGTATTACACTTGTGACACATTAAATTTACAAATTTCTATGTCAAAAATCTTATTTTTAATTCAAAATATTAAAGAGATTAGACAAAAGAAAAATATCAAACTTACCTTTCACTTCCCAAAAAAAAATGTTTATTATATGGTGTGTCTCAAGGAGAAAAATGAGATTTGCACCATTCAACAACTTGATTTTCTTTCTCTATCTTTGCACTTGCATTGGAAAGAAAATTGTATGAATTTTAACAAAATAAAAAATAATTATAGAAGATGCTCATTTAAATCAAATTTGATTAGTACATATCAATATAATACTGAAAAGTTCATGTTGGTGAAGTGCATGTTTTACACATGCTCCTGCTCCATCATGATCTCCTTTTCCATGACCACTTTCGAAGAAGTTCCAAATAAATGTAACATTGTGTTTGGAATTTTGTGTTGCAAGCCAATTCAATGCTTTTGCAAACTTAAATTTCCCCGTGGAAAAAAAATTAAAAAATTTTATGTACATAATTTAAAAGTTTAACTTTCAAATACATGTACCTACACAACCATCAGACCAAATCCATTGTTCTGAAGCATTTATCCCAGGATTTGCAAGATCATGAAAGAGCATTCCAAAAAAATGAGCTCAAGAATTTTAGATTGAGGGGAAAAAGTATAATTTTTAGAAAATTCCACAATTGATAGAATACATCCTAGTGGGAAACAATTTTTAGAATCTCGAAACTATTTAGCTTGCCATCTTGCACCATGACAATGTTGGATGTGTGGATAAATCATAGTCCTAAATTTATCCATAAACTCACCATATGGAAAATTTCTCTCCTTCAATGCTATTTTTTTAGATTCATTTCTATTCTTTTTTTGATATATCTCATACTCAAAACTATTCTACACAACTGGTGTTGAAACATCAATACTATTCATTTCAACAGGAAATTTTTGCAACTCTCCACAATTTGTACATGCATTGTTTATGCATTATACATTGAATTCATCCAACTCTTCAGAAATATCACATAATATAGACTTGACAAACAATGTTGTGCTTCTAGGAATTATCACATTTGGCTTAAGTGTTGTCATATCTTTTCTATAAGATTTCAAATAAAGATGAAACTCAACATGATTTCTACAAGAAGTTTCACGTACCTTATTTATGTGTACAAAACAAGAGTACAACCTCTCAAATATTCTCTAGAATATTTTCACATTTGAAAATCCTTTTTTGAATGCTTTAAACAATTCACTTTGTGTTGTGTCTACAAAGTGTTTTGAATGTGCAATTTTCATACTCATCTCTTCATCTTTCATTTGTATAGTGTCTCTTTTATTGGAAGAAACACATGAGTGACTAGTCCAATATTCAACAACCTATTTTCTAACATCTTTATAAATTCTATCTTTTGAACGAAGCTTGCAAATATTAACCCAATTCTTTTCAATATTCTCATCTAGCAAATTTCTCTTTTTATATATATTTGAACAATTCTTCTAGATAGATTCAACAATTCAAAAATTGCTCAAACTTTCCTTTTATGTGACAATTTTTTTTTGGTAATCATAGTTATCAATGCTCTCTGTGCAATACTTAAATCAGCTACTCAATTTTTGTTATCAATATCATTTAATACATTGGTCAATTTCTTAACTATTGTTTCATTTACATGATCTTCAGAGCTTTTCTTATTGTTCACACCCAACAACTTTAGAATAGGACTTATTTATTTTTCCTAAATAATCTGACAAATAATTGTACTTTACTAATCAAAGATTTGTTTTCAAAAAATTGCTCCCACATATTTTTTCAGATGTAGCTTGATTGTACTTTCAAGCATCATGTGTTCAGATGATTCAATTTCTCTAAAAAGAGATTCTTCATCCATCTCCATCAAATTTTCCAATCCTAAAACAAAATTTTTAAATTTCCTACTACTTTATGGAACTTCCATATGATCTTCTTCATCTTCAATCAATGGATCTTCAATTGGTAGCTCTATATTATGTTTTGTCCATCACTTCTTCTGGACATCTCTTATTCTATCATATCTTTTTGCTTTATTACCCATTGCACAAAAACCTAAAATAGAGAGCTTTGAATCACTTGGATACAAAAGACTTCTAAATTCACCTACATAAATAATAGTACAAATCATAGACAATTTAGAAAAAGTTGTCAAGATTAGAAGCTTGTTACATTTGACTCTCTATAAAACTAGAAAACCTTAAGATTAAAGAGTTACATTAAAGCTTTTCCAAATTTAGATTAACCAAATTGATTAAATATATTAATTAATTTAACTATTTAATATTTTTAATTATTTTAATAATTCTTTAAAATAATTAAATTAAATCTAATAAGTGAACTAAATCAAATAAAATAATATATTTTTTAAAAATAATAAATTTAATTAATTGACTTCAATAGAAAATAAATTTTAAAAACTTAAGTTACAAAAATTTATACAATATAATTGATTTAAATAAATTAAATTTTTAAAAACTTAATTTTCTAAATATTACAAAAGATCCCCATTATAAAAATACAAATAAAAAAACCTTTACAAAATAAATTATTAGACTTATTTTATTCATTAAAAAATACTGTGAACTTACAATTTTAAGCTGTGGGTCATGCATGTGACCCTCTCTATTCCATACCATTCCGACCCACACTAATCCTACTAGACTTGGTTTGACCAAATCTATCTATGTGTCATCCTATGTGGCAATTTCTCCCATGGTTTTGGCAATTCTAAAAACCTTTACACTTCACAAGCTAATTTCAACATAAAAATTAGGGTTTAAAAAATAAGAAAAATACCACTAGATAGAGCTCTAAGTCAAGATTATGCACATGTAAGTTTTTTTTTTTGAAAGGTGACTTTATATCATGTATAATAATTACAAAATATTGCAAGGAGCTATTTCAAGATTGAAGATGGTGCACATTCGAACAAAAACAAAAATTAGTAGATGATATCAAATTTTTTTTTTATAAATGATCAATTTTTCTAGAGGGTAGAGTCATCTTCAACAATATGTAACATTTTTAAGGATTAACTTGGATTTTATAGGGAAAAGATGGTGGGAACAAAAAATAGTTATACTTTGAAAAGTCAAACTTTGAATAGCTATAATAGGCAAAATACACAATATTTTTAAATCTTTCTTTTTGATAGTGCTAGGTACACATGTCATCAAAAAAATACTTTAAAATTAGATGAAAAACATTTATTTGCATTTAATTGTGTGGCGGGAACTATAAACCCTGATTTGTTGAATTGTTTAGATAGTACAAAAAGGTCATTTAAAATAAATAAAAAAATACTACTTTTATTTTTAAAATGTTAAAAAAATAGCACACACAAACTTCATCCATTTATATACATAACATTTATTTGCATTTAATTGTGTGGCGGGAACTATAAACCTTGATTTGTTGAATTGTTTAGATAGTACAAAAAGGTCATTTAAAATAAATAAAAAAATACTACTTTTATTTTTAAAATGTTAAAAAAATAGCACACACAAACTTCATCCATTTATATACATTTCATTAGTTTACATCGTTGAAGTTTAACACTTTTATTGTTGTTAGCATTTTCCTTTGTAAAAGGGTGACATGTGTTTCTACTTTTACCCTCTTAGGATTAACTCTTAAAGTTGTTTTCTTTGCATGTTTAGTTTGAGATATGTGCCATGAAAGGCATATCATAGTTATGAGAATTCTTAAGAAATCTGATTTGAAAAATATTTGCGTGTACCTTTAATATATTTTTAAAATTTGGGCTCTTCTAGATTATTGTGTATTTTTCCTTTCTATTAAATATATATATTGAAATATCTCTTTTAGGAAATATAGGTTTATTAAAAAAAATTTATTTAGAGATTCTATTTTTAGAATATGTATATTATTATTATTATTATTTTATATGTTGAGGTTTTATATAAATGTGTTTATAGTCAAACTGGACTTTAGTAAACAAATTGTTCATTCTTATACAACTAAGACTTGTGTTATAATTTGACTACATGGTGTATTTTATTGTATTATTTGATGGTGTTTATTTGGGGAAAGTAAAATGACATTAGGAATGGTACATCAAAGATTTGTGGGTTGATTTCTTTGTGACATGTATTTTTTTTGTATTTTTGTGATGTTTACTTGGTTGCTATTATTTTATCCAACTAATTTTGCAATGCCTCACTTGAGAACCCAAGAGAAATTAACCTACTATGTTACAATATTTTACTAAATATTTATTTTATTAAAATTTATGCAACATCAAAGTAACAATGTAGAAGAAATATATAGATACACATCATTTACACTTATACAACTACAATATAGATGTCATTCCTCAAGGGTTCCTTCATGTTGAATCACATTTAATAATTTTTATTAATAGTTTGAGTCTCAAGTACAATTTCCATAATCATAAAATGAGTAAACAACTACATAATATCATACACACATATGTAATAACAACTAATATGATAAAGAACATCTAGATAACAACATCCACTACACATGTTGTAGGGGAGGTAATAATAAATACAAGTACATCAAATATAATACATCAACCCATAGGATCTCAAAATACAAGATACACAAATACATAGATATAAAATTTGAATAGATATCTTTAGGACAAGAATAAGAATGATAAAGGTACAACCTCATCAACAAACATCCAACATTGGTACCAATCCACCGGGGACCCAAATGGTAAGAAGTCACTACCTCTTAACCATGTGGTCAGCTAGTCAAGCTTCCACTCCTACTGTGCAAGGGAGATAATGTACAATCCACACATAGATATCAAACACCAAAATCAATCCTAGGCAAGGAATCCTAATAGCTAAATCCACCTCAAGGGTATACAAATTATTGATAAAGAAAGATAATCAAAGTCAAAAGGATAATCATCCAATACCAAAATCACCATATATACCAAAGTCAATAATAAGATACCAAATACAACAAGATACCAAGTCTAAATCAAGTATAAAAAAAGAAGAAATACAAAATTGAAAGGAGACCATTTCCAAATCAAATGTCAAGAGTCAAAATCATAATAGCCAACAAAGAAATAATTTTCATCAATAAAATTCCACCACCTTCAATAAATAAGATCCAATAATGAAAATTAGCTCACAATAAATACATCCAACAAGCACACCACCTAAGAAAGATATGAAAAAACCATGAAGGAGACTCGTGACATACTAGGGAGTCCCATCACATGATCAGACTACTTGAGTTACCCCGGACCAACCTCTCATTAGACCCCAGATGCTCAAGCATTGAGTTATCCTGGATTGGTCACTTTGGACCTCAAACTGTCAATGCGACACATGTGTAACTAGAATACCCTCTCATGAAAATGAGGAAAAATATTCATACCTCTCACTAGATATCATCTCATTCCCATCCCTAGCATGTACAAGCACTCGAGGCAAGGGTAGGGCAAAATCTCTAACTTGTCTTTTTTATGTTTTTCTAAATATTTTAATTACTATGTTATCACTTATTACACAACTTACAATGAGTTACCATGCCGGCCACTTTGGACCTTGACCCCATTGCAAGCCACTCCCACATTAATACACCCAGACAACCTTCACAAAGCTCATAAACCATAATTGTGTCTCATAACACAAAAACTCATAGCACAAAAACCATGATGATTGAATTCAGTTCTATAACAAACAACCCAGAAATATAAAATTATGTTCTCAAACTCAAGTCATCATAAATTCTCATCAAATAAATCGCATAAACATAAGTCTCAATTTTGAATGATAAAGTACATCATTACATCCAGTCAAATAATCATAATAATGAACATCCTTTTGTGTGTTTCTTCCTTATTTGGCCTTATTTTGTGAAAGGATTCATATAATATTTTCCCAAAATTTTGTGTACCTATGCTCCACTTTTCATTAATTAATTTTTTTAACTCCTTGGGTAGCCATACTCCAATATCTCTTGGTTTCTCACTAGTTTGTTTCATACTTGTAAGAACTACCCTTATGGCTTTGTTTTTATTATCCTTGGAGAACTTTAAAAATATATTATTCAATATAGAATAACTATGCTTTATGATGATTTTTTCTACAATATGACTGATTGAAAGTGGGGTAGATCTCTTCTTACCTTTCTTTGAAATTTTAGCTACCTTTTCTAATTGTGTATATGTCTTTGTCTCTGATGAACCTTTCTTGTGTTGTGTTGGTGGTGACACTCTCTTCTCCACCTAAGCTTGAGATTTGTTTGGTGGAATAATTACACGAGTTTTTCTTTGAGTACCTTAGTACTCATTACTTTAGTTGGTGCATCCTTGGATGAATTTTTGACTTGGCTCCTTGTTACCCTTTGTGGTGTGTGTTCCTTTGTTTTCTTATTTTCTTTGAGAATTTTGTTCCTTATCTCTAAACAATTGTCAAACCTTGGAAAAATTGACCTTTCTTCCATAGCTAGTATTTTTTCTATGTAGGCCTTAGGGTGTGGTCCCATGGGGGGGATTGAGCTTATATTTTTAAGGAAGAGAAGGTCCCATGGAAAAAATAAAAAGTCCTTATGGGGATTACTTAGAATCTTTCCCATAAAAATCAAAGCCCCTACATTTTACTTTGTCATTTTTCAGTAGGTGAAAAAGTGTTGGGGCTAGAAAATGCCCCACCAACATAGGAAGTTATAGTGCCACATGTCAAACATTTACAAGCTCATTTTTTTTAATGAATTTTTTTCGTAAAAGTTAAATGTTCCTGCTAAAATGAAGACCCACCAAAACAAAATTTTATAGGGAAGAAGGATGTTTATATATTTTGCTTCTATATGTGCTCATTTGCCACTATGTGCAACTCAAAGATAACCACAGCAAAAAAATTATGATTTTTTGCAGTTTAAAGTATTGAAAGGTTTATGAGTTCTTGATTCACATTATTAAGAAATAATTTATAATTTATTCCATCAATCTTTTCAGTTTCAGAGAAATGCATTTAGGAACAAAATTTAACAATTTTACGTACTTTTTTGGAGAAATTTAACAGAGGCTTTTTATTTTTTATTGGAGAAATTGAACAAAGGCATTTTATTTATTATTATTTATTTTTACTACTATGACTGTATACTATTTTTATATGAAGTTGGTACTTCATTAGAAATTAATGTTTTGAGTTTTTGAGTTCAAAAAATATGTTCTTATTTGCAAAATTTGATGAAATTTAGTGTTGAATAATCATACTTTTGTTGAATAGTTTTGTTTTTTGTTTTTTATTTAATTAGTTGATTGATAGTGAATTCATTTTCTATTCTGATTTTCTCTAATAAACTTTTAATTGATTGGGTATGCATAGCTAGGAAAATTTATGCAACTTTTTATTTGAGTATTTTATTTTCAAGTCGGGTTTTGTATTGTTTCTAGCAAGTGATTGGTGTACTCTTCTCTTGTATTAACTTGCAACAGGTTTGGAAGAGGGTTCAGTGCTTCATTTTTATGAAGTTCTTGAAGATTGCATGGACATCTCTTAGGCTGAAATTTGGAGTGCTTATTAAAAATTGGGGGTTTGTCTATATTTCTTAATGATTGACTATATTGTCTCAATTTAATGTGCCCTTGAAACTCATTTTATGCCATGAGCTTATTTTGATTTCATTTGATCATTATAAAACATAACATGTATCATATAGGTTATCATTCTAGTTTGAGTTATAGCTGCTACTAGTGCAAATACTAAAGGAGTACAGTAGGTTAAGTATGATACTAGATAAACAAGAATAAAACCTATAACATCTAAAAGTAAAGTGGAAAAAGTAGACCCAAATAAAATCCTTTAGATCAATAGCTGATTTGATTGATCTCATTTGAATTCTAGTAATTAGTTTATTCTACAAGTTTAAACATTAATTGAGGCAATGTAATCAATCAAATAAAAGGCAACTTTAAATTGTAGAAAAAGTTCAAATAAAAGTGACTACATATGATTAGTGGTTTATGATTTGTCTAAAATATTTTGGCTAGAAGAATCTATTTACCCACTGAACTTTACAATTTTTAATGAAGTATGTCAATCATAGCTTTTTAAAGGTTTATTCCACTATTTCAATCTATATGTTTGGCAACAAAATGAATAGAACAAATAAAAAATATTGTATAGTTTACCCAACCATTTAATTTTACTTTAGATCAGTCAAATTCCAAACAATTTTCCAAAATAATTAGCATTTTAATGTGGTGATGATTTGGAAGTATAGTGAATTCATTAAGAAGCATAAGTTCCATCATGATTAAGACAACTTTATTACTAAACATAATAAATTTTGAATGCTTATTTTATTACAGTGTGAAGCACACAAATTATTTGTATTATCATGGATAGAAGCTTGCATCACCCAATTCCAACAAAGAGTTATTTTAGAAGGTTCACAACAATACTTTCATTAAATGACATAGAAGATGATATATTTTCCTTAGATGATGACCTTTTTCATTTATTTCCTAGTACACAAACAAAAAATCAAATAACCATCCCTTATTTTCCTCCATGCTTAGAGAGGGAAAATGAAGAAGTACCCACCTACCCTTCATTTAATAAACAATCATAAGGTCAGGGTAAATAACCAATGATTCCTCCTACACAAAAAGGAAGGACACATTGGATTGTTTCAGAAATAGTAGTTCTTATTGAAGCAAAATACAATGAGAAAGATGAACTTTCCAATGGTGGAGCAATGCAAAAACTACAACATTTGTTGGAAAGTGGAAAATTGTGCAAGACTATTGCTCTCGTCGTGGAGTCATTCGGATAGCAAATCAATGTCAAGATAGATGGGATCATATTTTACTAGATTTCAAAAGAATAAGAGATTATCAGAGACATATTCCTTCAGGCCATGATAGCTACTGGAACATGACAAGCAAAGAGAGAGTAGAAAGAAAACTTCTACCAAAATTTCCAAGTAAACTTATTGATGCAATGGAGATCAATTTTGGGAGTGATAGAGCTATTGATCCTAGAAACATAACCATTGATACTTATGAGAACAATTTTAAATCTTTTGAAAAAAATTCTTCTCCAAATGAAAATACTCCAATAGATGAGTTTGATATGATGAATGCAACAGGTCAAGGAACATTGGACATTGACAATGGAATGGAAAAGGGTTCCTACAAGTAAAAAGAGGAAATCAACAGTTAAATCAGCTGGCATGAAAGACACTCTTCTAGAAAACAACAAATTGGTTGTTTCTACATTACAAATTTTTGAAGAGGGTTGTATGAAATGCCATGAAAAGGATTACGTTCTAATGGAAAGATGATTAAACAATGAAGAAGTAAATGATTAAAAACTCATCAAACTGGAAGAGCAAAAAGTCAATGTGCAAATGAACTTGGTTGCTGCATTAAATTCTATTGTTCAAGAAATGCTCAAGATATCTAAATCATTTTCAAATGAAAAATGATATTTATTTATGATTCTACTTATTTAAGCAAAACTTTGTATGGAAAATAAATTGTCAAACCTCTAAACTCATAAACATTTTTGAGTTTTTTAACTTATTTCTATATAGTTTGATACATTTTGATTTCATGAATTTGTATTTCTAAGGGTTTCTATGATGACTTAGTTCAAATTATGTTGTACAGAGATATCCTCTATCCTAGAGTATTTTTTTTTGCATTATGTTATTCTTTGTTCAAGAGGATTCATTAATTTAGTGAATATAGAGAATAGCTTTGCTAGGAACCGGTAGAAATGTTGAAAATATTGTTCTTGAGAGTCCACTAATTAGGAAAATGAGTCCTTTTAGCATTCATCCCAACAAAACATTAATACTACTAATTAAAGAGTAAAAATTGTAGATGATATATGGATAACAACAAGCATGTGATTTTATATATGTTAATTTCTTAATAAGATTTGTCTTTTTGGAATAGCATTCATGTAGAATCATACCAACAATAGTCGAAGAATGTAATGGAAAAAATAATATACAAGAAACATAAATAAGAACTTTATTTTCAAACAAAGGATGTAATAGCAAAAGCAATACACAGGAAACAAAGAATGTAATGGAAAAAAACAATATATAAGAAATATAAATAAGAACTCTATTTTGAACATAGGATGCTCTGTTTTGGAGTAGAAAATTAGTCATTTTATTGCAGCAGACAACTAAAATGGCTAATTATATTTTCTCCCAAATCAACAACATATAAAAAGTGTGAAAAATATTGAAACCATGTAATATGTTTTTAATGTTTTTAATTAATTACTATACACTATGCATTATACATACACTCTCCTTAAGTTGTATAGCATAATTTTTATTTCTAAACATCTAAATTATTATTCAATCTGTGTGTCAATTCAAGCATATACAAATAGTTGGGTGCTAACTCAACTAACTCAAACATGATTTTATTTTGAAAGAAAGAAAATTTACTTCTTCCTTTCTATTAATTTTTTAACATGTTTACATTTTTAGCATTTCTCATAATATAAGCATTATGATTGTTGTTCACAAACTAAGTTTATTTTTAACTACAAGAAACTTTAGAATTCATTTCTTTAATAGCTTTAATTGTAGTATAGTATCTGATTGAACATAGGGTCTTATAGTGAGCAAAATACATTTTGAATAGGGAAAGCATTTTTGTTTCTTAACTAATTTATCATAGTATGTATCTCTATGTTTTTTTACACATGCTTTCATAAGTCTTATAATCTAATTATTCTTTTCACACTTTTTAGTTTTGCGGGGAGGGATCACTATTGCATAATGAATTTCAATTCAATAAAAAATTTGAAATTTCTTCTTGTCATCATGTTAAATATTGTTCAATTGGAATTGAAAATTTGGAATGACATTGAAAATTCAAAAAGGATACAAAAAAATTTAAGAAATAAAGAACTAGCTTATCTGAAATAAGAATGTCAAACATGGAATCAAATGACATAGAAACAGTCCTTCATGCTATCACCATTGAGCTAGAAAATGACATTGTTGGAAGAGGTTTATCTATTTCATAGTGGGAAGGAAGGATTCAAGGTGAGTGTTATGTCAAAACAAACTCTTTACATTGGTGGAATCACTATATTTTTCATGTCAAATGTGATAATGAACATTTTTGTAGCACTTTCAAGTTACCATATGCATTATTTCAAAATCTTTGTGAACAATTGAATGATGACTTGAAGCACGGTAAAATACCATATTCATTTTCTACAACAATTAAAAGTAGGTCATTTCAATTGAAAAACATATTCCCATTGCAATTTTATGATTGTCATATGGGATGACAATGATCAACATTAGTGAACTATTTGGCTGTGGGAAATCAACAATGGTAAGAGTGGTAAATAAGTTCATTAATGTATTTTACATTCAATTTTGAAGTCAAATTCAATGGCCTAGAAACCAAATGACACTATATCATGTGAAGGCTTTCATCAAAAATGGGGATTCCCAAATTATTGTGGAGCTATAAATGTAACTCACATTCAATTTCATCTTCCACCTAATGAGTGTTCCTTTGACTGGTATGATCATGATCATAATTATAAAATGCCATTTCAAAAAGTTTTTGATAGTAATATGTATTTCATGGATATTTTTATAGGATGGCATGGTTTAATAAATGACTCTAGACTTCTACGAGATTCAGGTTTTCATAGAATGTGTGAAGGTGGACAGAGATTAAATGGAAATGCAATGTCAATTGGTTTATTAAATATGAGAGAGTACATTATTGGTGATGGGGGATATCCATTGTTAACATGGCTAATTACACCATTCAGTGGAAGTCTTATAGCTAGTCAAAGGGAATTCAATTTTAAGTTGTCATCAACACGCATTGTGGTAGAGTGCATTTGGAAGGCTAAAGAGATTGTGGCAAATCTTGGAATAAAAAATGTGGCATCTGAATTTGTAAGTACTTCCAAAAACTATTTTATGTTGTTGTATATTACATAATATGACATTAGGTTTTGTGCAAGATGAAGATGATATATGCGATGATGTTTCTATTGAGAATGAAACACATATGCCAGCTAATAAATCAATTGATCTAGTCGCAACACTTGCTTGAGAAGAATTAATGGCATTTGTAAATAGTGATATAAATAGTCAGCAATAATGAGACATTTGTTTACTATATAATAAAATATTTCAAGAAATGCAATGCATTTGACATAGTCTCAATTAACAAGTACTATTAGATTTTTTGTTCAATATCATAGCAGATGCACAATGTTTTGTTTTAATCTTTCTACCTTGATAAATATTAATGAGTTTAAAGCTACACATTTAATCTTTTGAGGCTAAATATAATTTATATATGCAAAAGTGTAAATGGATATATTTATATGATGATTGGCTGAATAAAATATAATACAAAATTAAAGTGACATTAGGGGATATATGTCTTATTTTAAACTAAATTTATTTAAAGGTATGAAAAGGAAAATTCATGAGACCACCAACTACCTTAAATTTGGGAGCTTAAAATTTTAAGTTGGAATTACATGTTAAATTAATGGGACCACCAGATTTAAATCATTCCTAAAAATACTTAGTAGCACCTACCGAAACTTTGTAGGAAGCCTCCTTCCATGGGACTGCACCCTCGGCTTCCTCTTCACTTACTTTGTAAGAAAAAGGTGCCAACCAATGGATCTTTGGTTTCACTACACAAATGATGCATTTGTTTGTGCTTGCTAGAAAACCTATGTCATATTTGTATTTCTCAATTAGACTAGTGGGAATCTTTTCTTGTTGGTGCATTTCCTTCTAAAGATTCTTGAAATATTCCCATAGCATAACATTGTCTCTCCCTTCTAATTTCGTATAAAGCTCACTTATTTGAGTTGTGACAGGTTTTTCTTCTCTCCACTTATAGAGTGGGAACCCTAGACATTTTCCTCTAAGATAGAAGAGTATGTAAACTAGTATAGAGCCAAATCTTAGAGTTTGACATCTATGGTCTTTCATGATCTTACCTAAGTTCTCCATCATTTTAACATGTAAACATCTACATAAGTCAATCATTGAATTATTGTAAATGTCCTAGTGCACCCTGTAGGATGCACTGCTATGGGTTTGATTTTCCTTGCTAGAGTAGTAAGTTTTTACCCAAATACCATTAATGTATATCTTATCTATGGGCTTGGAATCTCATTCATTGTGCATCCAATTTCATCTTGATTCAATCTTCCTTTCATGACTATTATCATTTATCTCATCAATATGACATTCATGGATAAATCAACTCTATTTTCACTTAATCTAGTTACCCTTTTATTAAATACTTTGTAGTCTTATAAGGCTTATATAGCTAGATATATTTCTCATGGACTCGGCTCAAAGCATATATTACCCATTCTTCATCAAATAAATTGGGTATATTTACCACTCTAGTTAGGGTAGACATCTCTAGTTTCTTGTGTTCTTCTTTCATAACTTCTTATGTGCATAATGAGTTGTACAACCTATTTAGTTTTTTATCACCAAGTTCTTTTATAACCTCAACATCTAGGTATTCAATTCCATCCTTCATAAGTAGAACCTCATCATGTAGGGATGACAATTTTGTCCCTTCTTCCACATCATTTTCTTTCAGCAATATGCCCTCATATCCAAGATGATTGATTTTTAGTTGTCAACCAAATTATTAACCTTATGCAATTCTCCAAACATTGTGTTCTCGTGTTCTTATTAATTTTCTACTAAACTAGGTTATGTGAATTTATTTTTGTATTTTTTGTTATTTTACTTATAGTTATTTCACAAATTCAATTAGAGAGCTAGGGTTTTTCAATCTTGAAAAAACAAAAATGAATTGCAAGGTGTCTATTTATGTCAAGGAATTATAATGTTAGGGTTATAATGGTTAGCAAAAACTTTACCTACCACTAGAAATAGACCATAAATAATTTTAATTCACCTTGAAATAGTCACTTTTCATCCTTTGTTCTATGATTAATAGGTCAAGTCCTTACCTACTAGTGGAATGATCACTTTAGCATAACCATTCTCCACTATGTGACTTACCAGTTTAGATTAGGGGACTGGTTTAAAGTTTTTTCTTTTATTTTTGAACCCATTTAAGCCTTGGTGAGCTTAATTTTTCCATGAGATCTCACCAATGATTAGCAAAGTTAGAACCTCATTAGACTTGATTGCCTCTTCCACTTCACTCTTCTTCATCCTCATTTTGGGGAAGTCTTTCTCATGTTTCTCTATAATTTTTCTCTTTTCTTTTCCAATAGGAGACTTGTTGTTTGGTCTTCTACTTCTTCTACAATCTCTTGCAAGATGACCAATCTTGTGGAACTTAAAACATGTCACTTTGGTACCTTTCCACGGTCTGGTTTTCTTCCTTTGATTCATCCTTAGCTTGTAGTTTATTGTTGGATGATCATCATTCCCTTAGGTCATCCAAAAAAATATAGGAAACATGTCCCTCCAATGGAACTCATTGCCTTAGGAGATGATTGGTTAGATCTTTCTCTCTCTACAGTCCTCCACTTTATGCCCATACTTTTTGCAATAGTAGAAATGCCCATCTATTATCTTCTCATTAAAATGATATATGCACTATTTTGTTGTGTAGACATAGATATGGAAATTATTGTAGTACCCATCAAACCTACACTACTTGAGAAGTGTTATCTTCTTAAACCAACACATGCTAGATTATATGTCCTTTCTAAACACAGTAATAAAATGTGGGTTTAGCAGTTTTCTTACCTTTTTGAGATGTTCTTCCTTAACTTCTGTCATTCAAGTTCTTTTCTCTTGAGGTTTCACCTTTATTCTTGTTGTCACCTACATAACCAAGACTAATTATACTCTTTTTTATTCTTTGAGATCTCAATTATTTATCTATTATCTCCAAGATCTCATTGAAATTTCTCAACTTCTCATTTCTTTCATTTTTACTCATCAACTATTTAGTTAACTTGAGTACTTACTTAGTTAACTATTTGAAATATTCTTTGTGAGGATGATTTCTCCCCTCTTTCTTATGTGCCTCCTTTCTCCTGGCCATTGTTTTAGATTCATATCTTGTAAAGATGGCACCATCTTATCCATATTGAGCTTTTCTCACCTCTCTTGTCAGCTCCTCTTTCTCTCCTCTCATCTCACTAATAGTTTATTTTAACTTATAATTCTCATCCATTAGGTCATATGTGGCTTCTTCTAGCTCTTGAAAACTGTTATGATCCTCCAATTTTTCCATAACCTCTTGACTCTCACTTATCTTTTTCATCAACTTCTTCCTTTTGGTCAGAGACTTCCTTAGTTTTTCCTTCAAGTCTTTGATGGTGTCAAGTTCTTCATTGAGATTCTTTTGTAATTTGTAAGCTTCCATCAAATCTACTCTCAAGCTATCAAGCTTCTCGGTGCTAGGGTGAATCAATACAAACACTTTAACCAACTTCCTTTTGCAACTATATTCTTAGCTTGTTTTCACTTTGAACAACAACTCTTCTCTCTTAATCCTTAAGAAATATTTTATTTTTACTCTTCTCCAACAAATTTACAAAAATGAAGTTTGAGTTCCTTTATGAACTCTGCAATATTAGTGTACAATTACCCATAAATATGAAAATAGGATAACATGAAGGATGACCCCCTACCATGTGGCATTTTCTCATTGATCATCACCATTTTACAAAGAGCTCAGGAAAGATGTTAAAACTATGTGAAAGAAACATATACCATTAATCATTGGAAAGATGCATGAAATGAAACTAGATAAGATGTAGCACTAGAACTAACCCACAATACTTGTTAGTCAAATGGATGAAAATCACATGGAAAAAAGGGAATTAAGTGAAATAGTGAAAGTGTCACCATTTTGCAAATAGGAAAAAGGAACCCTATGAAATAATGAAATGGGGATAACATGAAGGTTAAGCGCAAAAAAACATGACATGTTAACACACTCTGATCAATTTTATCCCATTAAAAATATCTCCAATGACCTATTTATGACAAGTTGAATTGGGGATAAAATAACCAATAGTTTTAGATTAAGGTAAAAATAGGTTTTGAGGGGACCTGAAACTCCTTTACATCATAGACCCAAAAGATATTCAAAGAAAGCCCAAACATCCCAAAGGGATCCAAAAAAAGGTTATACAAGGACTAGATAACCCAAGTAAGTTCTAAAAACCAAAAGCATGCTGTAGTAGAAAAATATTATACGCCTAGCAGCACCAAAAAAAAAATCCAAAAAAGAAACCAATAGGAACTCTTAATCGGCCAACCAGCAAGGGGACTAAGAATTCTATTTCACTCCCTTTTTGTGGGAACATAAATTCATATCAAATTGTGGAAGGTCCTTTTTAGATTATTTCCTGGTAATAGGTGTCCACCCCTCCTCCACCATCATAGCCTTAGACTGCCAAATTTGAGAATCCAAAATTGAGGGAAACTCATCCAACTTTTGACAAGGACTAGTTTTCATCACTTCTTCCATCAAATTGGAACTAATACCAATAGTATAATTACCAATTCCAATAGTTGCTATGTATTTGAATTAATAATTTCATCTCACAAAATGGGATGAAATATTAGAGGAATATTACTTCCCAAAGTCTATAATACATTGGAATACAAAACCTCCTACAAAGTCTAAAATAATTGTTGGCTAGTTTTCCACCACTCAATCCTATGTCCTTTATCCTTCTCTCTTTGCCCCTCTTTCCTCCCTTTTCCTCTTTCCTCTTATCCCTCCTTTCTTTCTCTTTCCCCATTTTGTCCCCACTCCCCTCACCCCAATAACTCTCTCTCTCACATATCCATTCCTTGAATATTCTCTAAATTACATTTTAAGTCAAGATATTAAAGATATTTTAACTCGACATAGAATACATGGAGTAAGTCTATGCTATCATTGTGAATAATCTAACTTTATAAAGTAAGATAAAATAAAATCATGTTGCAAAATACAATATATTTTTGGACCTATACTAAAATATAAATTATAAATTGACATAAAAGATATGGAATAAGTCTCTATTAGCATTAAAAATAAAATTACTTTTTAATCAAGATGAAACAAATAAAAACCAAAGTTATTCAATAATATTCTTGAATCATTTTAGACATAAGGACATGGTTTCCTTTCCCTTCTATATGAAATTTTCCCACTTAAATGGTCTTAACTCTCATAGGAAAAAGGGGAATAGGTTGTTTCTTCATGAAGGGCTCATTTTTCTTATTGAAGAATATTGCAAAGATAAATATGTTAAGCCCTCTCTTTCTTCTGGAAAAAGGAAGTGTATTACTGGAAAGGAGGATCTAGTTGAGTCCAATGGGAGGAAATTAAAGTTTCACTATGTTAATATTAAGAAGCTAAATGAGGAAGGTACAAAGGTAGAGTTGAATAGTGCTTCAAAGGGAGAAGAGAAATGTACTAAGAAAAGAAAAATAAGAAGAGTAGGGAGCCTAGTAAACCTATAAGTGTCAAGAAGGATTTTTGACCTAAAGAAGTTTCTGAAGATGATAAGGAGAACACTGAGATAGTGAATGGGGAGGAAGAGGAGAAGGAAATGGAAAGTGAGAATTTTAGTTCAAATAATGAAGGGTATTTGGGTTGTTAGGGTGATTCTACTATGAAATTGGGTGGTATCAAGAGTAATGTGGGTACCCCACATCAGGTCTTGAAGATACATGTTGAATCCAGAAACCCTTCTAAGAAGTTAGACACTCCAACTGTGGAAAATTTGTCTACCTCTGAAGTTAGAAAGGATATTGTGCATCCCATGGATATTAAAAATAATAATAAGCTTGACATCTCTCCTAGATTATAGAACCCAATATTGAGGCTCTAAATCAAAAGATGGATATTGTTAAAGGGGTTCCTAGTGGTGAAGGGGATACAATGCATGAACATTTTCAAAATGATAATGATGCTCCTAAGGTCAATAATGTTGATAAGGATGATAAGAATGTGAAAACTAATGGGACAGTGATGTTCCTCTATAAAGAAAAATTGAAAGTGGATGCCTCTCTTTAGGTAGACTATTGGCTCTATAATGAGGTCATTTACCTGAACAAGAGTGTTAGAGAATTACATGACAACTTAGAAAAAGAAAAAACTAAAAGATTGGATTAGGATAGAAAATTTGGGAACATCCCAGGTAAACTTATGGCCTATGAACCTAAATTATGGCATCTAGTTAACATAAGTTGTCAACAAATGGACATTGTTACTTCAAGCCTTTGTGCTATAATGATGAGCATTGGTAGGAGGATTAATGATGAAATTATCTCTTTGAATGCTACCCATCTAATTGGTGGCCCTAGTGAGCATATGAGGTAGAGCACGAAGAGGTTCATTGAATCTACTCTTGGGTTGACTATGGTTGACATTCTTCAAGATGTGGCCAATATTGGTAAAGATATTTCTAAGGCTACAAAGGAGTTGGTGTAAGGAGTCTTTGTTCTTTGTTGGTACTAGTCGTAGTTTTTGATCTTGGCTTTCCATGCTAGTAGCTTTCAATTTTCTATTGTTAAAGTTTTATTTAGTTCTCAATTTTTTTTTCCAAGTTATTTTTTACCTGACTTTTTTCAAAATTTTTTGTATTTGTAGGTTTTAGTTCCTTTTAAATTCTAGTTCTATTGGACTTTGCAATATTCTTAGAATTCAGGTCCTTGTAAAACTTGGTGGGACTTACTTTTTGATGATATTACTCTGATCTATTTTTGTATGGGGTTTCAAGTTCCCTCAAAACTTTCTTTTACTATAACAAAAAATAAAATCTTCCTACTTATACTTATAGATGTCTTTAAAGGAAATTTATATTAATATAAATGAGTGTTAAATAATTGGAGTACATGGAAATAATCATTTCCCTTTGATTTAACTAATTTTAATGTGCATAAATTATAATTGGTAGATATACCATCTTAAATTGGAAGCACTTAATTTTGAAACTTTTTAGCCATCCTTCATGTGATTTTGGTCCCTTTCTCTTTTTCCAATATTTCCCAAATTTCTAGATCATCTCTCATTTCTATGCATAGCCCTTTAGGTGATATTTTATCACCTTTTTGGTCATATATCTAGTAGCTTTAATATTTTATAAATCTTTCTACAATTTCCCCTAGACCACATGACCCCCCTTCTTGGGAATACCCTCGGGTATAGGTCAAATTAGTTAACCTATACTAGTATAGTTTGACCAAGTCAATCAAACTATACCTAGAGGGATTTAGGTCCTATGGCCCAAAGTGTCTCAAGTTTTAAATTGTTTAATTTTTGTTTCCTAGTCAATTTTCTTTATTTTTAATCCCAAAAAATAGAATATAAGGAGGCTTGGAATTTCATTTTCATCCATCAAGATATCCTTCCACATACTATAAATCAAGAGAAATCATATATGCATACATGAGAAATCAAGAAAGAATTTTCAAGCATCTACATTAAGCATTGTTCAAGATCTATCATTCCCTTCTTGCATCAAGATTCTTCCTTTGAGAATAGTTGAATTTGTATTGTGATAAATATCCCCATCCTTATAGCATTTCATGGTTTTAAAAAGGAATTGAAATCCTTTTTGACAAAATATGCTTATTTAAGTTTAGCATAGGGAAGTTCTATAAGGATGAGATATGGTGTGATGTAATTCCAATAGATGCCTATCATATATTGTTAGGTAGGCCATGGAAATATGATAGAAAGGAAATGCATGGTGGAGAGAAAAGTACATACACATTTTGGAAGAATGGATCTAAGGTTATTATTTTTCCTCTTAAGGATGAAGGGAAGAGTGAGACCACGTTGTTTACAAAATAATTTGTCAAAGAAATGAAGGTGATTAGTGTTGTTATGCACTAGTAGTCAAAAGTATAGGAAGAGCCATAAATTTTAGTATGGATTTTTTGTTCGAGCTTCCACACATTCATCGAGATAATGATTCTATTTTTTTAGTTGTTGATAACTTTTCAAAGATCATTAATTTTTTTTCCTATAAAAAACTAGTGATACAACTAGGATAATAGAACTATTCTTCTTAGAATTTGTTCGTTTATATAGTCTTCCAAATACTATTACATATGATACAAATACTCAATTCTTGAGTGATTTTTGGAGGACTTTATGGAACAAAATGGGGATTAAGTTACTGTTTATCAGTTCCCATCATCCTCAAACTGATGAGAAAATAGAGAGCTAGTCAATCAAATCAGGTAAAATTATTACAATGCATTATTGGTGAGAAGCCCAAGTGGCGGGACTTGGCACTACCCCAAGATTTCTTTTATTATAATGGTTATGTTAATAGATTAATAGGAAAATATCTTTTTAGATATCTATTGTAAGAATCCTCAAGGTGTATTAGATCTCATGCCACTACTATTGGAAGAAAAAATTAGTATGATAGGGAATCTTTTGCTAAACAACTTCACCAACTCCAATAAGATGTAAGATAGAAGTTACAAGATAGCAATGAGAGCTACAAGATTGTTGTGGATGCCAGTAGAAGACAACATATATTTACTGAAGGTGACTTGGTGATGGTTTACTTGTGATGTGAGATATTTCTTACTGGAACATATCATAAGTTGAGGAACAAAGTGATTGGCCCTTGCAAAATCATCAAGAATATGAATGATAATGTTACTCCTATAAAACATTCATGCTGCCAATTAGTGTCAAAAAGATAGTGAATGTGTTAGTGAATGAACACTATCACCAAATCACTATATTGCTCAAGAAAATAAGGAAAATAAGTATGAGTTGGTCAAATATTACCAAGATTCAATTTATACCAAGTAATTCTATATTGACCAAGCACTAGAGTCATTAATCATTTGGAAGCATAACTAAGTTTAGAGAATACCAAGCAACAACATATCTACCTAGTAGAGACATAGTGTACACTGAGTTGTACAAAGGGCACATACAAGTTTGAATTGGAACATAATTCAATGTAAATTGGCCATACCAAGTAGGAAACATGGTTTACACAAATCATGGCAAATATTTAAAAATCTTTATTGGTAAGTGTGAATTAACTATGCATGATTACAACATAGAGAAGGCCAATGATAATATAGATAAGAAAAGTATGGAATAAGGAATATTCTAGATCATTGATTTTGATCTATGATACATTCTAGAGGATTCCAAAACCCGAATTTGGTCAGAGATTGGAGAGGCAAAAGAAAACTATTTAACGACCTATAAGGAATCATTTTTAGTTGTTGTTTAGATGAGATTTGTTGTGGTAGCTAACTTATGATGAGAAAGGTTTAAATACAAAAGGAAATGAAGATATTCAAGAAGAATAAGGATGGATTTGATTTATCAATCACAAGTGATCGTATATTAGTGAGAAGAAGAGGGATCTACACTAGAAAAGTAAGTTACATTATATAGATTAATTTACTCCTATTCTCTAATCATTGTATTAGATTAAATCCTTTCACAAGGACGTAAAAGTCTTTTGTAAAATCTCTTTACTGGGTACACACTAGTATAGTGTTGTAAAATCTTTGAACAAGGTAGATGCTAACAGATCTAATCATATACTCTTAACAAAGTAAGTCACTAGAAGTGACACCACATTGTAGCCCTAACAAGGCATCCTCTTACTGCAATAGTGATGGATTTGTGGATACCATACCCACCATAGTTTTCCCTCTTACCAATAGTTTTTGTGTGATGAAATAGTTGTGTTATACATGATATCTTATGGTATATATTTATGATTTCATTAAAAATGAGATTAGACAAAGTTAATTTCATTTACAAGTATTGAGATTACTTTTATATGTTTACCGAGTTACAAAAAGGGATAGGAGCATTGTAGATGTAGTTAATGAGTTAAAGTTTTAGAGGACATTGATTCAGCAACCCCCCCCCCCCCCCCCCTCCCTCCTCCTCTCAACATCCTACCTTTCCATCATAATCCAACAATTTGTATTGGAGCTAGTTCTCTTGTAAAGGGGTTTTATCACCTCGGAGAAAAGATCTGAGACATGGAAATGTATAGACTTGACAAAACCATTGAGAATTAGAAAATGGAAGTAAGGATGGCCACAGGAAAGAAAATATGTAATCATTGAATAAAAAGAAGGAAATTTACCAACAAATAAATGATAAAACCTATCAGGAGGAAGTGATTGAGGAGATATCTAATGAAAAGATGTCCAATGAATCTGATGTGACCATAACAGATCTGATGGAGTAAAATTACAACCTTAGCAAGAAGATGAAATTATTGAAAAGAGAGAAAGAAGTAAAATATAATAGGATGGTTGAAGTTCTAGAATAAAAGAGACAAGTTGAGGATGAGAAATGAATGATTGGAGAAGATAAGAGACAGATCATTGCAAGACTAGATACTAGGGATGAAGAAATCATGAGGTTGACTTAGAACCATTATGATATAGTAAACCAAGTAATTAGTGAAAATAATGAAATTGATAGAAAGATGAATGAAACTATTGAAATAATATTTGAGAATGAAAATATAAAGAATGAACTAACATCAAAGAAAGAAACCAATGAAAGGTTGATGAGATTAGAAGAAAGAATAAAAATACTAGATAAATAGCTAAGAGGATAGGGGCGATAGAGAGACACATCTAGACTAGGTTAAATTGAGAATTCCACTACTAAACAAGGAGATTCATCCAAGAAAGCTAAACAAAGGAATATATATACAAATCCCATACTAAAGAAGCCTATATTTTATCACTATGGAAAATCTAAACATGCAGCAAATGTTTGCAGGAGAAAAACTGGTAACTCCAATGTTACTCCTAAAATTGATGTTTATTATTACAATTATAATAAGTATGGTCACAAAATATATGAATGTAGATCCAATTTTAGTCAATCTCATAAGAATTATGCATTCAATGAATATTTTTATACTTGTACTAAGTTTGGAAACAAGTTAGAAAACTAAAAATCACATAAGAAGTCCAACTAGACATCAAGAAAGAAAGGTAATACAATTCATTGGGACTATAATACATGGTATATTTGTATTGAATATGGAAAATATGGTAACATTTCTAGTAATTTCATGAGGTTACACTTTTGAGGAAGATCTAGAAATTGGAGAAATCTTGGAATGACATATTATCATTGTCGCAAGGTCAGACACTTAAGAAAGAACTATAGGTATCAAGTATCGACACCTAAAGAGGAAAATCTGAAAGGAAAATGAAAATTTAATGTGGATGAAGTTTGTGAAAAAATGAACAAGAAGTGGATAAGGAAAACATAAGATAATGCAACATCAAATGTAATTGATGGTGGCACCTCATCCAATGGATTAGGTGAAACCTCTACTTCTAACTAAGACACATAAAGGATGAATGGAACTATTGGAATTCTATTGGTAAAATAAAATACTGAGATGGGGAGTGTGAATCAAGATCTATAAAAAAAAATTTCCTTTGAAATAAATATCAAACTATCACCATTAACCCTTTACTCAATAATATCACAAATCACATAAACAAGTACTACAATGATATTGATCTAAATTATTGATCACAATGATAAGCTTGAAAATACATGACAAACACATAACACAAAAGATTTGGCTACCTAGAAACCCTTCAAGGTCAAGGTAAAATAGGGGTGGGGATGACATGCACAAATCTTCACTACCACAACAATAAAGTGTGCATGTTAAGGCTATAATGTCTGATCACTTCAGGTGATCTACCCTATGAGGGGTTTTCCCTACTTAGAGATTACAAGACTTATTCAGTCTACCTTGATTAAAGAATTTAAACTTACAAAAAAGTAAGCACTCAATTAAGATATTTACATTGGCCTGTTAAGACCATTATGTTAAGATATTTAACCCAATTTACTTACTAGAATGTATCAGTACCTGATCCTTTGGTTAACACTTTGATGCTTTATTATGGATCTCATCTTTCCATTTCCTAATCCTCTCTTTGATTTGATAAACTTAGTTATGTACTTCACTGCTTGGTTTATATGTTTGGTACTTTCTTCTAACATCCAAACATAACCTCTTTCACATACACACTTCTCTCCTTCACTCACTCAATAATTTAGGGATTGGATCCTCCTTAAATATGCAATTGATGAAGATTCTAGATCAAGATCAATGATTTGTATTCAACACTTTCATCATTTATGCATTCTCTTTTTCTGATTGGTTGCATGTCTTACATCTCCTTGAATTACTCCTTGATCCTTAAAATATGCATAGAAGTCAGCCAAAATGGTTTACATAAGTCTTTGTTCCATTCCAAACACATATACCAAAACTGGCTTACTTGGCATAAACATTCCTAGTGCTTGGCCATAACTGTTATCCATATGATGTCACTCAGCATTCACATTACTATGTATAAAATGTCACTCAGTGTACTTGATTAGCTTGGCACATACTGGTACTCAACAACCACTAATTGTCTCTCTCAACAGTAACTATTGCTTGGTCCATACATGATATTTACACAAATCAAATACATTGTTGAGCCTTGCACTAGTACAAAAACAACAATATATGACTAAATAAACTATTTAAATTTGTAGATATATGACCAAATTTGATCATGTGATTATTGATAGTTTATTGTCAGTCATTAATCTAGCAACCAAATTTATGACTAAACCATTTTAATCATTAATTTGGTCTTTGATTTGATCATTCATTTGGTTATTGATTGTTAATAAATAGTAGTTAATTTGGTAGTATATTTGATAGTATATTTGGTAGTTGATCTAGTAATTTATTTGATAGTATATTTGGTACTTGATTTGGTAGTTAATTTGATAGTGTATTTGGTAGTTGATTTAGTAGTTAATTTGATAGTATATTTGGTAGTTGACTAGCTAGTTTATTTGGTAGTATATCCGGTATTCTATTTGGTAATTTATTTAATCATATTAGGACATGATGGAATCAAACCACCATCCTCCCACTTGTAAAGCAAGTGCTCTTCCATTGAGCTAGTACCCTTTAAAGAATATTAATGTTTTTAGTTGCATCATATAAAGATCAAGAGAATATTTTCATTGTCAAATTCATTGCATGTGGCTTGTTCCCATTACTATAACAAATTTACTATGTGGCTTGTCTAATAAAATTACAACATTATGTGGCATATTTGCAACTAGTTCTATGGTAGCCACTTCCTCTGAACTAACATTTTCTCAAAGAAAACATGGCTTGAATGTGGCCATTCATTATTCTACTACTACCACTTATTCTTGATGAATTACCTTTATTACAAGCAATAATATAGTAAATATCACCAAAAATATTCTTTACCAGCTACTACAAATATTGACCAAAAACTTATTTTCCACAAACAACACTATTCTTTGTAAATCAAAATCAAATAGCTATGCACTTATCTTTGTAACAAACTTTTTCAGAAAAGAGAAAATATGTCCCATAATTCTCTACAATGGAAACTATAGGATGAGATGTGATTGAAAATAAGCTAATTTAAGAATTCTTAATTATAAAATCTTCAACAATTTCTTAAATTAAAACAAATGACTTCATTAAAATTACCCCTACAATTAATAGAAATTGAAAACTAGATTATTTAAATAGGTGATAAGGGAATAGCTAATAAATCAATCCATGTTTAAGAAAATAAAAACTTCTCTTGATGCTATGTAAGTAACAATATATCCTCACAGGGATGTATGTCTTCTTGTGATTGTATTTTATGAGAAAGGAATGTGGTACTTAGGTAGATTATCTAGTTTATAGAGAAAATTTGTGATGATAAACACCCGACTCATAGACTTGTAGACTCTAGCCATACCCCCGAGTGAGAAGACTATGAACATCATAACGATAAATGGTAGAAATTTCTATGCAAGATATAAAATCATTATTCTCTTGCCACTATAATATAATGAACTCTTCTATAATATCATTAAATGAGTTGTTACTAGGCCAATGTTCTAATCTAAAAAATGATAAGTATCTAACAATTTAAGCTCATGTATGATAAATAATGTTTTCTCCTTAATAATTTAACAAATGATTGAGAAGTATTAAAATTAAAGCAAAGATGAATACATTTATTAATCATGGAGGAATGACCTATTGCCATTCTAAAGTGAATATTTTATTGAATTAATGAATACAACTTAAAAACTAACTATTAAAAAACTCTTTATGTTGGTATTGAAGTTTAAAGTTATCAAATTGTATATTTTAATAAGTAATCATAGATGTTATTATCAATCTAACAACATATTTAGATATCATTTTAGTTAGTGACAAAGAATGAATGTTTCTAAGATTCATTAAATATTACACATCATTATAAGGTCACATGAGCAAGTAAAAATACAAGGAGATGAATTTATTTCTGTATAGTATATTTAAATGTATAAAATCATATTTTGAGTGTATAACTCTCTTTTTTAGCATACATAAATATCTATATTTTTTTGGTGAAACATTATATTTATATTAATAATAACTAGTTCAAAATAGCTCCTAGAGAAAAGAACAAGAAAAGAAAAAATTTTATCATCGCTTGATAGAAAAAGGATGCAAAAGAAGAAATACTGCATCAAGAGAGAGCATATATCAACACTAATGAATCATGTCCTCGAGATTCCCAAATTGAGAATATTGTGATTACAAAGAGCCCAAAACTCATATGAATACAATTCATTATTTAGTGTCAGAGACAAAACCAAGAGCCAAGCCAAAAAATGTCATAAAAGTTTCCATCATTGACTTTTATCCAAAAATCCAATTGAGACCATGATATTAGAAAGCCACCCGATGCAAGTGCAATCCAAGACCCTGAACTGCATATAATATCTCAAAAGAACAAATGAGATCCATAAAAATAAAAAAAATGTGAAATCACAGAGAAGTTGTGATTTACTATCAAATAATACATGAGAAGGACTCAACATTATTCTAAACATATTCTTTTGTCACAATCTTAACCAAGTTGGGGAAATCAAGGAGAACTTTATAAAAAAGGAAGTGATAAATTTTACTAACCATTGTTCATAATGTATACATAATTTTATGAAATGATGTTCTCCCAACTTGTACACAGATAATCATAATCATAAATATCAATCACTTCATTTGTAAACCTCCTAATTTATTAAAAATCAAATGTTCAAAGAGCTAAGTTAATGTTTAAATTATTGATTTTCTTTTCTAATTCAAGTGTATACAATAGAACAAAAAATGCCATAACTTTTAGATTTCAATGCCAAATTTAAAACTTCAATATGTTTTAGAAAGAGAATAGACAAAATGTTTTAAAAACCCAAAAAAAATTTAAATAATTTTTTCATAGATGTGAGCAGATTTTTCTGTAACTTTGCACAAACAAAAGAATAATAAAATAGCAAAAAACTATATAGTCACTTATAAGAGACTAAGCACTTCCAATATTTATCTCATATATAAGAACTTATTTAGATTTATTTATGTTGGATACAATTTTTAATTGTGTATTATCTTTGATGTTACACAAATGTCATATCAGCCATCAGACAAAGTCTACCGAGCTCAGACGGTCGACAAAGCAATTTACAGTGTCTACCGAATGTTCTTGTATATTACACAGTAAAGTTAGCTCTTACTGAGCTTACTCGGGCATCAAAAGATCTTGTAGCAGAAAGTTAATGATAACCGAGCTCCCAAGGTTAACAAAGGGAAAGTTCAATGTCTACCGAGCTCACTCTGTAAGTGAAGGAAAGTTAGCTTTTATCGAGATCACTCGATAAATGAAGGAAGGTCAGTGTTTACCAAGTTAACTCGATCTCCAAAGAAAGTTGCAAGGTTTGCAACGTTTATCGAGCTTCACTTGGTTAACACTGGGAATACTATTCTAGAGCAATGGTCACCGAGCTGGGTCGGGCAGCAAAGAATTTTATTGTTCTAAAGAATTAAGTTTAATTGTCTTGTGAAGCTGATTGATTTAATGTTTTTCAGTTGTTGTAACTTGTAATTCAGCCAACTTGACAATCTGAAAGGTATATATGAAAGGTCAAGTTGTGAATTCATTAGATGCAAGTGTGTGGATGCATACGAGTGCGAATAAATGAATAAGAGGATATATGAGTGAATGTTGAGGAAGGATTAGATGTCTTTATGAAGCTACAAATTTTTTTTCGATTAGTAAGGATCTAGTGAAGCAGAACAGAGATCTGTATTCAACAAAGATAAGTTGCATATATTTCTGATCACTTCATTGTTGCTTTCTAATCATTGTAACAATGATTTAAAACCTCTTAACAGAGTTGGTTTGACAACCATTTTGTAAATCCTCTAACAAGGTGACAATTTAGTTGAATTGTTTTAAAGACTTTTGACAAGGCCACTTCTAACAGGGTCACACCTAACAA
Organism: Cupressus sempervirens; assembly: GCA_028749045.1. Classification (NCBI taxonomy): domain Eukaryota; kingdom Viridiplantae; phylum Streptophyta; class Pinopsida; order Cupressales; family Cupressaceae; genus Cupressus; species Cupressus sempervirens. The sequence goes on along the minus strand of CM053789.1, from coordinate 524,621,044 downwards.
TGCATTTTGTAACCTTTAACAGGATTGGCTCCTAACAGGGCTCACTTCAGAAGAGTGAAAATTGGTAACTAGTTACTTGGTGGTTTTTCCCAAATTGGGTTTCCATATTAAATCTGGTGTCACTTGTGTTCATTATCATTTCTTTATGCATGCTTTTTAACCACTTTAAATGCTTAACTAAGTTAACAAAATATCTATCTAGTTTCAACATTTATTTGTATGGTTACCGAGTGTCAGCAACAATTTTATTTTAAGACATCCAAGGATCTAAGCCAAAGATTAGGATGTCTTATAAGAGGGAAATTCCAAGGATTAACAGAAATAATTTCTCAGCATGGCAAGGGTTGATGAGACTTCATCTAGCTTCTATTGGAGATACAGGACTAAAATACCTTGATGAAAAATATGCAGAACCAGCTGGTACACTATCTGTCAATGATATTGCTGAAAAGAAGACTCACAACATTATGATGATAGATATAGCATCTGCTCTGAGTTATGAAGAATTTGATGATATCAAGGACTACAAATCTACCTTTGAAATGTGGAAAAAATTGAAAGAGATCTATGGAGGAGATGATAATGTTAGAAGAGCCAAAGAAAAAAGTCTGAGAGGACAATTTGATCAAATGAGGATGAGAGAGGATGAAAACATTGCAAAATATGTTGAAAGAGTTAAAGCATGTGTCAGTGGAATCAAAGCTTCTGGAGGAGATATCAGTGAAGAGACAGTTATAAGTAAAGTTCTCAGAACTCTACTTCCCATTTATGCAATCAAAGTTTCTAGAATTCAAGAAAGAAGATGCAAAGAAAATCACAAGATAAATCTAGAGGCTATAGTTGGCAAATTGATTGCATTTGAACTGGACAACTTTGATAACTATGTTCCAGCTTCCAAGAACATTAAATCAGCATTTGAAGCTAAACTTTCACTCAAGGAGAAAGGAAAAAAAAAATCTCAGTCAGAAAGTGAAGATGAATCAAACCAAAGTTCAGACAGTGATCTTGAAGTTATTGAAGCCCTTCTAGCAAGGAAATATTCTAGAGGTAGAGGAAAATATAAAGGTAAAGTACCTCTAATCTATTTTTCATGTGAAGAAGTTGGTCATATTGCTACCAGGTGTCCAAAAAAGTAGAATAAAGATGAAGAAAAAGATCACAAATGGAATGGCAAGAAAGATTTCAAATCATTCAAGGATAAAGGTAAGAAAACATGTTTTATGGCTAAAGATTCTAATGATTCTAATGATGAAGAAGAAGATGAAATTGTCTACATTGCTATAAAAGATGAATCTGATAATGATGAGGAAATGGTACTCATTTCTCATATAAGAAAAAATAATACATGGATCATAGATAGTGGTTGTTCTCATCACATGACTGGTGACAAAACTAAGTTTGAATACTTTGAAGACTACGATGGTGGCAGTGTAAGATTTGGTAACAATGAACCTTGTTGTATAAAAGGAAGAGGAAGAATCTCTCTAACCAAGGAACTTATATGTGATAATGCCTATTGGGTAAAAGGACTAAAGCATAATTTGTTAAGTGTGGCATAGCTACTCAATAATGGATTCAAAGTAGAATTCATGCATGGTAAAGCAAGACTGCTGGATGGAAAAGGAAAGCTGATTGGATCACGTACTCAAACTAAAGGTAACTTGTTCTATCTTGAACTAGGTGAATATTCATGTCTCATTGCTCAAGTCAAAGAAAGTTGGTTATGGCATAAAAGGTTGTGTCATGTAAACTTTGATAATCTGGTAAAGATAAGAAAATTCAAGAAAGTTAGAGGCATTCCTAACATAAAAAAACTTGATGTCGGTCTATGCAAAAATTGTTAGATTGGAAAGATGGAAAAGACTAGTTTTAAAAGCAAAAACTATCAGTCTGAAGATATATTAGAAATTGTTCATACTGATCTATGTGGACCCATTGGAATTGAAAGCTATACTGGAAAAAAGTTTTTCATTCTTTTTGTTGATGATTACTCAAGAATGATGACAGTCATGTATCTAAGAAACAAATCAGAAGCATTTGAAAAGTTCAAATGGTATCTGGCTAGAGTAGAAAAAGAAACAGAGAAAAGATTAAAATGCTTAAAGTCAGACAGAGGTGGAGAATTCACTTCACATGAGTTTAATAACTTTTGCATTGAAAGAGGAATCAAAAGATAGGTATTAGCCCCTAGAACACCCCAACAAAATGGAATAGTTGAAAGAAGAAATAGATCCATCATGGATTGTGCAAGAACTTTAATGACTAAAAAGAACATGGCTATCAAATACTGGAAGGAAGCTATCAGCACTACAGTCTATACCTTGAACCAAGTACAACTGAAGAAATACTCATTCAAAACCCCCTATGAATTATGGTATGGCTATAAACCTAATGTAAGTTACCTTAAAGTATTTGGAAGTAAATGTTACATTTTGAAAGAATATAGAAAAGGAAAATTTGATGTGAAAGGTGATGAAGGTATATTCTTTGGATACTCATGTAAAAGTAAGGCATATAGGTGTTTGAACTTATCTACTCACAAAGTCATAGAAAGTGCACATGTGAAAGTTGATGAGTTTGCAGAAAGGATTGAAGAAGAAAGCAAAAGGGAACCATAAGATTATAAAAAGTTTGTCTTCAGTGAACCTGATTTAGAACCAGTTACATCAAAGAATCAGGAATCTTCTACTCTTGAGTCATCTGTAACCAAGTTCCAGAAAGTTCAAACCAAGCCACAACTTATAGAGAAAGTGTCTACCAAGTTTGAAAAACTCGAGCAAATATCTACTGAGCAGATAGAACCTGAAGTTGAAATGCAAGAAGATAATAATGAAATCCATTCAAAAGGCAAGGAACCTGTATTAGCTAAGTATGTCAGGAGACATCATTCAGCAGATTAGATCATTGGAGATAAATCTGAAGGAACCATGACAAGAAATAAGTTGAAAGGTACTTGTTTACTTGCTGACTTTGAACCTAGAAATGTCAAAGATGCATTGAAAAATGATAGTTGGATTGAGGCTATGAATGAAGAGATAGTGTAGATAGAGAAAAACAAGACATGGACTCTTGTACCTAGACCTAAAGACAAAAATGTGATTGGAACTAAGTGGGTATTCAGAAACAAGTTAGATGAAGATGGTAAGGTATCAAGAAAAAAAGCTAGACTAGTATGCAAAAGATATGCTCAAGAAGAAGGAATAGACTATGGAGAAACTTTTGCTCCTGTTGCAAGACTAGAAGGAGTTAGAACCTTACTAGCATATGCTGCTCACAAAAGATTCAAAGTTTATCAGATGGATGCCAAGTCAGCATTCCTCAATGGTATACTAGATGAAGAGGTTTACATTGAACAACTTGAAGGTTTTGTTGATCCAGATAAGAAGAAAATAGTTTGCAAATTACACAAGGCATTATACGGTCTGAAACAAGCCCCTAGAGCATGGTATGAAAGATTGCATAACTATCTTATTCAGATTGGTTTTCAAAGAACTAATGATAATAGTAGCTTGTATATTAAGGAAGGACCAAATAATAAGATTGTCTTGACAGAAATATTTGTAGATGATATTGTTTTCATAGGGAATGATGATTTGTGCAAAGAATTTTCAGAACAAATGAACAAGGAATTTGAAATGTCTATGTTTGGTGAGATCAAATTTTTTGTTGGTCTTCAAATTCAAAAAAATATAAATGGTATCTACATTACTCAATCAAAATACATCAAAGGGATATTGAATTTTTTTGGAATGGAAGATTGTAAACCAGTTGAGACTCCTATGTGTACTGGATTAAAACTTACCAAGGAAGATGAATCAAAAGAAGTAGATCAAACAGTGTATAGATCTATGATTGGAAAGCTGCAGTATGTAGTTCATACTAGGCTAGATATTGCCCTTGCAGTTGGTATTGTAGCAAGATTCTTAGCAAAACCAAGAGAAAATCACATGATGGCAATCAAAAGAATAATGAGATATTTGAAAGGAACTGAAGAGTATGGTTTATGGTATAAGTTTGGAGGAAATTTGGATTTGAAAGTATTTACTGATGCTGATTGGGCAGGAAACCTTGATGACAAAAAAAGTACAAGTGGAGGTGCATTCTTTCTTGGAAAGAGGTTGGTTTCTTGGACAAGAAAAAAGCAGAATTGTACATCTCAATCTACAGTAGAGGCAGAGTATGTTGCTACAGCTAGTAAACTATTCTAATATTGTTTGGTTTAAACAATTGTTGGAAGGCATGAAGATAGAAATCAAAGAACCAGTTGTTATGCTCTATGATAATACAAGTGCAATCAACATATCTAAGAATCTAGTGATGCATTCCAAAACCAAGCACATTGTAATAAAATATCATTTTGTCAGAGAATTGGTGCAAGATAAGGAAATCAGATTGGAATATGTTCATACAAAGGAACAAATTGCTGACATATTCACTAAACCATTACCTAAGGATGCATTCATGTATCTAAGAGGTAAGTTAGGGGTCACTCCCCTATTTGAAGTTCAATAAAACAAAGTTTTAGTGATTCATCAAATCATACCAAATTGAAGATCTATCAGTTGATGCATCGCAACTAAAAAATACTGCATATGAATCAATACTAAAGGTACACTAAAATTCATTTGAATTGAGTTATCTTTAGCATGTGTTGTCAAAGAGGGAGAGTTTTACTATCATATCTCTCTGAAATTTGTTCAAAATATAAAGAATTTGTTATGTAATTCCTTCACAGAGGGAGATTGCTGTAAGAAGGAGAGTCTTCTATCTTAGAGGGAGAATTGTTGACATGTTGTGTTGCCATATAAGAGAAAGAATTGTCTTCAAATTTTATTTTTTCTATGACATGTTGTGTTGCCATCAATGCCAAAGAGGGAGATTGTTGGATACAATTGTTAATTGTGTATTGTCTTTAATGTTACACAAATGTCATATCAGCCATCAGACAAAGTCTACCGAGCTTAGATAGTCGGCAAAGCAATTTATAGTGTCTGCCAAATGTTCCTGTACATTACACAGTAAAGTTAGCTCTTACCAAGCTCACTCAGGCATCAAAGGATCCTGTGCAGAAAGTTAATGTTAACCGAGCTCCCAAAGTTAACAAAGGGAAAGTTCAATGTGTACCGAGCTCACTCGATAAGCGAAGGAAAGTTAGCTTTTACCGAGCTCACTCGGTAAATGAAGGAAGGTCAGTGTTTACCAAGTTAACTCGATCTCTGAAGAAAGTTGCAAGGTTTGCAATGTTTATCAAGCTTCACTTGGTTAACACTGGGAATACCAGTCTGGAGCAATGGTCACCGAGCTGGCTCAAGTAGCAAAGAATTTTATTGTTCTAAAGAATTAAGTTTAATTGTCTTGTGAAGCTGACTGATTTAATGTTTTTAAGTTGTTGTAACTTGTAATTGAGCTAAATTGACAATCTAAAAGGTACATATGAAAGGTCAAGTTGTGAATTCATTAGATGAAAGTGTGTGGATGCATAAGAGTGTGAATGTATGAATAAGAGGATATATGAGCGAATGTTGAGGAAGGATTAGGTGTCCTTATGAAGCTACAAAATTGTGTTCGATCAATAAGGATCTAGTGAAGCAGAACAGAGATATGTATTCAACAAAGATAAGTTGCATATATTTCTGATCACTTCATTGTTTCTTTCTAATCATTGTAACAATGATTCAAAACCTCTTAACAGAGTTGGTTTGACAGCCATTTTGTAAATCCTCTAACAAGGTGACAATTCAGTTGAATTGTTTTAAAGACCTATGACAAGGCCACTTCTAATAGGGTGATTAAATCCTCTAATAGGGTCACACCTAATAGTGTGTTTTGTAACCTTTAACAGGGTTGGCTCCTAACAGGGCTCACTTCAGAAGAGTGAAAATTGGTAACTAGTTACTTAGTGGTTTTTCCCAAATTGGGTTTCCACGTTAAATCTGGTGTCTCTTATGTTCATGATTATTTCTTTATGCATGCATGTTAACCACTTTAAATGCTTAACTAAGTTAACAGAACATCTATCTAGTTTCAACATTATTTGTATGGTTACCGAGTGTCAGTAGCAATTTTATTTTAAGACATCCAAGGATCTATGAATTTATTTTTGTGGTAACTGATTCACCCCTCCCCTCTCAGTTACTCCATCTCTATTTTCAACAATTTATTCTTTTGTTACATAACTTTTATTTCTCAATCTTACTAACTTTTGAGAATTTAATATTAACAAATATCTATATACATGACCTCTAGAATCCTAAGAACAAGTACATTATTTTTTTTGCATTAAGAATGCTAAATCTTGGTCAAGTTTTTATGTATGATCAGCAACATTTTTTTGATAGTTAAGTTCTAAAATATTGTGTTAGTAATGCATGCAAAACCAATGCACTACACTCCTTTTTGTATTTTTTTACACAATATCTTAGAAAGATATAGTTTAAATGCAAAACCAATAGAAAATTTAGATTGATATAAAACATACCTCATTTGTTGATTTCAAATTTCTTTAAAATAATTTTTTTTCTCCAAATGCTAGAATCAAGATTTGCAAAGAAAAATAGATTTAACAAAAGGGTTCTAGATACTTACAAACATTATGTAGATAGTCATTGTGCCTTTCCAAAGCTACCCTATCTGTGAAATAGTGACAGCTTCCAATTGATAGAAATATTACCCAAAGAAATTAAGCATCTTCTATTCTACACCAAAACTCCAAGTCGAGTTGTTACTATCAAAAGATGTGAGCAGTCTTTCCAAAAGAAGAAGAAGAATACACACTATCACAAGTTGATAATTCACATCAGATCAACCAATATCCATAAGATCTTACTGAGCTATAACTCCACACATAACATTAAATTCTAGAACTAAGACCTAATTTCAAAAGTTAACATATTATTTATCATGAATTCATTGGGTCTTTATTAAGATTAGAAGATTATGTTTTAAGTGCTTAAATAATATGGCATTTATATATAATTAATCTTGGTTGTCAGACAACATAAGCAGGAGGCTACAACTTTGAACTAGGATAGCAAGTCAACCAACATATGTAGGTTTCATATAATAATAAATATACCAGCCCAAATGGTCCTTAACATTAAACTTGAACACATAAAAAATAGTTAGTCAAACTAATAAAGAGAGATAAACAACTAGACCACTGCAACCAAAACATGAGTGATGTTATTGTTAAGGTCTATTTGAGTAGTTATTGGTAAAACTATACAAATGAGTAGTAGAAAAATATTATTTAGGAGAAAGCTAACATTCATAATTGAAAATGGATTGACAGAAAAAAAATTACATCTAATATGGCTACTCCTATTGCCAAAATTGCTCATGTTTTCTTCTTGGAGCATTGAAGTCAATAGATAAAAAGATTGTTTTAGTTCTTCTATGCAAGAAAATAAAAATTGACATGTCATCAAATTCTTTTCACCTTTAAAGGGATTTAATTCATATTTTTTTCTATCAAAATTTTTTAATTTTGACACTCATAATCTCATATAATAGTAGCTTAAATTCTTCAAAAAATTAAACTTTTGGAAAAATAGATTGATGTTACATTCCAAACAAGAACTATTGGTTTACTAAAATTAACAAAACTCAAAAACAAATAAAACATCAAGGCATTAATTTTTTTCCTAATAGTCAAGAATACAAGATAAGACTAATGTAACATTGAGGAAAAAAACATAGCATCAAAGAAGTTCTAGTTCGAGACTTATACTCTCATATGCCAATTCTTATAATTAATATTTTTAAATAATTTTAAAGAGTAATGAACTTTCAGATATATAGATCAACTAGTGTTAAAGTGATATTCAAAATGCCAACTATTTAAGCTCTTCCTAAAAACCAATGGAAGACAATGATTGATCTCATATCATATGTATCTTTATAATTTGAAAGAAGTTTCAACAGAAAGACTCATATTGATTTAGTTCTCCAAATATTGAGCTCCTTAATAGAAAAATTCTAAATAAGAACTAGTGTTATTATTAAAACTTACAAATCTAAAAACACACTCCTATGCCCATATGTCATTGCTTAAGCTCTTCTAAACAATCACTATGAAGAAAAAAATTAAATAATTGATTTCATACCACATTTTTTTGAAAATTAAGAACTATGCCAAAAATAAAATTAAAAAATTTCATATCATATATTTCATAGCATACTCCTACTATCATATGCTAACTTTAAAAGTTCTTCAGAACATTGATCTTTTGGATAGAAAGACTAAACTTATATCGTAAACAAGAACTATTGTTATTGTTAAAACTAAGAAAACCTAGAACCAAACAAAATACTGACCATTTATGATTCTTTCTAAAAGTCTTAAAAGATAAGGATTGATAACAACAACAAATCCTTGTGTTGCGACAGTATGATAATAACAACAAATATAAAAATAGCTCATAAAGTGAGTGGATTCTTGCTCAACCCATTCATGGTGCCCTTCTTATCAAAATTGGGGTTAGAGATATGCTTGATGTAATGACCCTTTCCAATAGGCCACTAAAAAAAAAAACCCTAAATTTAATACACTGCTAAAAGTATATTGTTGAATTAAAGAAATAATAGTGCCAATGTATTCATTCAATGAAAACCAAATGTTTTTACAAATGATATGGCAATTTTCAGCACCAAAAAATTATGACATGGCACATTATAGAGAAACCCTAACTGGCTATATGCAATTGAGAACTTGTTGCAACTACAGATTGAAATCAAGAACTTGGATTGATCAAATAGTGGAGACTGAATGCTAAAGATGATATGATGAAAGTACAACTCCAACTGAAACTCCAAACTAGCAATTGAGCACAAGTGAAAGGACTAAAATATCCTTTCCACTACTACAATAATTTAGGTGATCTTTCACACCCTCAAAATTGCGCACCAATTGAGAGTTTTCATTCTCAATGGCCAATTGTGACTACTTGCAAAAACCCTAGGCTCCACAACACACATCAAAAAATATCAATATAAATCTCGATGATAGGAAATGAGCCCTCAATGCCTATTTATTCTTCTTTTGCCTTGATAGGTCGACCTCCTTTTTAATTTTTTCTCTGCTTCTTCCAACAACCTCTAGAAGATTTTTTTAATTTAATATATAAAGTTACCTTGTAATATTTTTTTTTTAAATTGATAACTTTATAATTAACTCCTCCAAAAAAAGGGACATGGATGCTACAAAATCACTTCTCCCTCCCAAGTAGCATCTTCAACAGGTAAATTTTTCCACTTAACCAGATACTCTCTGATTACTCTCCTATGAAGTTGCTTCTCTGTACTATCCAGAATGGATTCTGGCACTAAGATCAATTTCCCCTCATCATCCAAGGGAGGTAATACTATAGAAGGCATCACATTCTAACCCAATGCCTTTTTGAGGCATGATACATGAAACACATTGTGCTCTCTACTATCTGTGGGAAGCTCCAACTCATAAACCACCTCACCCACTTGCCTAATGATCCTGAATGGTCCATAATAGCGTGGCTTGAGTTTCTCTGCACCACTCTTCTTGAGAGTGGACTACTTATATGGCTGCAACATGAGGCAAACCATATCATTTACCTCAAAACTACACTCAATCCTCTTCTTGTCTGCATACTACTTTTGCTAGTTCTGAGCTCTAGGAATGTTTTCTCTGAGAGTAGCAACTATATCCTTACTTTCTTGTAATAGTTCACCTACACAGGGTACTCAACTGTCTCCCAACAAAAAATCTAAGAAACTAGGTGCCTCATAACCATAAAGTGCCATGAAGGGTGTCATTTGTATAGCCATATGATATGTAGTATTGTAACAATACTCACAGAGATATATCCATCTGAAGCTCGTTGTTGATCTGCCATATAATTCCTCAAATACCCTTCCACCCATTTGTTTACAATCTCTGTTTGACCATCAGTCTGTGGGTGATAACTGGTACTAGGTGTAATCTTAGTGCCACACAATCAAAATATCTCCTGCTAAAAGTGACTCATGAAGCGGTTTTCCCTGTCACTCACAATGCTCCAAGGCAAACCATGTAATCTAAAAATCTCCCTGAAGAAGACCTCTGCCACCTGAGTTGCTGAGTATCTAGTAGAAACAGGGAAGAAGTGAGCATATTTTGTTAGCCTATCCACCACCACATAAATACAATTATGCCCCTAGGCCCTGGGCAAGCCCGTGATAAAATCCATAGAGATGCACTCCCACTTCCTATCAGGAATAGGAAGTGGCTGTAGGAGCCCTGCTGGATAAGTCTGCTCTTGTTTATTCTATTGGAAAACATGACACTCATGCACATACTGCAAAGCATCAGCCTTAAGTCCCTTCCAAGTGAATTGTTCCCGTACTAACCTGTAAGTCTTCAAATACCTAGGATGGCCTGTTGTAGGTGAATTATGGAATTCTCTCAAAATCAATTGTTTCACTTTTGATCCTGGGACTAAGTAAATCCTATTCTTATAAATGATCAAATTATCTATGAGAGTGTATCTAGTGTTGATTGTTGTTCCCTCCACTATAGCAGAGGCCCACGTGTCTTTGGCATATTCTGTTACAATCAAGTGTCGCCAATCCTCTGATATATGAATCATAGAAGTGAGGTGTGGCCTACGGGATAAAGCATTTGCAACAATATTTTGTGTCCCCTTAACATATGTGATATCAAAATCATATGCCTATAACTTATTCACCCACTTCTACTGACGATCATTCAGGTCCCACTATCCCAAAAAGTGCCTCAAACTATTATAATCAGTTTTAATACAAAATTTGTTGCCCACAAGATACTGTCTGAATTTGGCCAAGGCATGCATGATGGCCAACATCTCCTTATTATATATGTTGAATGATCTCTCAGGTCCTCTGAGTTTCCTTCTCTCATAAGCTATAGGATGCTTTTCCTTCATGAGTACAGCACCAACTCCCTCTCCAGAAGCATCGCATTGAAGCTCAAATGAATTTGTGAAATTAGCCAATGCTAATACTGGGCATGTAGTCATTATTTTCTTGAACCGCATAAAATAGTCTTGTGCCTCCTGAGTCCACAAAAATCCTCCTTTCTTCAACAAATCTGTCATGGGTGTTGAATGTCATGAGTAGCCATTGACAAACCTGTGATAGAATCCACATAGACCAAGGAACCCCCTTAACTATGTAAGGGTCTCTAGTGGTGGCCAATCAACAATAGCATGAATCTTTTCAGGATCCATTTGCACTCCTTCTGCACTAATGATGTGTCCAAGATACAATAGTTCTGTCATCCCCAAATTACATTTGGACTCCTTGGCATATAAGGACTCCCTCTATAAAATGCTCAATACTATCTCTAAGTGCTCTAAATGTTCCTGCCATGTCCTGCTATAGATCAAAATATCATCGAAGAATACCAACACAAATTTCCTCAACTAATGGTGGAAGACCTTGTTCATAGTGGACTAAAAAGTGGCAGGTGCATTAGTCAAACCAAAAGGCATGACTACAAAATCAAAATTCCTGTAATGACATTTGAAAGCAATTTTTTCAATATCCTGCTCTCGTACTCTGATCTGGTGATAGCTTGATCTCAAATCAATTTTTGTGAAATAACAAGCTCCATGCAATTCATCTATCAGCTCATCGATGTGTGAGATGGGATACTTTTTCTTTATAGTTCTCTTATTCAACACCCTATAATCAATACACATTCATAGAGTTCCATCCTTCTTTTTTACCAAAACAACAAAAGATGCAAAAGATGACTTAATTGGTTTGATGTGTCCCATTGCTAGCAACTCCTTGATGGTCCTCTCAATCTCATCTTTGAGTCTTTTTGGGTGCTGGTATGGTGTAATCATGACAGGCTTAGCACCTTCCTCCAACTCGATAATGTGCTCTATACCTTTGTCTCGTGGCCTGCCTGGTGGAATCTCACTGAATACCTTCCCATACTCTATTCTCAATTTTTGAATATTTGGATGATATTTAGTCTTATGTTGCTCCTCCTGGGTAGGCATCAAGGCACACATTTCTTCCCACTCTATATTATTATGCTTGGCTAATCTCTCCAACTACCTAAATGAGATAGTCCTGACATCACCATTACGGATAGCCTTTAGCACATGAGTCCTGCCATCCACCACGAATCGTATCTCCATATCCTCCAATCTTAAGGTAACCTCCTTCAAAGAATGTAGCCACTGCATCCCAAGTACTATGTCCATGTCACCCATGTTGACCACATGATAGTCTACCTTAAACTCATAATTGTTTAGGTGCAAAGGTAGATCTTGTACCCTCCTATGACAACGAAGAGTCTATCCATCAGCTACCTTGACTCTTAGTCCCTCAAACTCCTCAAAATCTGAAAGATCCCTCTCTTTGAATACTAGACAGACGTGCCTCCTATAAATGTATCTCTGGAGCCTCTTTTTTCTCAACACTATCTACCTCTTACTCACCCTCTACCTCATCAAGATCCTCATCATGGTTCTCTGAGCTGTCCAAATTTGAACCTTCGTAATAAGCCCACATCACCCAATTAGCCTTCCCATGAGGCCTCATAGGACAATCATGACCAAACTCATAGGGACCTTTGCAAAAAAAGCATAGCTACTTCCTACGTAGCTCATTAAGCATTTCCTTATCCCAAGGTGTAGCTGGCTTGCCTTTTGAGTCACTAACCTTCTCTTTACCCTTGTTGAATTCCCCTTTGTTATCTCTAAATGATGAAGAACCCTTTGAACTAAACTGGTTTGTTGGAGCTGCAAGTTCCATACTAGAAGCTTTCTTCATGGCTTCCTGTAATGTAGGAGGATCAAAGGCCTTTACCCACCCCTTGAGTGGTTCAATTAATCCCTCTATGAATAAAATAACTAGCCTCCTTTCTGAAATGTCAAGCACCATCACTGCAAGCTTCTAGAAGTTGTTGATAAATTGTTCTAAGTCTCCTGACTGTCTAAACTGGGCTAACTCCCAAAAATAAACTTTAGGATTTTTTTTATCAAACCTTTCTATCAATCTATCCACAAACTCCTGATAAGTGGTTACTTGATTGTGTTGCAATGTGATCATGCCATGTTTCCACCAATCATATGTTGCCCCATCTAAGTGTAAAGTGGCATACTTGAGTGCTTCAAATTTTGTTATAGTATTCAGAGATAAGAAAGTATCCACCTTATGAATCCAAGCACGAGCAGTCATTTTTCCACTACCATCAAATGTGGGTAATACCAACTTGTTGGTGACATGTTGCAAATCACTGTGTTTATCTACTTGCTTCTTCCTAGTAGATCTATAGTTCAGGTACCTGTCAAATGTCCATCCATCCTATACATATTATGGTAATAAATCTCACTCATTCCTTGCTTGTCAAAGTTCATCTACAATATCTATTACCATAGCATTAGGTGTGTGTGCTGGAGTTTCTTCTCTGAATGTAGGATGTGTGGGTCTATCAGCTATTCCAGACTGTGTCCTACGTTGTGATCCTACTATGCTCCTATCATCCTAGTCATTATTATGATTATTCCTCCTATTTTCCCCAATCAAATGTTGCATCATAACCATCATTGCTTGTGTACTTGCCTCTATTGACTGTAGCAGCCTCTCCTATTGCTATAAAGTCTCATCATCTTGCACACTTTTGGATGGGCTTTGAGAATTTCTCTTAGCCATATTCTTAATTATGTTGGTTCTTTTGTAAACTACATTAAATGGTGGCTGGGTAACCCTATTAAGCTAGCAGGAAACTACTCTGATACCACTGTAATGACCCTTTCCAATAGGCCACTAAAAAAAAACCCCTAAATTTAATACACTACTAAAAGTATATTGTTGAATTAAAGAAATAATAGTGCCAATGTATTCATTCAATGAAAACTAAATGTTTTTACAAATGATATGGAAATTTTTAGGACCAAAATATTATAACATGGCACATTACAGAGAAACCCTAACTGGTTGTATACAATTGAGAACTTGTTGCAACTACAGATTGAAATGAAGAACCTGGATTGATTAAATGGTGGAGATTAAATGCTGAAGATGATATGATGAAAGTGCAACTCCAACTGAAACTCCAAACCAGCAATTAAGCACAAGTGAAAGGACTGAAATATCCTTCCCACCACTGCAATAATTTAGGTGATCTTTCACACCCTCAAAATTGCGCACCAATTGAGATTTTTCATTCTCAATGGCTAATTGTGACTACTTGCAGAAACCCTAGGCTCCACAATGCACATCAGTAAATATCAATATAAATCTCGATGATAGGAAATGAGCCCTCAATGCCTATTTATTCTTTTTTTCCTCAATAGGTCGGCCTCCTTTTTAATTTTTTCTTTGCTTCTTCCAGCAACCTCTAGAAGATTTTTTAAATTTAATATATAAAGTTACCTTGTAATATATATATTTTTTAATTGATAACTTTATAATTAACTCCTCAAAAAAATAGGGACATTACACTTGACGCAATGCCATAAAATCTATTAGTCTTAAGGCACAAATTATATTATGTCCCATTGCTTTCAATCATTCTACATTATATGCCAAGATGGAATTTATTGCAAAATGAGTTGCTCCTAGAATGCAATGGTATTAGCATATGCAAACAATGAATATTTTGATGGTTAACTCAACTATATGAAGAAATATGCAACCAAATATAAATAATTCTAAAAATAATTTGTCTCTATTAAAAAATTAATATTATAAATATAAATCTCTTGTATCTATGAATTTTATAATTTAGACTACAAAATTGACTCCAACCTAAAAAATTGAACAAGCTTGGCTAACTAGCAAAGAACTGCTTTTACTTGCATGTTATCCCAAAGATAACCATCTGGGGGAAGCGTTCCTTGAACATTCTAGGCACTTATTAATATTGTGAGTAATATCATAAAAACACATTAGAAAATTCAAATGAGTAAGATTTGACTTAATAGCCTGTAAGAAACTCATACCTTTGTAACATGATAAAATATGAAAGAAACCACTTTACATAGTAACACAGTAACAATTGGATTCCAATTTTCATAAAAATTAATATGCTTTTTAGAACATTTGTGTGGAAATATAGACACCTTAGTTTTAGAGGAATCCACACATTACTTTAGTTGTCTTTCTAGGTTTTCTTTAGTTTCTTATTCTAGGTCTTGTATCTATCAAGCTTATTGTGAGGATATATAATACATTGACAAAAAATTGAACAAAGACACATAATGGAGAGGACTTTTTCTACAAGGAGCATATCTATGGTCCAAAAACTTTAATGTCAATATTTTTAATTGGAACACCAAAATTGCCATGGGAATTAAGCAAGTTTGAGTAAGTTTTATGCCAAAACTACATTCTTATGTTGTGGTTTCTTAATAGATGGACCACATTTCTAATTCCTCTTTAAGGACACTACTAAAACACATATTTATTTTTGAATTTTCTATAGGCTTCTTCTCAACTATCTCACCACTAATTTTTATATTCTAATCTTGAGAAATATGTCTACATTTAAACAAGTACAATGCATTAAAGGCTGCTTATAAAATACCTAAATATTAGCTTTCTACAAATTATGTTATATTGAGTACCAAGATGTAGAATATGAAAGTACAAAAAGTACTAGGAAATATTATAAAAGTTAGATTCATCAAATTATTTTACTATCATAGATTTATTAGTAAATAGAGAAGCTCACACCTAAAAAAAATATAGCTCCATTTTGTTTAGCATCCATAACCAAACATTCAATATAATTAGTAGAGGATTATGTGACGATAGGGGTGATATCAAAGTTTTCTTCCAATGGGCCAACCACCATCTTGGCAACTTTGGCTTTCACCTTCTATATAAGTGCACCTGACAAAAATTCTATTACAAGATCTACCTTTACTAAAGGACACCTCTAGTCAATAAGAAAACAAGATACAATGTCATTCTAATAAGAAAGATGAGATACATAATTATTATGTAGATCAGTAAAGATGATACCTATATGAAAAGCCCCCTTTCACAACATTGGTTTTTGCTAGGTCAATATATGTATCCTATAGTTTAGTACAAGCATATTTCAACCAAGTTCCATCTAAAGGGGAACCATGCTTGAATTTTTTGAGATTCATTACCAATGCCTCCTCCTGTAAAACTAAAAAATGTAAAGAGAAAGGAATTAGTGATTGAATAATATATAAGTTATCAAATTATTATCAGTGTACATATGCAATTTGCAATAGGGTCCAGAGACAAAATGGAATGAGTGATTAAATAGAATGCCAATAGATTTAGCAAGATGATAATTATACATATTGGTTGTTACCAATATACCTGATGCAATTTACACCAAGGTAAATAGTAAGGAAGTCCCCAATTTTAGATCATTTCCCTATAACACAACTAGTGAGACCCTTGTGAAATCCAACCAAATGAAAATAATGCACCATGTGTAATGCATACATGCCAATATTTCTAAAAGTCTCATATATTGATAAATATAGGCATGGAAAAATTTAAGTGATTTAGCATTCAATGTAAGCTTGACTCCTTAATCATGAATTTACTATCCATATGATTTTTGCACATCCATTTTATATATATAAAATTATTGTAGTCCATGACATAAGTCTCTTTGATTTTTTTTGTCAAATAATTCACCCAACTATTTGCGTGCTTCTACACTTTGCATATACTACTATTGTTGTTGTCCTTGAGATGAAGTCTCTATGTGGTATTATGTCAAAAACTCAATCTAGCTTATGCATGCTTTGACACTTTACATACATATTGATAAGATAATTTCCAATTTTTTACATATCATTCAAGCACAAAATTCCTTGAAACCAAATATCTATGAGGCATTTTGTCAAACTAGTTGTAGTGATTATCCATTCATCCACACTTTTAATGCACGACAATTAGAACAATTGTAACTAAATCTGATGAAATGTATCTAGTATTTTTCATTTGATTAATATCCAAAACCTATTCCAAAAATAATATTGTGGCACAGGTTGGAAGAATGCATCAATTCTTGATAATGGTAGCTAGGAATTTTATGAAGTCTCAATAATATAAATCTGCAAGCCTTAAAATACACAATAGAAGTTTAATCCAAGGAAAACCTTCGAGAATTTTCTTCTAACAAGAGGAAAACACATCAAATTTGTCAAAAAATAAGATAAACCCTAGCAAGCATAAATTTCCATTATGGCTATTATTGACATGGAAAATATTAAAAATATGTGATGTTTAAAACATTCTCATTGTCTGTTATTTGAGGGAAAATTCCTTTGAGATCTAACATCTTTCTATTTTGTAGAGCCCAAATTAAGATCTGATTAACTATGTGCACATTTCTCACCCGCTAGCTTTTTCTTACAAACTTCTCTAATGCCACACCATTGAGATCTACACATTTTTGGATTAGAACTTTGTGGGTGTCATAGAAAAGATTTTTTGAGGTTGTGATTCCTATATGAACTTGCAAATATTTTTAGTTGACAGATGAAGCCCAATTGCCTTTCGAATGGATTTTGTATAATTGGCAAGGCTACGAGGTCTCATGAACTTTCCTTACCTCAATTGTGGCATGTCAAAAGAATTAGGTTCCCTTCACCAATAACCCCCATTCATAAAACTCATAAACATAACATTCTAAGAGAAAAATTAGCCAAAAAAGTATATTAATTAACCTATCATGGCCATTAGAGAAGAAAACTAAAGTGAGGAAGGAGGAAAAATTAATCTCTATGAATGTGTGATAGAGAAAATGGAGATAGGGAAATGAAATCTTTAGTCTATTCTTATTATACTTTTTTAGTGGCAAAGGATTGTAGAATGCATGCCAATAAATTATTAGTGTGGACTTCTAAAAACCTTCCATTGGTTCATTATGTGTTATCGCTTCTTCCACTCACAAAGAAGATACACCAATGACCATTTGTGAATTACTTCATGGTAATTGAAACCCTTTCTAGCCATGGGTATCCACAAATTAGAAGGAAGTGAAAAATTAAAATGGAAAAAATGAAATAAAATTAGAGTTTCACACCTTAACATCTTTTTGTCTTATGTTTCTTTATTATGAAGTGAAATGGGGAGAGGATTCAATTAAAATTTTCACATTATTAAAACTCTATAAATCAATGTCCAAAATGATTAGTACATTATTGTGATTTGATCACTTATCCGAACAATAGAGTCATCAATAATAGCAAAACTGTAGATTCGATAAGACTACTCATTCTCTAGTTTTTGTACCATGTAGTATGCTAGTGAGGTCACTTATTTTCTCATTATCTCTTTCTTCTCATCAAGAATGGTTAAGATTTGATTGTCAATTTTTTCATGTTTCATGTTGGGTGGGGGAAACACTAGGTTATTGAGACAAAATGCTCATCGACACTCTAGCTTTTTTCATGATTTCCAAATTGAATGAAAGATCTAAAAAATAAATATCATAATAGTCATAATTATTAAACATGAATACTTTATTATTTAAAAAATATACGTACATAAATTATATTAAATGTTAATTTTTAATAAATTAAATTATACTTATTATACTCAAATTTCATAAGTTTAATCTATTATATATATATATCATAAATTCAACTTGTTGTAAGAACATGATTCATAACAAATGTTACTCCAAAATAATTGAACAAAGTATGGCTAGATTTGCAAGTTTTTCTTATTACATTTTTGAGTTTTTAACTATTGCAATCATTTACATAGTTATTATTCAAAAACAATAGCAATTACATTCTTTAACTTTTATTACACATTATGTTAATAAATTATTGATATTTTTAATAATAATTTGAATCGTGTTTAATTTTTAACTATGACTATTAGAAGCATATACAACTGGATTTTTTATAGATATTAGATTTAACTATTAAAATAAATGAACTCGTAAAATAAATGAAAAATTAATAATTAATAATAACTTTTATGTTAGTAAATTTAATTCTTATGCAAACCTTGTCTTTAAAATAATGTATTTAAATAAAGATAATAAACTTTGTCATATAATTACATGTCTAATGTCTATATTAAAAGTGGATTGTATATTTTTTTATTAAAAAAATAAAAGGGGATCATTCTGTAAGAAGTCAATTTCTACATGTGTGACCCTTATTGATAACCATAACCTATAGGAGTTAGACGTAGAAAAAACATAAGAAAATTTAAGTCATTTGTTTCCTCTCTATCTAGTGTTGGTAGATAAACAGGCACATGGAATTATTATAACATGTGATAGGGAGACATTTAAGATCTATTTTTAAAACAAAGCCATGAAATTATCATTAGTTGAACAATAACTACACTTCATGACTTGCCTTCACATCGACTAGGTACACACTCACCCTTATTTTGATGATTAATTATTAGTGACCTATTATTTAGTCATTTATTTAATCATTAATTTAGTCACTTATCTTTGTCTAATCTTGTGATTTTACTTGATGATCAAATTAGTCATTTATTTAGTCACATATTCTCACAAATTGAAAAATGTTACTAGAATTTGATCACTTTTATTCACATGACTATAAATTTTAGTCTTGTGACTAAACATTTTAGTCATGTGATCATTTATTTGCCAAAATTTTACTAGTGTTAGTAGATTCGCTTGGTCGCAATAATGGGCAACTAACTTGACCTTAAAAATGACTAAGTGTTTGACACTAATTGCCAACATGACTTGGAGATCAACAATCTCCACCTTTGACATTAGTAGCAAAAACACTTTCTCATGATTTAACATTCCATCCAAAATTACAAAAAAAAAGTACTCCCCTTAGACTGTGACTCAATCTTCATATACATGAGTTCTAACATACTCTTAGTTCAAAATGAGTATTAATTACATTCAAAAGTGTACATTAAAAACTAGCCAAACATGATGTCGTACCTTCCTAATTATTTTCATCTTGTGACTCTTATTCCCCCTTGTGAAAATCATCTACTCCCCCTTGTTTTTGTCACTCATGGTTGCTGGGCTATAGGAGTCAAACTGTATTTCTCCAAAAAGGGTTTTTGAATATGTAGAATTATGGATAATGCATTATCCCAACTAGATCTCATACATTCCAAAACTTGAATTTTGATTTCTAGTTAAGCAATTAGATCAACCAAACTGGTCACAATAGAGAGATGAGGATCTCTTTGTACTAAAGCCTTTATAGATGTTCATTTCCTTTGAAGGACCTCCAAATGAGGTATTAACATTGTCTAGATGGAGATCAATTTAGCCCTTATTTCACCATCCTTAGCCATCAATTTAGCTACTCTCCCTTGAGAAAAAGACAAATTGTTAAAATGAATGGAGCTTGATCTTGCGTCCATGCGCAAAGAATGTCTCATTAACTTTAAAACTAACTAAAACTTCTCAATAAGATGTTGGTTTTCCTTTGTAAATAATTCTATATCACAAATCTTTTAATACAAAGAATGGACATTTTTTATAGCTACCTCTAAGTTATTTGCAATGCTAGAGAGTTTAAACGATTTTATTACAATCTTGTTGAAACTTTCTCCACCACTTTGATCTCAAACTTCTTTTTAGACCACCTCATTAGTTTCTCATTAGCCTTTATATCATCATTTTTTACCTTTTCAACAATGTGAACTAACTAATCTATTAGAGGTGTCTTCTCATTAATACTTTGAATATCAAATACATCAACAAAAATATCTTTGATCTCATGTAGTACTTGTCTATGTTGATGTTCTCTTTTCATTTCTTCTTGTTTTGTCTTCCTTGACAACACATCTCACAAAATTTGCATCTGATCAAGGATCATATTGTCAAGATAAAACTTTGGAATCACTATGACCTCATCAAGTTTCACTAGCTTCCCAGGTGACTTGATCATCTTCTTCATCTTGTTCACCTTGGGTTTATTGGTACTCGACAGGTTATCTATAATGATGATACTTTATCACATAGCTTTGACATCTCTTAAATTTTAGTGTCAATACTAATTACAATTATCTCCTACTAAATAGATACCACCTATTGATCAAGTGTAGAAGTTGTCTTTATTTTAGTCATTGAGGAAGGTTCTACACTAGGCATCTGAACCGATGCTTGACCAACCTCTTTCTCTTTTGGCTCTTATTTCTCCATGGTCCTTAGTGGTACAACCCCATTTTTCACCTCAACATGAGGTCCTAAGGAATTAGCTACAAACTGATTTCCTTGAGATTGGATACCCTCATCTCCTTTTTCTTTATCAATTACAAGATTGGCCTTAGGAGGTGGATGCAAAAGTGTGATTAATGTATTTCCATATCCTTCAGTATTCTCACCTTGTATGCTTTTATCTTCAACTATGATTATAGTTATTATTGAACTATCAGGTATAGAATCTATAGTTTTTGTGGTCTCTATCCTTGGATAATCATTAACTTGCATCAAATTTGGACTTATGCATGGTAGAGGTGTGTCTGAGGTTGCCTTATAATTGCTTCACTTTTGAGTTCTTCCTTGGTCAAGGCATTGACATCTAACTATGTATCCTCAGTTGCATCCTCAATAGTAACATCATCTTGATGCTCACTTTCCTCTACCTTCTTCCTTATTTCCTCTTCCAAGTAATTAGGCTCATCAAGATCTTCTTTATTATCAAGTTCAACTTGACTTGATGTCCCTTCATCCTTCTACTCTTTATCAGAGATCATGCCAAAAATAATTTTCCAAATCAATTTGCTTTTTTGAACTACAACTTCAATTTTATTATTTAATTCAAAAAATGCTTTTTTTTTGGGAACAAATATGTTTCTATATTTCTCCATTAATTTGGCAATCTATTTCTTATCCAAATCAAGCATTATTTGTGCCAATGTAGCCTCTCTTATTTTCCTCTTGGTCATTATACAAAATTTCCATCTCTTGTCAATTTTTCTCTACAATTCTTTAGGTATGATATTTCCAGTCTCTAATAGTGTCATCTTAAAGGTTCTTGTCATTTCTATTATGGTGTCCTCTATCTTTGTCTTATCATTTTTACTCATTCTTTCAAATTTAATGAACTTACAACCTGATAAACCTGTACAACTTTTGATGTTTTGGAATATTTCATCTATATTGGTTAGATGCTTATGCAAAGCTACCTTAAAATGACTAACATCATCTGAGTCAATTTTCTCCTCATCTTCTACATCTTCTTTTTTCAAAACTAATCTCCTTCTTAGCTTCTTACTTGTATGGCTTTGTTATGTCTTGGGTGGCATTTTCTTTCTCTTACTAGAGCTCACCCATTTTCCTTGTTCAAAATTCTTCTCCAGGGTCTTGTTTTGAGACCTAGCCAATGTTGTTGAGGTAGTATCCTTTTTTCTTGGTTTTTTTGTACTAGGAGGTGTAGGCTTCTTCAAAATCTTCTTTTTAGAGGGTCAACAATGATGACTTGCTTTCCTTTCTTGGCTTCTTTCCTGACTACCACTATTTCTTTACCTTTCTTTTATGCATGTTATACTTCCTCTTCACTTTCTCCCTCATCACCAGATTCCCCCCCTCGCCCCCCACCCCCCAACCTTGTGTGATCTATAGTGGTGCATTCTACTCTCCACCTTGGCCCAATGTCTTCTCAAGATTTTTTACCATTTTCGTTCTCTTTCTTTCCAAGGTTGCAATTTTCAAGCCAATAGTTATCTTTTTCTAGCTTCCTCATACGTCCCAAATATTTGAGCATTATTGTCAACCTTCTCTACTAGTAATGGTCTTATAGCTATAGATATTTCATCAATATTTACTTCATAGAGAAATGGCCTCTACCCGTGGCATAACATCTTGCAAATAAGTATAATCAATATCCACAATTTTAAAAAAACATCATTATAATATTGTTCAACTAGGGATACATGAATTCTACTCCTCTTTCTCATCTTTTTCTTGAATTCATCAAAATAATTATCCATAACATTATCAAAATTTGCTCCAAGTTGTAGAATAAAATCACTTATCTATAGTGTCACTGGTTGGTATTGACTCCAGACAACATTTCCAAAACTAGGCAAAGTATTTTAAACATAGAAGAATATGTGAACAATCAAGGAACTAAACTTACACATTTTGTTTTTTGCCTTCCTAATTGATGATAAGTTTTATTCCAATTGAGTCAATTGTAATTTGGCCAAATAATCTGTATGATCCTTCTTTACTATCTTCCATGCCTAGTTAGCTACAATATAAGGTACACTATGTAACCTACTTGGTTGAATTTGTGTGCAATTACCCTTACCAAAAATTAAATTTTTGGATCAATGATGGTAGAAATAGTCATTCCACATTTGCTCCACATGGACATTGTGTTTTCCTCAATTACCTCCTTACTCTAGCATCATATAGTTCTTTTCCCTTCAAGAGTAGGGTATCCTGTAACTCAGTGGATGATCTCTTTGGTAAATTTTACTAGCCCATTGTCTGACCATACTTTCATTTCATGAACTCAACTTAAAACTATCTTGATCCATTTAATTTTGAAATCATGAGGGAATTCTAAGGCACAGACTAACCCTTTGTCAGCAACATGCTTGTGCTCATCTTTCAATGCTCCATTTTTGCACAACTTTTTATATTCCTCCATCAGCTCATAGTCTCCAATCTCACTAATATGGATTTACATCATGAATCATTATGACCTTGGGTGGGATCAATGGTAGGGAACTCAAGGGATCTCCCTTCATTGTAATCTCTGGTACACCTCAAAAATTGAGAGGTGGACAAGCACCATTTATTACCAATTGGACATTCCTTACCTCCTTATCTTGCTTCTTCATTTCAATAGTTGAGTTCATCACCATTTCTTTAGGTTAGAGTTCAAAAATACAAGTTCTAAGTAACTCAGTAACAACAACCTTTTCAACACTTCACTATACTTGTCGACGACATGCTACTGAATCTTCACAAATTTTGCACAAACTACTCGTCCAATCACTTTAAGTGACTCTACTATTTCTTTGATCACTTTGTGAGTGGAAATGAACTATAATATTCACTATATAAGTTCAAATAGTTGAATTGGGTCTTCAATAAATGTTCTATACTCTGGTGGGTGTAATATATCTATCTTAGTCTTCACATGAGAACTCAATTAACACAATTCCTTCCTTCCATCACTTAGTCAAAACCATAACTGAGTCACCATTGACACTTCCTTACTTAACTCATTCAATATAAGAGCTTGGTCTATGTTGTAGAACTCGATCATTACAGGCATAAACTCTAGTATCTCACACCAATTGTGTATATGGACTATTTTCTTGGATCTTGCCTCTAATCTATCCTAATGCATCTTATATTATGTAGATATAGACTTTAGAACATCTCATGTTAGGAATTGGTGTATAATATAATATTCAAATGCATAGTTCCTTACATACTTTATTTTCTTAGTTAAAAGTAGTGCAACCACCTAATCCATTGGATTGGGTGATCTTAACTTCACTAGTTCCACTATTGCTTTCTTCTTCCTTCTTTTTCTAGGTTTGGTTCATCTAGTTCCTTGTCATCTCAACAGTATTTTTACCTTTTATTTGTTCATTTCTAGGTGCTAGCGACTTAGTTTCACAATTTCTTCTCAAGTGACCAATCTTATGACAACTATAGAAAACCAAACTTATATTCATCCAACTCTAGGATTTTCCTCTAAAATGTGTCCCAGTACAATTTTTGGCAATATGTCATCTATTCTCCACTCTTTTATGATTCTACTTCTTCAGTAGATGATAGGTGCTCGATATAGCCTAGTTCAGAGGTGTCACTGGATCTTCTTGGTGTTCTCATAAATTCCTCAAAGAATCTCACAACTCCATTAGGTTTTTTCATCCTCTTAATAAGTTCCTTCTTAGATCTTAACACACTCCTTAGTTGATCATTTTTTGATCTCATATTTACAATTTCCATGTCTTTCTTATTCAAACCTTGATTTTCAAGTAACAATTGATTTACCCTATCCAACTAATTTCTTGTGAGCTTATGTACATCAGATGTCCTTTCATCAAGTCTAGTGGTAATTTTTGTCTTGTCTTCTTCTGTCATTATCTCATCTTCCTTAGCTTTCCTTTCAAGTTTAGTCACTTCATGTAGTCTTACTAATATGATTTCATGCTCTCTTTTTAGTCCTAAATTTTTTTATGCCAAATGTTATTCCTCTCCAATAGGTCTAAAATTGCTAGATCACTTTCATTAGAATTTCTATCGAAAAGTAGTCCTTCAGTGTCTTCTTCTTGATATTGAGTGTCATTTTTCTAAATAGCCAACTCTTTCCTTCTCTTTAAGGATTTCTTCAATTTCTCTCTTGTTTTTTCAAGTTGTTGTAGTATAATTTGCCTGTCAAGCTTCTGATTTCCAATTATCTTTCCCAACTTGTAGGCCTCCATCTCCAAGATCTTAAATCTCGAGTGGTTAGACTTCTTCTAAGAGAACTTTTCTCTAATACCAATTATTGGAAGTCTATTGGTAAAGTAAGATACTAAGAGGGGGTGGATGAAGATCTATAAAACTTTTGTCCTTTGAAACAAATCTCAAACTATCACCATAAGCCCTTTACTCAACAACATCAAAAATCACATAAATAAGTACTACAATGATATCTTTGATCTACACTCCCAATCACAATGATAAGCTTTAAATTTTTGAATATCTTTCCAATTTTTTTCTTGTAGAGGGGTTCTAGCTAACCCCAAGGATAACAAGGATTAGCTATAAAGTCCCAAGGTTGATTTGGTGTGTGTGGTGTTTAGATTCTTGTGATTTGTATGTTCAATTAGGATCTAGTATCAAAGTCTTAGGAAAGTCAAAAAAAGAGTCAAAGGTTGACCAAGACTCTAAGGAGTTGATTCTGGATCAAAATATGCAAGTTAGGATAGGGAATTGTCAAGTGAGCAAAAGTTGTAAAATTTTCTCATGATAACTTTGCAATTTTGCAAAGTTGTCATGACAACATTTCCTAAAAATTAGGAAATCACCGTAATGGTGTACTAATCCTAGCCTAAGGGTCCAAACATGTGGGAATATGATGTATAATGTTAGACAAACCCTAATCTAATAGTTGGGAGTAGCATTGTATGAACTAAGGTTTGGAAGAACAAGAACTAACTATTTTTTAGTAAGAGAGTTGTTAATATCATATTGGTTTTGATGAAGTAGTGAAAAAACACTTAGTCATTATTGAAAAAAGTAAAGTGCATGTCAAGCATAATTGTTCAGATACTACATGTCAAGTAATATGACAGTTAGTACCGAGCACTAGTAGGTGTCGAGCAGTCAATATGTGTTGATTCATTTAGGTGTCAAGCCAATAGAGGGAGCCAAGTAAATAGTATGTATCGAGTGATTATGGTGACGAGAAAATAGAGTGTGCTAAGCTATTTAGAAGTTGAGTTAAAGTATTCAAAGCATAATGAAGGTTGAGCATCAAAGCCTTTGGATGCCAAGTGAATAGTTTATGACATAGATGTTTGTAATGGCATAAACTTTATGTAAATCATTTTTTGGGCTCACATAATCATATTTTTTATTATAAGAGATAAATATGGAGTCATTTAACAAATCTCTATGCAATACATGAAACCAATTAGATTGAGGAAAGCATTAGGCGGCATTAAGGATCAACCTCAATCATTGATCCTTACCTAATCAATCACCACCAATGTTTATTTAAGAAAGGAAAACCCTAAAAGGTTAAAAATGTGCGAGGAGATGAATGCTAAGAGTTTAGAGGGTATTCATGGTGGTTTAGATGGCTATGATAGAGTTATACATTGCATAATTAGTTTGAGAACAATGGAGTAAAGAAGTGAAAGGACAAAGGAGACATATCTGAAAGGGAGGATCAAGGTTTAGATAGTAAGGAGCAACAAGGTGCTAATTTAAGGATCATAGTGTTGAATCATTCTAATAGGTGATATAGAGAAAATCTCTAAACTGAGTAGTCCTAACAGGCTATTGTAAATATCTTAACTGAGTGCTTACTTTATTGTAAGTTTAAATCCTCTAACAAGATGAGACCTAATAGTCTTTGTAAGCCTTTAACAAGGTAGATCATAGATTATGATAAAATATATTGTAGCCATAATTGGCCACACTTTACAACTATAGTAATGAAGATTTTTGGGTTCCATCGCCACTCTAGTTTTACCTTCTCATTGGAGTATTTTTGGGTAAACAAATTTATTGTGTTATGCATTATTTACCTTATGCTATGGATGTGATGCATGCTAAGTTATTTCAATTTATATGTTAAGTTATGAGATGGATGTCGGTGATATGTTTTAAGAGGCAAAAGTTTTTAAGTGTTGATTCAACCCCCTCCCCCTCTCAAAACATACTTTCCCATTGTTATTTCCAACAACTAGTATTAGAGCTTTGTTCTCTAGAAAGGAAAGTTTTACAGCTTTGGAGGTAAGATCTTAAAGATGGAAGTCTACAAGTTGGAAAAGACTATTAAGAACCAGAAGATTGAAATATAGATTTCCCTACATCAACTCAAGGAGGCAAGAGATGAATTGTAGAATTCATTGAAGAGAAGAAAGGAATTGGCTATTCAAAAAAATGACACTCAATACCAAGAATAAGACACTACTAGATTATTTAAGGATAGAAACTCAAATGAATTTAATGTAGCTATTACAAATTTAATGGCAAAGAATGGAACCCAAACTAAAGAAGTTAGAAATCTCAAAAGAGAACAAGAAGTACAATCAGTATTTCTATGTGAGATAACTAAAAATAAAAAGAAAGTTGAGGAAGAAAAAGTCATAATTGAAGAAGACAAAAGAATACTAAATAATAGACTTGAAGAGAAGACATCAGATGTGCAAAAGCTTGCTAACATTCAATTGGATAAAATGCATCGATTGATGCTTGAAAATCATGAATTGAATGGAAAGTACATTGATCTCAACCCTAAAGTCATAGAATGATCTACTACAAAATGAACTAAGAGCGAAAAAGTAATTCATTGAAAGATTCAAGAAACCAAGTGAAGCCATAAAATACTTTGAGAAAGAGATGGAATCACCATGACCCAATAATGATACTACTAGATTGGGATACACTAATAATGAAGAAGGAGAATAATCTAAAAGTGGTTAGGAAAGGAATAAAAAAGGTAAGAACTACAAACCCACTTGTCATAATTGTGGAAGATTGGGTCATACAATAAATGTTTGCAGAAGAAAAACTGTCAATCAAAACTCCAAGCAAAAATACAGAGGATACTAATACAACTACAACAAACAAGGACATCTAGAAAATAAATGTAAAACCAAGACCATGAGCAATCAGAGATTTGAAGGATGTTGCTACATTGTCAAAATTATGGACACAAACATGTGAATGTAGATCAAAGACCAAGTGGACATCAAACAAACAAACAAAGGTACACCAAAATGGAAACTCCTATGATTGGGACTACAACACAAGATATAGTTGTCACTATTGTCAAGAATATGGACATGTTCCTAAAAATTGCATAAGGACACATTTTAGAGGCAACTACAATAGATGGTTGAGTGAGATTACATGCTTTAGTTATCTCACAACTAGTCACGTTATCAAAAACTATCCAACTAGGTCACTAGCATCAAACAATGAATCTAGTAAAGCTAAAAAAAAGGTAAATGTTGAGAAAGTGAAGGTGTAGATGAACAAGACATGGAGAAAGAAGGAAGAGTGTAGTACATAAAGTCTAGATGAGGTCACTTCATCCAATGGATCAGGTGATCACATCACCCCAAACTAAGAAATAAAAGGTATGTGTGGAACTGACATTTGAAAAGTTATATTTGCATCAGTTCCAAATGTTTAAGATCTAAAAAGAGTAAATATGCATGAATCGATTGCAATGAAGAAGTTAAGAGTAAGAGTTATTCTATAGGTATATTATTTTCTATGTTGTTTCCAAGCGATGGACACAAGGCTAGTATGAGTTGAGCTCACTATGTTAGCCAAGCATGTTGAAAATCCTATGATAGACAAGCTTACAACTATGTAAGCACTGAGAAATTAATGCCAAATTTGAAGGGTTATATAGTTGATTTTTTAATCATTTGCACTTACCAAAGTTTTAAGAGAATGAAGAGCACGAAGGCAAATTACAAAAGGAGATTCTAGTGTTTGCAAACTAGATCTAACTATTATTCGACACCATTCTAAGAATTCAAGAGGTATTCATCTTGAGTTAAG
This sequence comes from Cupressus sempervirens, assembly GCA_028749045.1. Taxonomy (NCBI): domain Eukaryota; kingdom Viridiplantae; phylum Streptophyta; class Pinopsida; order Cupressales; family Cupressaceae; genus Cupressus; species Cupressus sempervirens. The sequence goes on along the minus strand of CM053789.1, from coordinate 524,591,862 downwards.
TTACATTATTTTATTTATCACAAACCCTAGGAAATTAAATTGGCAGCTAGTTCTTTGTCTACTATTAGGAAAGAGGGGAAATAATTTTTCAATGTTCAGTTGATTAGAAATGATGTTAGTCAGTCCCCTTTCTAAGCAACTCCTGACATTGCATACAAGGGAGATCCATTTGGTGTGTTATCTATGATACCACCAAAGGTTCTCATGATATAGGATGTGAGATGTTGCTATACTAGAAAGATTGGAGAGGTGGGAGACATGTAGATTAGGGAAACCTACCAGAATCTATGTGACAATGATGTTTTGAGGGAAGAGAATAAGATTGTTAAGAGAAAAGGGTTAATGCGTAACCTAGACTTTCCTTAAATGTTTAAAACAAAATGGATTCGTATTGTTCAAAGTTGTATACATGACAACTAGATTTGGATCGAGGGTGGACCAATCAAGATTTCTAAGAGGGTTGTGCATATAGTAACAGGGTATCCTACCCTTGACTGATTGAAGAGAATGTAGAGTGATGCAAAGGAGGTTTTTGAGAATAATACATGTGCCATGTAGAACAAGAGAGGGATGTCAATTGACACTATTTCAGATCCCATTGTTGCCTTTGTAGTTAAAGTCATTGCCCATAAGTTCTTTCAGTCAAGCTGACTAAACAATGTTTCCTGTATGGCAGTGGACTTAGGTTACAAAATTATAAAGAGAGATAATTCCTATGACCTTGCTGAGTTACAACTACAACAGTTATTAGAAAACTTCAAAGCCATTAGGAAGACCAAAAGTGGAACTTGCAAGTTTGGTTCTTTGATTGTTTGCATATTTTTATATGTGCAAAACATATTCCCCACCTTTGGTAAATTGTATTGGAAGACCAATATGTTAGTTATACAATACTTTTAGAATTCATTGAGCAAATTTGAGACAATTTTGAGTTAGTCATGACTAGTTATTTTGAGGATTTTAAGAAAACTATGAAACAAAGATTTAGGATTCCTATATCATTAGTGGAAAAACATTACAATTATGTGTGTTTCCTAGGTGATGCATATTATACATATTTGCAAGCAACAATAACCAAGGTCAAATGGTTAAAACCCTTGCCATATGAAATCAATGTGGATGAAGCATCATAGCCTTAGTAGTAAAGGAAATTGACAAGGATGCAACATCCTTTGGAAATTATGATGAGGCAAAATCTAGGATAACAATTAATTTATAGATTGCCTCTATTATAAGAAAGAATAACAAAATAGTTAAGAAACTAAAAGAGAAGTTTAGTGAAGGTGACGAGGAAGCAGTAGTAGTAAAAAAAGAAGATGATGATGATGAAGAAGAAGAAGAAGAAGAAGAAAAATTCCAAGCACCACTAGAACTTACACAAGGCCTAGGAGAAGATGAAGATTTTAATGCAGAAGGGTCAAGGGAGAAGAAGTCAAGGAAGCACCTAAGGTTGCTAAGAAAAAGAGGAAGGCAAAGGAATAGGCAATGGAGAAAGAGAAACTCAAGAAGAATGTGAAGTAGTCACATAAAAAGCCTTATGTACCTTTAAGAAGGTCAAGCACTAGGGTAGCCCTTGCATAGGCCAAAGAAATTGCAAAGCCTAAAGGAAAAAGAGCAAGTGACACAGTAAACCTAAGCCAGCCTACTCAAAAGACCTTCAAGAGAATAAGGAAGAAGTAAAAGCCACAAGAGAATTGAGATGAGGAGGAAAAAAAGTTTGATGACTTGAGTCAATTTGAAGTGATAAGCCACAATCCCTCTTTTGACATTGATAACTTGTGTGAAAACATTAAAAACAATATAGATTTGTCAAGTTTTACACATGTTGATTTTGATATCTAGGGAGTGTTGATAAAAATAAGGTTGAAGAGGCCATATATGATATGTTGGCTACTTTCAAAACTACTCTACTAGAGAATGCCAACTCTTTGCCTAAAATTCTTTATGATAGAGTTGAGAAAAAATGGCAATTTAGTTTGACCACTTGGAGACAAATAAGAGAAACTACACTAGCCCAAGTTATGCCTAAATTGGATAAAAGGATGATTGCCAAAGTAATGGAGAAGCATAAATGGAAATTTTCTCCCAAATATAGAGCATCCCATATTCTGAAGAAGAACATAGAAGATGTGGTAACCAAAAGTACATCAATTTGGAAATCTATTTATGAGTTATCCATTGTAGCAATAACTAAGAAATGTGAACAAGAAGAGCAAGAACCTGATAATAATGAGGAAGAGAAAGATAAAGAGGCGAACCCAGTCAAGGAAGGTAATGTGGAGGGTACTGAAGGAACAAAAAAAGAGGCAAAAAATGAAGAAGAGAAGAAAGATGTATAGGATACACAAATGTCGAGTGCTAGTCCCCCACATGATGGCCAAGAGAGTCAATGGGACTCAGTGAGCATTAAGGATGTTCTTGATAAAATATCATAGAATTTCAATCCTTTGACTAAAGATGATTTGAAGAAAATTTTGCAAAACTCTACCAATGCAACACTTTTATGTAGTAATTCAATATTGATGAGAGTGCATGAAATTGAAAAGGTAGAAGTTGTATCTATAGAGGAGAAACAACAAGTTACAACAAATGTGCCCCCACCAACTACAGAGATAAAGGATAAGGAATCACATGATCTTCAAAGAGATCAAAGGATAAACTTGGAAAAAAAGGATGCTACAATTGAGACACCATCTATAATGCCAACAATTGTCATTCAGAAGAAAGAGGTAGAAACATGACCTACATATGCATTAGTGCCAAGCCTAAATAGTTTAGGTTTATCAATTGTAGTGAGTATTGAGAAGGATGGAAAAAAAGTGCATAAGGGTCAAGAACCAAGTCCTGTACCTATTCCACCATCACAATGTGAAGTCCATAAGGAAGTAAAAAAGGCTAAAGAGTTGAAGTTGACTACTAAGCTTGAGGATCAAATAGATATATAGACTCTAGTTACATTGCCAATTTCTACATCTCCTCTCAATCATCACACTCTTTAGAGGTTGAGTACACATGCCACACCATTATAGATATCAAGGTCAAGTTCCAACACACCCAAGAGTGTTGAAGTTACATCATTTGAGGATGTAAGTTTAGATGAAGTGATTGAGCTACCAAAGTTTGATTTGAACACAATCACAATTGAAGAAATGAGCATTCTTCGAGATGCTCTATAAAGGAAGAAGAGGTAAGAAATCTTAAGGAGGGAGCATAAGAAAAATAAAGTGTATGAAATCAAAGACATATTTTTTGATTCTTTTAGTCTCCTAGAATGAATGAAGGTAAGCCCATTATAGAGCAAATTATCACTATTATGGACAAGATAAAGGATGAAGACCTAGATTCTAATGTTAAATTATTAGAATGGTTAGAAAGAAAATTTCATACAAAGGTTTTAGAAAAGATATCTAGTGCTATTGCACTAAGACAGGTTGATCTTGCAACCAAAATGGAAAGTGTGAAAAAGGTATTAGAGAACATTTTCACTCCCTAAACAACACTACGCAATGTTGATCTATTCACTAAGGAAAATCAATAGGCTATTGATCAACTGTAAGGATATCTACAACTCATAGGTAGTACTTTCAAACTATCTCCTACTAATAGTCAGATACACTTTAGAGGTTACTAACAACTCAAAGTATACTTGTCAAGTTGCAAGAAAAAGATGCCAATATCATATCTACTCTGAATATTATCCAATCAATATTAACACCTCACATGGAAGTGTTACACAAGGAACTAGCCTTTGCAGATACTTTGATGAAGAAATATTCTCAAATTTCTACTCATGAAGGTTTAGTCAACCTAGCTTCTAATCTTGAAATATAGATTCATTCATTAGATGTGGCATGTGATAACTAGGATGCAACATTAAAGATTATCATTGAGTTACACAAACCATTCCTAGACAAACACACTATAAGTGTACAACCCAAATGACACAAGTGTCAAAAAAGGGGGATATAAAGTTTTGGGTAAGTATTTTTCCAATTTTGAAGGAAATTTATCAAGGCCGCATATCTACTTAGCAGGAGTAATGAATGAAGCAAGAAAAATGAATTATTGATTAAGGGGGAGCAATAAGATATGGAAGATAGAAAAAAATTGCAAATTTTGAATTTTTGTATTGAAGTCAAGCAACGAAGAAACATTATCTGACTTATGCATTATATAAGAATTTTTATGCCATGACAAAGTGTTTTTTCCACTCATGCCAAAGGGGGAGATTTTTAATCTCAAATTGGTTTTTAAAAAGTAGTGACAAAACACTTAGTCATTATTCAGCAAAATAAAGTGCATGTTGAGCATAATTTTTTAGATAGTACATGTTAAGTAATATGACAGTTAGTACCGAGCACTAGCAGGTGTCAAGAAGTCAATGTGTGTGGAGTCATTCAAGTGCCGAGCCAACAGAGCGAGCCAAGTAAATAGTATGTACTGAGTGATTTTGGTTACAAGAAAATATAGTGTGTCAAGTTATTTAGAAGTTGAGTTACAGTATTAAGAGCACAAACTTCTATGTAAATCATTTTTGGCTGACATAATCATGATTTCAATTATAAGAGATATGTATAGAGTCATATTATGAATCCTTATGCAATACATGCAACCAATCAGATTGAAGGAAGCATTAGGTTGTAAGAAGGACCAACCTCAGTCATTGGTTCTTACCTAATCCATCATCACTAATGTTTATTCCATCATCACTAATGTTTATTTAAGAAAGGAAAACCCTAAAAGGTTAAAAATGTGTGAGGAGAAAAATGCTAAGAGTTTAGAGGGAATTCATAGTAGTTTAGATGGCTATGATGGAGTTATACATTGCAAAATCAATTTGAGAAGAATAGACAAAGAAGTGAAAGGACAAAGGAGACATATCAAATCAGGATGATCAAGGTTTAAATAGTAAGGAGTAGATCTGACATCAAGTAGCAAGGTGCTAATCACAAGGATCATAGTGTTGAATCATTCTAATAGGTGATACAGAGAAAATGTCTTAATCAAGTAGTCCTAACAGGCTATTGTAAATCTCTTAACCGAGTGCTTACTTTATTATCAATTTAAATCCTCTAACAAGGTGAGACCTAAAAATCTTTGTAAGCCTTTAATAGGGTAGACCTTTCATAGTGTAGATCATAGATTATGATCAAACTCATTGTAGCCATAATTGGCCACACTTTACAACTGTAGTAGTGAAGATTTGTGGGTGTCATCCCCACCCCATTTTTATCTTCTAATTGGAGGGTTTTTGGGTAACCATATTTATTTTTATTATGTGTTATTTACTTTATGTTATGGATGTGATGCATGTTAAGTTATTTTAGTTTATATGTTAAGTTATGAGATGGATGTTGGTGATATGTTTTAAGATGCAAAAGTGTATGTCAGAGGAAACAGAATCCATTGGAGAAAGCACCATGGTCACCAATGCAAAATTGAAAAGGGATTTGTCAGAACAATGAGAGAAGAATAGGATTCTTGAGGAATTTGTGGAAGACATAAAGAAAAAACTAGAAGAGGTTGTAGAGATTGTAGGAAAGATGAAAGAGTAGTTAGAAGTGGATAAAGACAAAGGAAAGAGTTGAGTGGAAGAAGAAATAGAACTAGAACCAGACCCTCCATTGGAAGAGGAAGCTTTCATCAAATTTTTGAAGGGATTAAGTGGTAAGGCACTAGAAGGAATTCTTATCTTCACTAGAATGATTGATTCATAATTAGTTATGGAATGGATTGAGGGTATGGAAAACAACTTTGAGTGTGATGGGATGATAGAGGCCCAAAAGGAAGATAGCCAAATCAATGTTGACAAGCATTAACTTGGTGGAAATTGTCACAGGAAGAAAGAGAGAAGGAAGGCAAGAAGCCAATATTCAATTAGAAGACTATGGTGGATAAATTAAAAGAAAATTATTTCCTAGAGGATTATGACATCCAACTACACAAGAGGAGACAAAATTTTAGATAGAGAGATCTAGAAGTGGCTTCCTATACTGAGGAGTTTAAAAAACTAAGCCTTAAGTCTAGAGTGCAAGAAAGTGAAAGTATTAAGGTTGTTAGGTATCTAAATGGCCTTAGATGGAATATACAAGAAGAGCCAAGTCTCTTTACATTTACTACCCTCCATAGTTGTTATCAGATGACTATTAAAGTGGAATACAATTTTGAAAAGAAACAAGACTCAAATACTAGTAGAGGAAGAGGAAAATATTCTAGAGGTGGACATAAAGGCAGATCTAGTGGTAGAAGCAATGTGAATAAAGGCCAAGGGGACTCCAAGACTATTGAACAATCCTGTGAACCTAGTAATAGGGGTGTTTATGGAAGAGGAAGAAGTTATCCCAGTGGTGGAAGAGGAAGATCATGTGGATTTGGAAGAAACTCTCATTTTACTTCCATGAAATGTTATAATTGTGGGTGATTGGGTCACCCTGCATATAGATGTCCTAATAAGCCAACATCCTCACCAGGTGATAAAAAGGATTTATTATGTCCAAGAGGAAGACTCTTCTAAATAATCAAAGGTGAATTTGGATTCAAAGAATGGTAAAAATTTGATGGTTAGAAGGATATTGATCAAAGAACCTACCAAAGATGAGCATAAATAGAGGATAGCTCTTTTTAGGGTCACGTGCAAGATATTGGGAAAATTTTGTAGGGTCATCATTGATTCAGGGTCTACTAATAATGTCATCTCAGAGGACATAGTACAAAAGTTGAAGTTAACCAAGATTCCTTATGAGTGTCCCTACAAAGTCACTTGGTTTAAAAAAGGGCAAAATATATTGGTAAATAATAAAGTATGGGTTACATTAACCATAGCAATATGACAGCTAGGCACTCCATAATGGCAAAGAGAAAAAGTACTCATTCAGGAAGAATGGAGTAACTTACAAGATTTAGTCTATGATAGAAGAAGATGTAGTGGAGAAGGAAGAATCCAATATACTTTTGATGAGTGGGAAGGAATTCCTAAAAGATATGAAGAAAGAAGGAGTTGGCTATGATATATTGGTGAAACCAAGGGAGGAGGAGTCACCTATACCGAAAGAAGTGAAGCAACTATTAGACCAGTTCAAGGACATTATTTGCGAGGGTACAATGGCTACATTACCACCTAAGAGAGAAATTAGTCATCATATTGAATTTGTTGCAGGGGCATCATTGCCTAATAAGGTAGCATACAAGATGACACTAGAATAGAACAATGAGATAGCAAGGCAAGTTCAAGATCTTTTGGATCAAGGTCTAATCAAGAAGAGTATAAGCCCATGTGTTATTCTAGTGGTATTGACACCTAAGAAGGGAGGTAAGTGGAGAATGTGTATTAATTCTAAGGAAATAAATAGGATAACTATTAGATATAGGTTTCCTATTCCTAGAATAGAAGATTTAATGGATTTCTTAGTGTTAGGATTAAACCTCAGATGGAAATAACAATTACATACAAATATAACCAATATTAGAAAATAATAGATCACATAGAAAAGAACACAAGACACCAAGATTTAACATGGTTCACCCAATCCTTGGGCTACGTACACCAAACAACAAGTCCAATATTATTACAATCTAGTGATTACAACCTGATTACAATCTGTAATCCCTTATAGCTCAATATTGCTACAAGAACCAATTTTTGCATCACCTTATGAAACAATCCCTAACCCTAAGCCCTTTTGCACAATTATTTACCACTTTAGGGTTATGACATGTTGGCCATACATTGGTTAATATAAGGTTTAGGGTTACAACATGTCAGCCATACATTGGCAAACATTAGCTATTGGTAAATAGTAGCCCAAAACAAAAATTCGGGGCATCCCCAAAGAATTTATGAAGTGTGTACAGTACTTCCCTAATTAGTCACCACAAACTAACAATCTCCCACTTGGGGATTGATTAGACTCCACACTAGACAAAAATCTCCCACTTGGAGACTGACCCTATAGCAATACCACTACCATATAGGCCTCCCACTAGATCAAACCACCCTAGACTGTGTTATTATTTTATTCATGTTCAGTCTAGAAGACCAACCAAAGCTGAAGAGGAATTTAGCTTCTCCCTTGTCACTACCTTTTTAAAAATATCTACTAGATTTTCATCTTTATGTATCTTATCCAACTTTAATTGTCCATCATCCAAAATTGACCGAATGAAATGGTACTACGACTGAATGTGTTTTGTCTTTGAATGGAGAGTAGAATTCTTTGCAAGATGAATGGCACTTTGGCTATCTGTAAACAAATAATTATCCCGCTGAGGGTGTCTCAATTCTTCCAAGAAGAATTGAAGCCATATCATCTCCTTGGCTACCTCTATAGTAGCAACATACTCTACCTCTTTAGTGGATAAAACAATAACCTTCTATCACCTAGAAACCTAGTTCACAGCTGCCCCACCAACAATAAATACATAGCTTGTAGTACTCTATCTAGTATTAATATCCCCTACCAAATCTAAGTCAACATAGCCCTATAAATCAGGAGTAGAGCCTCCAAAGTGTAAACATTTATTAGATGTTCCTCTCAAATAGCTAAGAATCCATTTGACTACATTCCAATGCTCAATTCCTTGATGACTCATATACCTACTAACGAATCCCACTGCATGTGCAATATCTGGCCTTGTATATACCATATCATACATAAAGCTTACTATAGCTGAAGCATAGGGTACCTTGGACATCTTATCCTCATCTCCTTGTGTCTTGGGACACATGTCCTTAGTCAACTTCAAATGACTAGGTAAAGGTGTGCTAACAGCTTTAGCATTCTCCATAGAGAAATGTAACAACACCTTCTCAACATAATTAGCCTAAGATAGCATCAATTCCATGTTCTTCCTCTCTCTGAAAATCTTCATACCAAGGATTTTTTTTGTTGCCCCAAATCATTCATAGCAAATGCATGTGCTAACTGGCATTTTAGCCCCTTAATGTGATCCATGTTAGACCCAACTACAAGCATATCATCACCATATAAACATAAAATAATGTAGCTATCATCATCCAACCTCTTAAAATAAACAAAATGATATGAATGGCATCTACTATATCTATGCTCATGCATAAAACTGTCAAATTTTAGATACCATTGCCGAGGTGCTTGCTTTAAGCCATATAAACTTTTCTTCAATCTGCACACTAAGTTCTCCTTACCGTTTACCATAAGTCCCTGTGGCTAAGCCATATATATCTCTTCATCCAAAACACCATGAAGGAAGGTTGTTTTAACATCAAGCTACTCTAAATGAAAATCTTGAGTTACATCAACACTCAAGACATGCTAAGTTTGAGGCATATCAAATAGATGGAATTGCTACAGTCCTACACCTTCACCATTGAAAACAAGAAGGGAGTCAATAATAAGGTTGTAGATGGACTTAGTAGGGGTTTATCACTATCCAAGAGATATAATTCAAGGACCTCTACAAAGGAGATGCAAACTTCTTAGAGATTCACAAGGTATACACTAAATTTGATAATCATTTTCATAGTGAATATGTTGACTACACATTACATAATAGTTTATTGTTAAGAACAAATAGTTGTGTGTTTGAAGAGGTTCCATGAGGGAGAATCTCATCCAAGAGAAATACAATGGGAGTGAGTGGGCACTTTGGGTTGAACAAGAACCTGGACTTAGTAGAAAGATTATACTATTGGCCTAAGATGCAAAAAGATGTAAGGAAATATGTGGAACAATGTGGAGTGTGTAAAAAAAAAAGTAACATCATCAAATTTAGGTCTTGTTGTCACAAAATTTTGCACCCTTGCCTAAAGTTTGACCTAAAGACAACCTTGTGAAACATGGAAACAATCTCCAAGTTGTGGGACTTGAACAATGAGATTGGATCTCTGGAGAAGGTTGGCTTCCTCACTGTCAAGATGTACCTAACTACTTCTTTGAAAGAAAAGGGAGAAGGAGATCATGAAATCAAACTACCTAGTCTAATCTAGAGGGGTGATACACCAAATAGTATGTTCAGTCTTATCTATGCTAGAACTGCCCATTTCATCAATATAATCCCAAAGTACACATATTCAGTCTTTGCCTCAACTCAACAATCACATTTAGATCAAAAACCAATATAATTTTATAAGGAGCTTCACTCTATATCATTCAAAGGAAAGATAGCTACAACATACAAGTTGAAGAATAGAAGAAATGCATTAACAAAAGGCAAGAAGGTATTGCACAATATATTAATGGAAGAAAGGGGTGCAACAGGGACGTATATTCATTCAGAGGCAAAGGAAATTATATTTTTACACTATGTAATACAATTTCTATAGAATAAGAGAGAGACCAACACTTGAAAGAGTCACAAAATTTTCCTTTATAGATTAGGCATAAATGAGAAGACTTCAACTAAATACCTAAAACTCAAGAATTGTCTTCAAGTTGCAGGGAACAATAACTACTAATCTTGGAAAGGTTTTATAGGATGCATTTCCATATGCAGAAAATCTAATTTTTTTGCATGTAACTCAAGCCTTAAAGAGACAAGAATGACAACCATAATAGCTCTGACTGATAGATGGATAACCATGGTGGTGGTAGAATGAAATTTGCATTTATTCGGTGTTGAGAACACCAAAAGAGGTTTGCAGGAAATTGAAGGATTTTTTCACCATCAATGAGTTGCTTTGAAAGTGCTTACAATAGTGCCAAGTCAGATGTTTCACCGAGTCAATTGAACTCTATAGTTAACCTTACCATGTGGCCTTATATCTTTGAAATGTTCCACCGAATCATCTTACTTCCAGCTCAAAAAAAGGGAATAAGTGTTTTCATGTCTTACTTTAGGGCTCATGATCTTATGATCAACTTTAAAATTTAAACCCTTTGTATCATCTCAGGCAAAGAATTTGGCCTTTACAATCTTATGCTCACTTACTTATCGCATGGCCAAGGTTTCCCTTCAAATATTTTATGATCTCATGAGCAATAGCTTATCGTAAGATTGGGTTGTTAGCTGGAATTGTGATCTTATGCTTATCATTTTATAACCTTTTCATAGCATCACCAACATGTTTCTTAGCCCCTACGACCATATGACACAACTTTGCATAGTAACGAGCTTTACCTTTTCTTTCCTTATGATCCCTCAATCGTAGCCAACTAACCTTGTTGTGACTTTGAAAGTTTCCCTTCGCCCATTGTCTCTCACTTCCAATCATACATTGGTGTTTATCTCATGGCATCATAAACCTTCAGTGCTTGCTCCTACGATCTTACAATCATTGTTTGTCATATCTTTGAAAGACTCAATTGCCATGTGCCTCAAATTCTTTATGTTCATGCACTTGACCCCACCATTCCACATGTTTCTACATTGCTTTCTCACTTTAGTTAATCTTTGTGCATCTCTATAAAGTGAGAAAGAGACAACCATTAATCTTACAAGATCTAATGGTCACTATAAAACTAAAATTCCTTTGTCATAGTCAACACCTCTGACCAACCAAAACACATGTCACTATGTCAACTCACTCTGAAACATTTCCTTTTGTAGCCCATACCTAAGTATGGTTCCACTATATTCACACATTGAACACTCACTTTCTTTCTTTGGATATCCTTCATGCAACTTCAAAAAGTGAGAATACGAAAAGCATTGATCTACATCTGATCAACAGCTTGGAAAATATATCATTTATAATGCTTGGAGAGGTACCCATCAGGATAGGTGTCAACTCATCACTTCCTTTCTTTAGCTAATTTTTATGCATCTTCCAAAAGCAAGGAAGCGACAATCATCGATCATCTAAGATTTGATGATCACAAAAAAAACTCCCTTAGGTTAAGAAACTAAAAAGAAGCAAAGGGTGGGCTAACCAAAGGAAAACCTAGGTTGGAGATGGGTTAGATGATAAGGAAAATAGACTTTCCTAAAAAATATTTTAAAGAGTTGCACAAAACTTTATAATAAAAGGTTTTTTAACAAGTTTAGGGATTTATTTAAAAAACCTTCCCATGCATATTTGAAAATGTGAACAACATCAACCAATCTTAGGGTTCTAGGGCATAAATGAAATTGGGACAATATAGTTAGGGGTTGGCTAAAATGACCAACATTTTTTATGACTCAAAGGGGATGCTTGCTTGCTAAGCATGGACCAATGGCCTTAGTAGTTTGTTAGGCATGAAATTACAAAACTGGGCCGTATTCTGTAACAAGAAATGGTAACCTCTGCATCTGCAAAAACCTCAAAACCTTGCTATTTCACAGAGAAATAGCTTGTTCTCAAGCACTTATTGAAAATTGAGAAACTACTCTATTATGTATAGAAACCCTTAACCTTCCCTAGAAGAAAGGCTTAAGGTAAATTCCATTGACTAGAATTGGTAGAATATCACCATCAGGCCTGGATAATTGAACATCATTGGCCTCTTTATAGCTGGTGATAACATATGGGCCACTCCATATAGCATCAAACTTCAAGTGTCTACCTAGTTTAGCTCTGTCTACATCCCACTTAAGAACAAGGTCTCCCTCCTTGAAAACCTTATCTTTAGCCTTCCTATCAAAACTCCTTTTGACATATTACTGATGTGTCTCAAGTGTCTACATGGCTTGTTGTCTTTTTTCTTCTAGTTAAATTAATTCTATCATCTTGACGTTTATGGCATTATCTTCAATTAGCTCCAATTGATGAGCTAATTTAAGAGAGGGAAACTCTAGTGAAATAGGAAGTGTTGCTTCCCTTCCATATACTAGCATGAAGGGTGAGTTCCTAATTTTTCTCTCAGGTGTAATCCTATCAGCCCAAAGAGTTGTTCTTAACTTTGAATGCCAACACCTCTAATTATCTTCAATTGTCCTTTTGATAATCCTAATTAGGTTCTTGTTGGAGGACTCAGCCAAGCCATTTCCCTAAGGATAGTAATTTGAGGAAGTGCTCAAATGGATACCATGGTCAAATTCCCAAGAGTAGATTGAGTCCCAACAAAGGACTTGGCATTATATAATATAATTATTAAAGGTACACCAAACCAAGTAACAATTCCATCAAGGAATTCCACTATTGAAGTCTCTGTGGTATCCTTCAAGGCTGCTACTTCTATCCACCTTGTAAAGTAGTCTATTGCAGTTGAGATCCACTTGTGGCTAGAGCTGGAAGGTGGATTGATTGGACCAATGAAATCTATCCCCCACTAGGCAAATAGTTAATCAACCTAAATAGGATAAAGAGGAAGAGTTTCTAACCTTTTTTTACCTAAAAAGAAGGCATACTTCTCACATTTCCTTACATTTTTATGATAGTCATCGAAAAAATTTGGCCAATAATAACTAGCTCTCATTATCTTTATGGTTGTTGTTCTAGTTGAGAAGTGGCCACCATCAAGACCATCATTAAACTATTTGATCATTCTATCCATTTGATCAGGGTTAATGCATCTTAATAGGACTCCATTAAGATCTCTCCTAAAGAGAATCTCATCCACTAGGAAAAAAGGAATAGACTGCAATCTAAAATAACTTCTTTTAGCTCTGTGTAATCCTTGTGGATATCCTCTTCCCAATAAGAAGGTTGTCATATCATGTATCCAACTATTCAAATTTTCATCCTTTGATGGTTTTTCATCCTCTAATATTAGTGCAACCTCTTCATTCATTTCCTAGGATGAAATCATCAACTCACGCAATCCTTTACCTTTCACAAGCTTTGTGATTTTGATGTCAACATCATATTCCATGACCCTCTTGATCCATCTAGCTCTTTTCTCACTAATATATTTGTTAAAGAGGAACTTCTTCACACTTGCATGTGGAACTAGGAGCAAGACCTTGCTATGTGATAATAGATGTTTGAATTTCTTTAAAGCTCTTATAATAGGAATAGCTTTTTTTCACATAATTGTAGTTTTCCTCATAATTCTTTATCCCTTCATTGAAAAAGGCTATAGGTTGCTCTTCATATTCATGATTCTGCGGATATGCTTGACTCACCCCCAAGGGTATAGAGAATGAAATTTTTATCAAAGTTGGCATTGATAAGGGTAGGAGTTGATGCTATTGCTACTTTGATTTCTTCAAAGTTGGCTCTCCCCTCCTTTGTCCAAGAAAAAATCATATTCTTCTTTAGCATTGTTGTAAGTGGTTTGACTATGGTAGCAAGGTTAGGAATGAACCTTCTTACAAATTTTATTCTACCAAGGAAACTTTACAGCCCCTTCTTATGGATAGGAAGTGGAAGAGAAAGGATTGTTTTTACTCTTTTTAGATCAATGGTTAATCCATCCTTAGACACAATATGTCCTAGAAACTTTCCTTGACTGGTGGCAAACACATACTTGCTTGGATTTAAGGACACACCATATTCCCAACACTTGATGAACACCTGCCTCAAATGACCAAAGTGATTTGCCACATTCTTTGAGTAGACTATTATGTCATCAAGGTAGACCAGCACAAAATTCTCAAGCATTCTCTTGAAATCCATCTCCATTTCTTTTTGGAAGGTATAACCTACGTTGGTTAATCCAAAAAGCATTTTTCTATAGGCATAAGTGTCCCACTTAGTAGTGAAGAATGTATTGTATCTGTTAGACTTCTGGACTAACACTTGGTAATAACCTGAAAACCCATTGAGGAAGGAAAATATTTCAGAGCCACTAACCTTGGATAATATTTGTTCCATGAAAAGGAGAGGATGGTGATCTTTGAGAGAGGCCCTATTTAGGTCTCTAAAATCTACACATAATCTGATTTCTTCACTCTTCTTTATAACAAGAACAAGGTTGGCTACCCGAGAGGAATGCTTAATAGGAAAAATAATATTAGCCTCTATCAACTTAGATAGCTCCTTGTTCATCATAGGTTCAATCTTGGGATTGACTGGTCTTTGCTTTTGCCTAATAAGCTTCACATCACTATTTAAATCTATGGTATGTTGAAACAAACTTGGGTCAAAACCCTTTAAATCATCATATGTCCATGCAAATACATCATTGATTTCTTGAAATAAATGAACAAAATTTTCTTGTTCATCTTTAGAGCATACCTTTCCCAAACTAATAACCTTTCCATTAGTAATGGAAGCTGGTATGTGATCATCTTTGTTTGTAGCTAGGTTTAGAACCTTGCTTTTTTCTTGATCATCAGGATTGAAAACACCTTCTAAAGTGATTAGACCCTTAGGCAACTTGTTGGAGCTAAGGTTCATGATCTGATCTCCATATTGGCTTTGTAACTTGGACTAATTCCAATTAGTAAATTTTGCTTCACCTTGTAGAAAGTTGACAATTTTCTCATTAGAGTCAAACACCTGCCAATTGGTATAATTATCTAGAACTATAGGTCTTACAACTGGTTTGATGTTTTGCTCTCTTTTTCCTCAACATGCTCTGGTACATCATAGTGAGCACTAATTTCTGCAAGTCTATCAACATGTTTTTTCTCTCTTCTAGTGTCACTTTAGATGTCAAATTCTTGGAATCCCTTAAGAAGATCTGAAACTCTGTGCTTGTATGATTTGAGAATATTATTCTTTGTGATGTTTTGGCTCCTTACTTGGTTAACAACCAGCTCACTATCTCCAAGGACCTTTAAAGATTTGATCCCCCTCTTTTGTACAATTTGGAGGCCTTGAATCAATGCCTCATATTATGCTTTGTTGTTAGTACAACTAAATTGGAGCCCATAAGAGAAATGAAATTTCTCCAAACTAGGGGA
Source organism: Cupressus sempervirens (assembly GCA_028749045.1). Lineage (NCBI taxonomy): Eukaryota > Viridiplantae > Streptophyta > Pinopsida > Cupressales > Cupressaceae > Cupressus > Cupressus sempervirens. The sequence continues at coordinate 524,576,175 of CM053789.1, read as the reverse complement.
GATAAGCATCATACTAGCTCCTAAGCCATTCTTGTTTCTTGATCCATCAAAGAAAATGCTCCATAATCCATCGATGTCCTCTTTTCCTTTCATGAGATTAGGAATAGGAGCACCATTCTCCAATATGTAATATGTACCAAGGCTTATTTATAGAGCTTCTTGTGCTGGATCAAATTGAAAAGCAGTGGTTCATTCCTCTAAAAGATAATAGGGCACCTTTATTAGAGAAGTAGTAGGTTCATGTGTCATTCCCTCCTCATCTTCTTCATGGATTGTACTGTTTATAGGGCTAGGTGTGTAGGTTTCTATGTGGTTAAGGGATAAAGGTTCTACCCTTACAGAGGCTTTTGTCTGATATCTTGTTTTAAAGAACATATAGGATCAATCTGATGCAATATAACCACCTATTTGTGTAGTGAAGTCTCTTGAAAGACAAATGGAAAAATGTGGAGGAAGCTCAACTACTAATATGTCTTGAGTGACAGTGCAACCAAGGCATACATGCAATGACATTACCATATTTTTTTAGGATCCCTACTATTGTAACAAAGCTACCATATAACTGAAGTACATCTCTAACCATTGGTTCATATTTAATACTAAGGAGTTCAGCTACACATTTAGGCATCACAAAACTACTATCTCTAGAATCTATCATGCAATTATGAACTATTATGTCCCCCATAATCAAAGAGATGTAAAAATGAGGACGCTTATTTTTCTTACTTGTGTCTCCTTCTTTTTTTTGTTACACAAAAAAAAATTCCCCATCTAAGGTGGTTGAATAATTTGACACCTTTATACTCTTTAACTCTTCTTGTAGTAGCTCCAATTGTAGTGGCATAGTGAGAACATCCCACATAGGAATATTAACACTTGTCCTCTTCATATGATCTATTATGTCAAGGGGAATGCCAACTAATTTGATTGGAGCCTTGGGGACTATAGGAACTGATGACTATATTTGATCAGCTTGAGGTTTAGTAGACCTCTTGTTGCTTATGTTTTTCTTATGTTGGGAAGCAACATTTTATTGTGCATTTATAATTAAAGTATGAGGGGCACCTAAGATTAAATCCTAGTTTGATGGAGGAGGTGTAGCACTCTCAATAGCTCTTCTCTTTCTTCTGCTATTATGAGCTATAGCATCATAGTTATCCTAGTTAGCATGACAATGTTCCTCTAGTTGATGGTTCATAAAAGAACAGTCACACTGTTGTTGTAGGTGAGAACTATCAGTGGATTGACTAGCACTATACTATTGTCTTGCTTCTTGATCCTGTATGACTAATGTTTGATATGATTATGCCTTATGGCATAGGCAATATTCATATAAATAATTGCAAGAAGGACAATTTTCTTTCTCTTACAAAATTTTTTTTTGAGCAACTTATGTCCTTATTGGATTTGTGCTTGTATTTTTAGAAAAAGGCATTACCCATAGGTCTACTTTGATTGTATGGAACATAACCTTGACCCTAATTTGGTAGCCTATTATATGTTGGGTTTTGATAATGAGGCTGAAAGGGCCTATTACCTTGAGTGTTTTGCCTTTCTAAGGTCACCACCTTGTTGCTCATCTTTTGCACTGATGAGAAGTTGTCCTCTAGCTTCTTTTCTAGATTGGAACCTTGATCTTATAGCTTATTTTCTAGATTAGAACCTTGATCTTGCAACTTCTTGTCTATATTTTGCATCAAGGCCTACATCATGTTCTTCAACTTTCCCAACTCATTAGAGGATGTAGAGGCTATTGGGGTTATGGCAAGAGGTTGGCTTGTGGATGTGGTAAGAATAGGGGCTATTGTTGGTTGATGAGTAGGAAAGTTAGGAAATAAAGGCTTTGGAAGCTTTGGAGCTAACTTCCCTCCTTGAATCAAGGTATTTTCTACTCTTATGGCAATTTTATATGCAGCTGGTAAGGAATCCCCTCCCATGGTTTGTAAAGTAGTAGCAATATCACTATTGAAAGCTCTTAGGTAGTACAAGAAAGCATTACCAAGGGAAGGTTTTACTACAGTAGGTATTCTATCCCATGTCTTTTGGAATCTATAACTATAATCTATCACATATTCATGGGATTCTCTCTTAATGGTAGTCCTCTACTCTACAAGTGATAGGTGATCAATTTTATCTTCAAAATATTTGCATAATCCTTCTCCCAACTCATCCCAATTATGGATAGGATTATGTGATAATCCCCTATACCATTGTAAAGATTTTCCCTTTAATGATGAGGCTAAAATTCTAACAACAACATCATCCTCTATAATACCATGGATATTGTAGATGTTTGAAACTTTATGAATATGATCTATAGGGGAAATAGAAGTTTCACCGATAAAATTTGGTAGACTTTTAAGATTAAATACTGGGATATCATGTCTTTGGGAAAAGATGAGAGGACTCCCTCCATTGAAGGCATAAGAAACCTGGTTCCTAGGGAGGGTTATATGGAATAATGATCTATTAAAATGAAAAGATGGTACTCTAGGTTGTGATCTATCAACTAAAGGAGTAGAAAGAGATCTAGAAGGTGTATGTGTTACTCCTAAACTCCTAACTAGTGATCGAGAGAGTCTATTTTTCTTCCTTCTAGGGTTTGAAAATGAAAGTTCATGAAATTGAAAAATAACTCTAGAAGATGCCCTTGTTTGAACCTTGGGCATGAATCACAACGATTTTGGTCTGGAAACCAAAATGTAGAGATGGAGTTGCCAAGCACTTTCAATGAGAGCCTCTTAAAGGCTTGAAATACTAAGAGAAGCATTATTTCCTTAGCATAAGTTTGAAGTTCCTTTCTTGACACCAATGAACCAATAGACTTTAGAAGTGCTTCAGTATATGTCCCACTAGGTGTGCCAAAAATTGTGATATGATCGGTGGAGGTTTTGGAAATTGATTTGAAGCTTTTAATGTTGTCCCACTGGGCATGCCCAAATCTATTGTCACAAAAGTTTGCACCCTTGCCTGAAGTTTGACCTAAAGGCAACCTTCTAAAACATGGAAACAATCTCCAAGTTGTGGGACTTGAACAATGAGATCGAGTCTCTAGAGAAGGCCAACTTCCACACTATCAAGATGCACCTAACTACTTCTTTGAAGAAAAGGGAGAAGGAGATGCATGAAATCAAACTACCTTGTCTAATCTAGAGGGGTGATACACCAAATAGTATGTTCTATCTTATCTCTGCCTAGAACTACATAGTTCATCAATATAATCCCAAAGTACATAGATTCAATCTTTACTTCAACTCAACAATCACATGTAGATCATAAACCAATAGAATGTTATAAGGGAGGAGCTTCACTCTATATCATTCAAAGGCAAGATAGATACAACATACAAGTTGAAGAATAGAAGAAATGCATTAACAAAAGGCAAGAAGTTATTGTGCAATATATTAATGGAATAAAGGGGTACAAAAGAGAGGTATATTCATTCAAAGAAAAAGGAAATTATAGTATAAGAGTATGCAATACAACTGCCATAGAATCAAAGAGAGAGAAACCCTTGAAAGGTTCACAAAATTTTCCTTTATATCTTAGGCATAATTAAGAAGACTTCAACCAAAACCCTAAAACTCAAGCACTATCTTCAAGTTCTAGAGAACAATAACTACTAATCCTGGAAAGATTTGATCAGATTAATGTCCATATGTAAAAAATCTTTTTTTTTTCATGCAACTTTGGCCCTAAAGAGATAGGAATGATGGTCATAACTACTTTGACCAGTAGATGTAACCATGGAGGTGGTAGAATGAAATTTGCATATATTAGGCATTGAGAACACCAAAAGATGGTTGCAAGTGGTTGAGGGGCTTTTTTACCATCAATGGGACACTTTTAAAGTGTTTACAACAGCACCAGGTCAGTTGTGTAATTGAGTCAATTGAACTTTATAGTCAACCTTGCCATGTGGTATTATATATTTGAAACACTCTACCAGATCATCTTGTTTCTAGCTTAGAAAAAGGGAGAAAGTGTTAGAGATATTCAAGATACATGGCTTGCCAATGAGCATAGTGACAGACAGATATTTAAAGTTCATGGGACACTTTTGGAAGACCCTTTGGAGGAGGCTAGGAACCAACTTGTCGCATAGCTCTGATTATCATCCCCAAACTAGTGGATAGAAAAAGGTAATTAATAGAGTGCTTGGTAACTTGTTGAGATTTTTGAGTAAGGAGTATGGACAAGGATGGGAACAATCTTTCCTATAATGATAGTACAAATAAGACTACTAGTAGGAGCCCATTTGAAGTGATGTAATATGGGTTACATCAAAGATGAGTTCTTGAGCTTAGAGACTTGAAGGGTTATGAAGGAATCAGTGGCCATACTAATGATTTTTCCCAATCAATGTGAGAAGTCCATGAGAAAGTAAAGAAGACACTAATGGAGACCAATCAAAAGTTGAAAACTAACAAAGATGAAGGGAGAAGAGACCTACAATTTGAGGTAGGGGATTTAGTTATGGTATTCTTGAACAAGGCTAGACTATAGAAGGGAATACCAAGTAAGCTATAGATGAGAAGGATTAAGCCATGAAAAGCATTGGCTAAATATGGTCCAAATGTCTACAAGGTGGAACTACCCAAGGAGATGTCCATTTCTCCTCTTTATAATGTAAAAGACTTGGTGAAATATAAAGAACCAAAGATGAGTGATGAACAGTACAATATTGAGGTGAGTAAGGATGTGGAAGAACTCAAGGTATCTAATTAGATCAAACCATAGGTTGATAAGATTATGGATTTTGGGATGAAGAAGAAGACATAGCACAAGACATATATGGAGCACCTAGTGAAATGGAGACACCAACCAAAGTCAGAGGATACTTGGATAGCAAAGAGCGACTTCAAAAAAGTATGGTATCAGTAAGAAGTTCTTAACTCCACAAGTTCCTTAACTTCCATGTTATAGGAGGAGAATGGTGCAGGGGCACATTAAGGTCTTTTAAAGATATTTCTAAATTTTGGGCTATAGGGGGGTTCTAGCTAACCCCCAAGATAATAAGTACTAGCTATAAAGTCCCAAGATTGATTTGGTGTGTGTGATGTTCAGAGTCTTGTGATTTGTGTGTTCAATTAGCTATAGTGTCAAAGTCCTAAGAAAGTCAAAAAAAGAGTCAAAGGTTGACCAAGACTCTAAAGTGGAGTGGAAGTTATATTTTTGACATTTTTAAGTGTTTTAGAATCCAAGTATTTGATTCTAGATTGAAATATGCAAGTTAGGATAGGGAATAGTCAAGTGAGCAAAAGGTGTAACAACTTTGCAATTTTGCAAAGTTGTCATGATAGCATTTCTTAAAAATTAGGAATCATGTTAATGGTGTTCCAAGCCTGAAATAAGGGTACAAACATGTGGGAATGGGATATATAAGGTCATAAAAACCCTAATATGATAGTTGGGAGTAATATTGTACAGACTAAGGTTTGAAAGAACAAGAACTGACCATATTTTCATAACAGAACCTCCATCCAGTCATTAAATGGATTGAAATGACCAAACTAATGCATTAATACTTCAATTGTTTTTGTGTTTTTACTCTATGAGGAATTAGTTTACATTTTTAATATGATTGGTTAACATTTTGTAAATTTCTTATGTTCCACTAGTTCACTGCTTGGTTCAAAGGCAATTTTGTAAATATGTATCCTACTTGATTTCCTATGGTTGAAATTACATGGCCTCTTGGACTAAAGTAAGGGAACTTTTATATATTTTAAATATAGTTAATGGAGTCATTTTTTGCAGGAGAGCTATATTTTCCATCAGGCCCTAGGCGAGTGCAAAGGCATTTTGGCTAGGTGCTTGACAAAACATTAGAAAGGGGGCTTTCTTAATGGATTGGAGTGAGCCAATAAAAGTGGAAGAAGTGAAGGGGAATATTTCCTAGACATTTTTATTCAAGGAGGAGTGTAAATGAGACCCATAAAGTACATATTAAGATCAAATAAACCAAACATTATCACATGCCCTAGAAATCCTCCAAAATAGGGTTTGGTGACAGTCTTATGTACGGACACCTAGGAGGTCTAAAACCTAAGAAATCTTGAAGCCTAGAAAGACCTTGGTAATAATACCTAGATATATTAGGGGTATATTTGGAGGAATTAAAAGTTAGTCCAAGAATTCTAATTCTTGGAGGCCTAATTGGGGCAAAAAGGCTACAAGGCCTAAAATGGTAAAAATTCAACACTCAATGGAAAACCCAAAGAAGAGTCCATATAAATGAATTAAAATGGGTTTAAGGAAAGAAATTAATAGTAATGACACCTATTCCTAGCCCCAAGAATAGTTTGGGAGGAAAAGTGGTTGAATTGAGTCCATGAGTGCATAGTTCAACTTTGAAGCATAGTTGAGTGTTTGAAGTTGGTGGTGAGTTTTATTAGGAGATAGGGATCATAGAAGTGATATTTGAATATAGTGGTGAGGAATACCCTATTAATACCAAAGAATAGGTATTAGGAAGAATAAGAGAGATCATGAGAGTTGGGACTCCCCATAAAAAATGAATGATAAACACATAACACAAAATATTTAGTTACACAAAAACCCTCTAAAATGAAGGTAAAATTGGTGTGGGGATGACACCCACAAATCTTCTCTACTACAACAATAAAGTGTGTCTATTAATGCTACATGTTTGATCACTTCAATTGATCTACCTAATAAGGGATCTTCCATACTAAGAGTTTACAAGACTTATTCAGTCTACTTTGATTAAAGTATTTAAAGTTACAACAAAGTAAGCACTTGGTTAAGAGATTTATATATGCCTATTAAGACCACTCTATTAAGAGATTTTCCCTAATTCACTTTCTAGAATGTATCATTACATGATTCATCAATTAGCACTCTAATGCTTGATTATAGATCTCCTCTTTCCAATTCTTGATCCTCTCTCTAAACTGATAAACTTTGTTTTGTACTTCACTTCTTGGTTTCTCTTCCTAGTTCTTGCTTGTAACATCCAAACATAGCCACTTTCACATACACACGTTTTGTTGGAATTTACAAGTGGGAAGATATACTTCTGAGAGGGGAGGGTGAATCAAAAGTAACTAACTTAAACCTCTTTAAAACCTTTTAACTGAAATCATTCACATCCATCTAATAAACATGAGATTAAAGACATGCATGAAAATAGATAACACAAGAATTTGGTAACCCAAAAACCCTCCAAAATGAGAAGGTAAAACTAGGGTGGAGATGACACCCACAAAATATCATTGTAGCAATATATAACTATTCAAGGTTACAAAGTTTGACTACTTACAAATGTCTGCCTTGTGAAAGGCATGTCCTATTAAAAACTTTACACCTTGTTAAAAGTGACCTAGTTAAAGGATTTACAAAACATTCACTTGGAATGTTACCCTATTAAAGGATTTACAATCCTGTTAAGGATCTACAATATGGCTATTAAACCTATATAGTTGTTAAGCCAACCTATCATCATAGGATTTTCATTCTTACAATACAATGGTTAAAAAGTATAGTAGAATGTCTTGACTTGATGACTTGCAATCTTCAATTGCTGATTCCATATCCTTGTTCTACTCTGATCCTTGCTTGATCTGATATATCTCTTCTCAAAATTCTAATACTCTATTTTGATCAAATGAATGCTGCAATGCTCCTCTTCTTTCTAAGTCTTTAAACACCCCTCTAAATCTCACTATAATTCACCCATACACTTCTCACTCATACACACACAATGGGGTTTCATCCTCCTTTTAAATGCTTTGAAGACTTAGGGTAAGGTATGAATCTACGATCCATATTCACTCTTCATTTCCCACTTAATTCATTCACTTTTCCTATTGGTTGCATGCCTTTCTCCATTTTTCTTATTGGTTGCATGTTGATTGCATAGGTAATGCAAAAGATTTGATCTTATCTTCAAGATCCTTCAAGATTCATCCTATGTTGGCTCAAAAATAGTTTACACCTAAGTTTGTGAAGATATAAACTCGTATGTTGATTCTGTGTTACTCAACACTTACTACTTTCTCTCTGATGCTTGGCACATATAGGAATTTTGTTTGACTTGGCTCCTATAGTGACTCTGGTTCACTTGGCATCTATACTTTTTTCGGCACCTACAGTGACTCAGCATTACTTATCACTTGGCACTTGAACTTCATTCCGCACCTGAAGTTCACTCAACACCTATTGAATCTCTAGCTCAACATACACTATAGCTTGGCATCCATATTATACTCAGCATCAACTTTAGAATTGGTTAAGTGTGTTGACACTCAATTGTCAAAACCAATCTGAGACCAACAATCTCCCCCTTTGACATGAGTGGAAAAAATGCTTAACTAAACATTATGGATCTCATCTCTATGAGTATAGTACATATTCTATTTAGCACATGTGCAAGACTTCAAAAATTTGTTCAAAATTTTGTATAACTCAAAAGTTTTGTAAGTCCCCCTGAGCTGATGTGCCAATTCTGTAACCAAAATTTCATTCCTACAACCAAAGACTCTTGTGCTAAATTTGTCTCATGCTGATGTGTCTGATACTTTTTGCCTCTATTTCTTTGTACCATGTTCTTGGTCTGGTTGTACTCTCCTTTTTTTTTTGCTCCCTCTTTCATATCTTCTTGCAATTTCTATTGTCCTTTTTTGGCTTTCTCAAAAGTTTAGTATCTCCCCCTTTGGATATCCTTTATTACTTCCATCAAAGAATGTATTATCTCCCCATTCTTATTATAATCTCCCCCATTCATTCTATGCAATAATAAATATCTCCCCCATTTTGACACTTATGTCAAACGGTCCTAAGAATGAATAGAGTATTTAGCCAAAAATGATTTATTTACCTCCATTATCATCTTTAGAGAAGCATCCCAATTGTCTAAGGTAATTTCCAGTGATTTATGTTGGATGGTTGTCTCTGCTACAAGATGTACTAGGCCTTCTAAGTTAGAAAAATTAGGGTCTTTCTTCAAAACAATTTCTGCATAAGTATGTTCCTTATGTAGGACTTCTAGATGTTGAGTAATAGAAGATTAAATCTATATTAATTTGGCCTTAATATTGGCCTCTTCTACCGTTAGTACAACTAACTCCTTCTAAGTGTGAAGCATTTTTGCAAAATGCTTCTTACTTTGAGCTAGATCTCTGGGTAGCTATGTGCTAGAAATCTTAAGATTAGGTTCCAGGCTCAGTATCCTTTGGCTAGTTTCTTGTGTGAAATATGATGAATCACACAACTTGGAGTACAATGAGAATACATTCTCAAGTATTTTTTTTTCACTTTTTTGACTTTCTTAGCCAATTCTACTTGTGAAAGTGCTATCTCACTAGATATCTTTTCATTAACTTTCATTTGGAACTTCTTTTTAGACCACTCTAATAATTTGACATTTGTATATAGGTCTTTGCTTTGTACCTAGTCCATTATGTTGGACAATTGCTCCATGATGGGTTGTGTTTCATTAGGTATAGGCAAGTTGAATGCATCAAGGAATATGTCTTTGATTTCCACCAATGCATGCTTTTGTCTATACTCATTTTAGAGTATCTCTTATTTCTTCCTTCTCTCCAGTGCCTCTTACACTTCATTTATCTAAGCTAGGTTCATGGTCTCGGATTCATAACTGGGTATGACTAATTCCTCATCAAGTGCAAGATCTCTATAGTAAAGTACCCTTGCTATCTTGGTGGAGCTTGAGCTTGGTGTTGAAACTTGTAGTGGTACTACATCAGTGCTCGGCTATTTAGTAGGAGTCCCCATAGTAGGCAAGTTCACTAGTGTTTGTATTGCCTCTTGCTCTTTTTCTTTGGGGGGTTTCTCCTCTTCCTTATCTTCTTCTCTACTTCCTTGATCAATGATAATGATTTGAGGAGGTGCACCTTGACTTTGTGCTATAGAAACATCTTATCCTTTTTGCTCCTTTACTGGCTCCTCGGCAGTTGATGTTGCTATGATTGTGTGATCAACCTTAGCAATTGCATCCTATGCTTCTTGATCTTTTGGTTGATCTATTGTAGTTGCAGAGGTTGTGAAGGTGGTTCTTGTGTGTTCACCTTCTCCCTAGTGATCTCTACTACAGTCTTTTGCAACTCTTCCACACTCACCAAAATAGGATTTGTGCACAGTTGTGATTGCAATGTGGTTTGGTGAAGGATCTTTCTGAGATCCTCTATAGTTAGTGGATTGATGTTCTGACATGAGGTGTTAGGAACATCCTTTATAGTTACAGTTTCTATAGGTACTGTATGTGGAAGACTTGGTGGTGGCAATTGGGTGTCTTGGACTCTGTTCTTATTGTTGCTCTTCATTTGTTGCCTCTTCACCTTGTGTCTTCTCCACTATTTCCTCTTCTTTCTCTTTCTCTCCCTCTTCATCCTTTTCATTCTCTTCTTCTTCCTCATCATTCCTTCCCTCAAAAGGATCTTCATGCCCTTCCCTAATAGTAGTTAATCCAGAAATCAAATTCCACATTTGTGTGGTCTTTTGCACAACATCTTTAATTTGATTTTGTAGAATTCTAAAGGCTCTGTATTTGGGTGCAAATTTTCTCCCATGCTTCTTATTAGCCTTGCTAATTTGACCTTTAGTTAGTTCTGGCATTACATGAGCCAATGTAGACTCCCTTATTTCCTTTTCCATTTTAAGGCAGTAATGCCATTTATTTTCAACTAATAAGCTTAGCTCTTTAGGCATTGAATTGTCTAGTTCAAGTGGGGTAGTCTTGAACTTAGCCATCATAGTGTAGATGGATTCTTCCACTATGTTTTGTTGTTCTCTTGACAACTTATTGAAATCAATGGTCTTTAAACCAGTTAGATTTGCATTATCTCTAATGTTATTACAGACATTTTCCAATTTAGACTTGGTAGAATGCATTACCAATCTAAATTGATCATTATCAGACTCTATCTTTTCTTCGTCTAATTCTGGGGGTGCAACATATTTTCTTCTCCTCTTTTTCTTTGTAGGCCCTCCTTGCTCTATTTCTTTTTTCTTCCCCAATTCTTTTTCCATGTGGGTTGTAGCCCTAGTATTTTCCCTTGTAGTTGGCTTGGCTAGGCTCAACTTTGTTGCTTTCTTCTTTCCCTTTGTTTATACGACTAGTTATTTTTGTGCTTTTCTTTTCTTTGGTTCAGCCTTTGGTGCTTCTTTCTTGACACCTTCCTCTTCTTCAACATCCTACCCCATGCTTTCGGTTAGTGCAAGTGTTTCCTATCCTTGTTCCTCTTCATTATCTTTTGCTTCTTCTTCTTCTTCTTCTTCTTCTGTCATGCCTTCACCAAATTTGTCTTTAAGTTTCTTCACAAGTTTATCTTTCTTCTTCAGTGTGGAGGTAGTCTTTAACTCCATATCCACCTTTGACCTGACCACATCATAGGTTCCAAAATGTGGTGCACTTTTGTCCACTTCCTCAGCTAGTAGTGTAGTTATAGTTGTTGATGTCTTATTTATATTTATTTCATAGCTAAGAGGTCTTAGCCATCTAACTCTTGGTATGGTAGCTTGTATATAGGTGTAGTCAATATCTACTAGAAAACATACATCATTTACATCATTTTCTACTAAGGAAACTAGTAATCTTAGCCTTTGCTTCATGGTTTTCTTGAAGTCTTCAAAATGGCTAGTCATTAAGGTCTCAAAATTAGCTCCCATTTGTTCAATGTATTCATTAACTTGAGCTATGATAGACCTATTTTCCTTCTAGACCACTTGCCCAAAAGAAGGAAACTCATTCTGTACATAGAAGAAAATGCAAATCAAAATAGCACCAAACTTACATTGTGCTCCCTTTGTCCTTCTTATTGCTGCTAAATTCTCATTGATTTGTTGCAGCTGCAATTCTACAAGATCATAAGTATCATCCTTTTTCACCAATTTTTAAACCACATCCACTACAATGCAAGGCACACTATTAAGTATTTTGGATTGGTAGAACTTATGTGCAATGACTCAAATCACAAAGTCAACAAGAGGGTCTTGAATAGTATCAATTGTCATTCCTCTCTTGTTCCACTTGGCACTAGTATTCTTTTCAATTGTGTCCTTGGCATCACTCCTAAGGGTCTTTGGCCAATCTAGGGTTGGGTACCCTATCACTCTATGATACAATTCTCTTTGTGATTTTCACTAGACCATCTTCCAACCATAAACTTCCATCATGTATTTTGCTAAGCACTAGCCTGATCCATTTAATCTTAAAAATTGTAAGGAATTCTAGGGCATGTGTCAAACTCTTTTTCTCAAAAATTTGATACTCTTCTTTCAACACTCCATTTTCACACAATCTCTCATAGTCTTCCTTCATTTCCATGTCACCTATGGCTCCAATTTTGCAATTGTAACATCATCTAACATCTTGAACCATAATTACCTTATGGGGTATGAAGAATACGGCTCCAGCTGGGTCATTTTTATATGCTACCTCTGGAATTGGCTGAAAATTAGGTTGTTTTAATTTGTTTAATACTAGTTGTACCTAAAATGGCTCTTTCCCCTATGTTTTCCTAGAGCTAGAGGTCATTTTTGTGATCTAGGGTTTGAATACAAAGAAAATGCAAAATTGTGTAACTTGGCACAAATGTAAATACCTAAAATTCAATGAAATCATGTTGAATTGTTGTTGAAATTGGTTTAAAAACTAGATTCTCTACTTTGGAGTTACTCAGCACTCTTCTTCATCTTTTGTCTTCGTTCTCTATGAAGAAAAATGATTCAAAACATAATAATATATCCTATTTTCATTGTATTTAATGCTTAGTGCATTTACAGTTGTCCACTCGGCTTCTTAAGGATTTCTACATTACTCGGCTTCGATTGGATTTTCATCACTCCACATCCATAGGTGTATTACTCATTCAGCTTCAACTAAATTTTCTCTTTACATGGCTTCCACTACCAACTCGACTACTACTAATCATTTGGCTTCTAGTATTTTTTGACAATCAACTCGGCAAGCACTGGGATTTTACTCGACTGAGGGAAACTCAGCAACACTTGTGAAATCTTGAAATTTTGACCTTACATCTCTATTCATGTTGATTTCTTCCTTTTAGTGGTTGCTTGTTTAGGAACTGATGTATGATAAATAATTGTATATCAGTCCCTCATGCCTTTTCTTTGCTTAGTTTGATGAAGTGTGATCACTTGACCTGTTAGGTGAAGTGATCCCTTCATTTGATGTGTTGCTTCCATCTTTCTTCTTCCATGTCTTATTCATCTCTCCTCTGATGTGTTCAACATCCACCTTCTCTTTTCCTTTGTTGATCTCTGGTTTGGGTGCCTTTGACCTTGTTAGGCAATTTCTACTGATATGTCTAGTCTTCAAACAACTAAAGCATGTAGTTTGGCTTAACCATCTGCTATAGTTTCCTCTAAAATGTGTTCTTATGCAATTTTTAGGAATGTGTCCACATTCCTAATAGTAATGACAACTATACCTAGTTTTTTAGTTCCATTTGTAGTGATTTCCATGGTTATTTCCCCTTGTTAGCTGATTAGGTGTCCACATAGACTTTGATCTGTACTCAAAAGCTCTATGTCCATACTTCTTGCAATTGTAGTAGTGACCTTCAAATCTTGGTGTTTTGATAGTCCAAGTCCTACAGTCATGTGCTTTATGTGCTTGCTTTTCCCACTTATGATAGTAACCCACATTCTTAGGTTTGTCATGCTAATGGGCATTTTTAATCCTGCATACATAGGAGGTATGTCCCTTTTTACCACAAAAATGACAAGTAGGTTTAGTGTTCTTACCTTTGTTACTCCTTTCTTTTGTAGTCTTTGATGACTCTCCTATTTCAGTGCTAGTGTATCCTAGTCCTAAAGTATCATTGCTAGCCCTTGGTGATTTCAGTAATTGCTCAAAGTACTTGATTGCCTCATTGGGTTTGTTGAAGCTCTCTGCAATCTCCTTCTCTAGCTTTAGGTCATTTTTCAATTGTTCATTTTGAATCTTTAGTGTAGAATATCAATGTCCTTGACATTTAGTTCATGATATGCATTCATCATCTGGCTTAGGGTGTCTAGTTGCATGTTTGAAACTCTTACTAGATCAATTGACTTCTCTTCCAATATGTTGGCAAGATTTATCTTGTCCTCTTCTAGCATAGCCTTATCTTCAATGGCTCTTTTCTTTTGCTTAGTCACTTCACAAAGCAACATGGCTTGTGACTTTTTTTCAAGCTTGAGTGTTCTAATTTCTTCTGCTTTAGCTCTATTCTTCTCCATTAGGTCTATTATTGTTGCATCAAACTCTTTGGAATCTCCATTTGCAAATAGTTTTGAGGTGTCAGTCTCCTTGTATTGTGTATCATTTTCAGCTATTCTTCTCTTTAAGGATTTTCTTAGTTCTTCTCTAGCTTCTTCCAAAGCATGTAAGGCAAGTTTTATATCTATTGCCTAATTCACTATGATCTTCCCAAGTTTGTAGACTTCCATTTCTAGATCTTTTCTCCAAGTTGTAAGGCTCCTTCTTGTCAGAACTTGGCTCTGATACCAATTGTTGGAATTTACAAGTGGGAAGATATACTTCTGAGAGGGGGGTGAATTAGAAGTAATTAACTCTAACCTCTTTAAAACTTTTTAACTGAAATCATTCACATGCATCTAATCCATCTAATAAACATGAGAGTAAAGACATGTGTGAAAACAAATAGCACAAGAATTTGGTAACCCAGAAACCCTCCAAAATGAGAAGGTAAAACTAGGGTGGGAATGACACCCACAAAGTATCACTACAACAATATGTAACTACTAAAGGTTACAATGTTTGACCACTTCCAATGGTCTACCCTAAGAAAGGCCAATCCTGTTAAAGACTTTACACCCTGTTAAAAGTGACCCGATTAAAGGATTTACAAAAAATTCACTTCGAATGTTACCCTGTTAAAGGATTTACAATCCTGTTATGGATCTAAAATATGGATATTAAACCTATATAGTTGTTAAGCCAACCTATCATCATAGGATTTACATTCTTACAATACAATGGTTAGAAAGTATAGTAGAATGTCTTGACTTGATAACTTACAATCTTCAATTGCTAATTCCAGATCCTTTTTCTGCTCTATCTTATCTGATCCTTGCTTGATATGATCTATCTCTTCTCAAAATTCTAATACTCTATTTTGATCAACTGAATGCTAAAATGTTTCTCTTCCTTCTAAGTCTTTAAACACCCCTTTGAATTTTTCTATAATTCACCCATACACTTCTCACTCATATGCACACAATGGGGTTTCATCCTCATTTTAAAGGCTTTGAAGACTAAGGGTTAGTTATGAATCTACGATCCATATTCACTCTTCATTTCTTGCTCAATTCATTCACTTTTCCTATTGGTTTCATATCTTTCTCTATTTTTCTTATTGGTTATTTATTGATTACATAGGTAATGCAAAAGATTCTATCTTATCTTCAAGATCCTTTGAGATTCATCCTATTTTGGCTCAAAAATGGTTTACATCTAAGTTTGTGAAGATACAAACTCATATGTTGATTCTGTGTTACTCAACACTTACTACTTTCTGATGCTTGGCACATATAGGAATTCTATCTCACTCAACTCCTATATTAACTCTGGTTCACTCAACATCTATACTTTTCTCGACACCTATAGTGAATCAACATTACTTATCACTCGGCACTTGAAGTTCACTCAACACCTATTGAATCTCTAGATCGACATACACTATAGCTTAACATCTGTATTATACTCAGCATCAACTTAAAAATTGGTTAAGTGTGTTGACACTCAATTTTCAAAACCAATCTAAGACCAACACTTCTCTCCTTTTCTCACTCACTAGTTTAGAGTTTGGATCCTCCTTAAATAGAAAATTGTTGAAGCTCATAGATCAAGATAAACAATCTGTATTCAACACTTTTTTTCATTTATGCATTACCTTTTTTTGATTGATTGCATGTCTTTCATAAATATTGATGAACAAAACAAAACATGTATTCATCCCATTGAATTACTCCTCGGTCGCTAAATCATGCATAGAAGTCAACCAAAATGGTTTACATAAGTGTTTGTGTCATTCAAAACTTATAAACCAAAGTTGGCTTACTCGGCATAAAAATTCCTCATGCATGGCCATAACTGTTATCCATATGTTGTCACTTGATATTCACATTTCTCTGTATAAAATGTCACTTAGTATGCTTGCTTAGCTCGACACATACTAGAGTGCTCAACAACCTCTAATTTTCTTGGCAGTAACTATTGCTCAATCCATACATGATATTTACAGCAAATACATTGCTTGACCTTAGCAGAATGGCTTGGTCATAGTGATGATTGACCAACCTTTCCTTAAATCTAACTAAGTGTTTGACACTAATTAGCAACTTGACTTGGTGATCAACAAGAACTCCTTTGAATTTATAATCTTACATTAGTTCCATTTTTTTTAAATGAAGTCCATATTTACATATAGTTAGATGCACAAGGACAACTCATGAAGTTTTTGAATATTAGTAAGAGATGACAAGTCTCTCTAAGTGAAGCAGTTGTGATTAGTGTTAACTAAGCTATCAAAAGAGTTATATATCAAATAAGTGTTGTGATACAACCAAGCGAAGGATAGGAATATCTGTAAGAAATGAGCATATTGAAGTAAGAATTTATTGTGAACAGACAAGAATTCAATACAACCTTTTCACATAAAAGAGGGAATAAAAAATTCATTCTTAACCTTGCATTCACAAGAGAAGAAGAGCATTTTTGAGCAAATTTGAGTTATTTGTGTGCATTTTTTTGAATTGAAGTTTGAGAGTTTGGATTTGGTTGAGGATGTCAAACAAAAGTATAAGGGAATAAAACTAAGCCAAGCTTTATACCTATTATTGTTCAAATTAAAGAATGTCATATGCTTGAAGTAAAAAATGTGGTAATTTTCCTTTTGGTTCTCTACATACTTTAGCTAGCAATATTCTAATGAACATTGATAGAGAGAAAAAAGACACAAGTGCAAGAAAAACTAAGGATTGGTCTTATAATATGCAAGGGGGGGATAACATAGATAATGTAGACACCAAGAAAAAGGATGTTAATGCTAATGATGGAAAAACACAAATAGTTGAGGAAACAACTTAACACAAAGAAGATGAGTCTAGTATAGGTGAAAGAACATCAACCCACGGACTTCTGAGTAAGGGAAATATTGGGCAAGGACAATCAAATATTGGAAGTGAGAAAAAGAAAGAGGATTTTGCACTATCAAGATTTACACCACAAATCATGTAGGATCATGCATTGATTGATTTATCTACCATAGGAAAAGAGGTGGAGAAGAAAGAGAAGGAAAATAAAGAAGAGGGGAAGAAAGATAGTGATCAAACTAATACTACAACAAAACAACTAGAGGATATGCCTCCTATGCTACCATTAAAAACTATAATAATTACAAGTGCTGAAAAAAGTAAAAAGAAATATGATGAACATAAAAAGCTAGATCAAGAGACTAAAGATCTAGTTCCGCCCCAAGTATCCCTGAGTACAAGTACAATTGACTCAAAAGGAAGGAAGTTGAAGAGAATGAAGAACGAGACTACACTAGCCATAAGGTCAGATTTAGTCACATTAGATGAAGTAATAGTAACTTTTGATTAGAATACAAACACTTTGGATGCAAATGAATTGGATTTATATATTACAGTTTGTGCTAGAAAAGATGAGGAAGAAATATTAAAGAAAGAGCAAAAGAAAAGGAAGGTTCTTCATGATGTGAAAGACATACTATTGATAGTTGTGCCAAATATTACATTGAATGAGAAGACTTAAATCTTGGAGTAATTAGTGTGAATTGTAGAGAATGTTAATGCCCCTAATATTGATACCTAGTCTAAGATTATGGAGAGAGATGAGAAGAAATTTGAGAACAAGGTATTGGAAAATATTGCAAGTGAAATTGCTATACAACAAGTAGGATTATGCACTACTGTTACCAAGCTAGATACCATTGTCGAAAAATGTTTTAAAATTTCCCAATAATTTTTGTGATATACCATTCCTCACAAGTGAAGTTAAATACAAACTATAGAAAATGAGTTAATATATGAAAGTTATTGTTGATTCATTGCCATCTTATCCTAGTACCACATCATTCCATTGCTCTTGAGTAACATTTGTTATAGGATTTCAGTATGAATTGTTAAGAGAAGATCAAAGATTGTAAGAGGAGATAAATGACATAAAAGCATTGTTGTTACCTATTCTTGAGGTAATTTAGATAGATATTAAGATTGCAAAGGACTTAGTTGCTTCCCTAACCTTATCTATTGCAGATAGAGAAGTAAATAATTGAGCTGATAAAGACAAATTGGGGCAATACTATGGAAATTATGTTGAACCATCATAAATTTTTTCTTGATCACTTTAGAGTGCATCCTAAGTCATTATTCCCATTTTTTAATGTGTTTGGCATAAGTGTCAAAAAAGGGGAAAAGATATATGTTTGTACGTTTGTATATACAAGTAAGGAGATATAAGGAGGAGATATTAAAGGATTAAATGAAAAAGAAGAATTTTGTATGAATGTATATAAAATTAAGGAGTTATAGGGATAAGGAGATATAAGGATATTAAAGGATGAAATATAAAATCAAAAAATAAAACAAAAATTGAATAAGATTTTGAAAAACATAGGTTATACCGAGGAAGTATATTTATAGGGGGAGTTGTACAATTTTAAAATTATTTATGTGCATCATATTTTTTCCACTAATGTCAAAGGGGGAAAATGTTACTCCCATAAAATATTCATGTTGCCAATTACTGCCAAAATGATAGGGAATGTGTTAGTTGGTGAACATTATCACTAAGTCACTATATTACCCAAACAAATAAGGAAGATGAGTATGTGTTGGTTAGTTATTACCGAGATTCATTTTATACCAAGTAATTCTATATTGACTAGTCACTAATGTCACCAAGAATTTAGAAGCATAACCAAGTTTAGAGAATATCAAGTGACAATGTATTTACCTAGTAGAGACAAAGTGTACATCGAGTTGTACAAAGGGCACATACAAGTTTGAACTAGCACAAAATTTGATGTGAAGTGATCATACCAAGTGGGAAACATGGTTTACACACATCAAGGAAAATATTTAAAAATATTTATTGGTAATGTGAATTGACTTTGCATGATGGTAGAGAAGGACAATAACAATATAGAGAGGAAAAGTGATAAAGGGTGCTCCCTTTAATACCATAAACCTATAATAGAAACAAAGAAACAACAGCAAATGCAAGAAAAAAAATGGACTTCTTATTATCACCAAAAATGTGGAATTAAAAAATTCACAAGTACAATATGCTAACCCACATGGGTGACTTCATTATAGTAATCTGCAAGACTAAGTTGCGAACTATCACCTAAAGTTGTCCTAGACAATGTTCAGGTCTTTCTTAAATAAGTAATTTTATGCCACCTGAGAAGGTTCTAGAAATTCAAACTTAATACCTAGGACCAACAAACCCTAACAATACATATCGAGTTAGTCAAATACATCTTTTAAAAAAAAAAAAAAAAAATTCAGGGAGCCCAAATTTGAAAGGCCATAACTCTCGAACTGTGGCTCTAATTGGCTATTATAACCACTTTTTAGAAATGTAAGCTCCTAATCTATAGACTCAAAACTACACAAGTGCCCTTTCATCAAGTTTTCAGACCTCATCTAGGGCCTCTAAGGCCTTCAAAACTGAGTTCAAAGATTTTTCTCCAAAACTTTCTACCGAAAATCCACAATAACTTCTCTAATACATAAGGTAGAGCAATGAGATTTTTATGATAGGCTTATAATTCTAAAATGAAAGTTCATGTAGAAAATTAGAACATTCTAAGCTTATATAAAAAACTTAATAAAAATAGCAAGTTCCTAAAAATAGTAACTCCCTATCTACTAGTCCTTATTAAAATAGAAAAGACTGAAAATAAAATTATTTTTGGGTGATGCAAGATTGCTCTTACACCCTGGATGCTCCTGCATCAGAAACCCAAGGTAATTTGGAAAGTGACTTCGTCACGTCTCATGTGTTCAGAGGAAAACCAAGATTTTTAACCTCCTCCCTTGGTAGCCATGATGAATCCTCTACTGGCCTCCTTTTCCATTTGACCAGGTATTCCTCATAAGTTTTGTTTTTTATACTTTTGTGAACATGACTATCCAATATCTCCTCAATCTCCTTTGTAGCCAAACTAGCTACTGAAATACTCTATTATGCTTCTACAACTTCATCAGTATCATCTCCTTCATAATACTCTATGAAATCTAAAATATTAAATACTAGTGAAATATTCAATTTAGTAAGCAACTCCATTTAATAAGCATTTCCAAAATCATGCCTTTTCACTACCTTGCATAGTCCAAACTTCTTCATCTTCAAATTATTATATGTACCCACTAGAAAATGTTCCTTTCTCAAATGAACCATGACTTCATCTCCAATCTAAAATTCCTTATACCTCCTTTTCACATCCTCCTTAGCTTTATACTATGTATTCATCTTTATAATGTGCTTCCTCACCTCCTCATGGATGTTCTTCAAATGTTCAGAAAAATCTTTTGCTTCAGCACTACTTATCTCTCATTTATCCAACTATCACAATTTAAAAGAATTTATGGGACTACTCCCATATATAATCTAGAATGGTGATTTACAAATACCCCTACTGAAAAAATTATTATATGCAAAATTTTCCTGTGGTAAAATCAGATCCCATCCTTTTGGTTTGTCTCCAAACAAACATCTTAGTAAATTTTCCAAACTTCGGTTCACAACTTTTGTTTGTCCATCAGTCTATGGATGATACGATGAATTGAACTTCAAATATATCTTCAATTTCTTTCACAACATATGCCAAAAATGCCCAACAAGTTTGGTATCTTAATTTGAAACTATACTCTTTGGCAGACCATGTAGTCTTACTACTTCTCTTAAAAACAACTTTGCCACATGAACAACATCACTAGTCCTCTTGCAAGGAATAAAATGTGCCATCTTTGAAAACCTATCAACCACCAAAAAATTGAATCATGCCCACACTGCATCCTCAATAATCCAAGAACAAAATCAATGCTAACATCCTCCCACGACTTCTCTAGTACAGGTAATAGCTAATACAACCCTGTATTATGCTTTACTCCTTTCACCATTTGACGTACTTTGCAACTCTATACAAACTTCTTCAAATCTTGCTGCAATTGTGGCTAGTAATAATTCTTAGCAACCAAAGCTATGGCTTTATCTCTACCAAAATGTCTAATCCTCCATAATGCTTCTCCTTGGTGAGATTCTCGCTCATTGAACTTCCAAGAATGGACAATTGACTTCCTTTGAGAAACATACTATCCTAGACCATGAAATCCAACTACTTTGTCCTATCAAGTGTAACAAGTTTTGTACAAGCCCTCCATGCTTCACCAAAATCAAGATCATCTGGATACAAAGTACTGAGTTCCTTGAACCCAACCACCTCTATCTCCATTTTTGTCAACAAACATTGTCTTCTACTAAGAGCATCTACAACTCTATTAGACTTCCCACTACTATGTTTAAAAAAAAAATGTATAACTCTGCAAAAACTCAACCCATTTCAAATGCCTTTGGTTCAATTTTCCTTGACTATTCAAATATTGCAAAGCTTGATGATTTGTATAAAAAAAAAACTCCTTAGGAAGAAGATAGTGTCTCCACTTCTTCAATGCTTGAATTATAGCATAAAATTCCTAATCATAAATATAATATTTTATTTTTGCATCATTTAACTTCTCACTAAAATAAACAACAGATCTACCTTCTTGGTTCAAAATAGCTCCTATTATAGTACCACTAGCATCACAATCTACTTGAAACACCTTGTTAAAATCAAGAAGTGCTAAAATAAGTTGCTCAGTAACTGTTTGTTTCAACAGATTAAAACTCTTATCTTCTCCTACAGTCCACTTAAATTATTTCCTATCCCGTCTCATTTTTTCAGTCAGGGGTCCATAAATATTGCTAAAAACTCTTATGAATTTTCTATAAAAACTAGCTAGTCCATGAAAATATCTTACCTCTATCACACTCTTTGAAGTAGGTCATTCAAGGATAGCCTTCACTTTCTTTGGGTCTATTTTTCAGACCTTCTGTTGAGACTACAAATCCCAGGTACACCAACTCCTTTATAAAACTGCACTTCTTTAAGTTTATCAGCAACTTTTCTTTCCTCAACTTATCAAGCACCTTGTGAATATGGATCAAATGCTCCTCCAATGTCTTACTAAAGATAAAATTTTCATCTAGGTAAACAATGACCAACTTACCAAGAAACTCCTTTAATACTTCATTCATGAGTTGTATGAAAGTTCTCAGTGCATTGGTTAGCCCAAAAGGCAAGAATAACCACTCGTACAATCCTTCCCTTTTCTTGAAAGCAATCTTCCACTCATCACTTTCTCTAATACGAATCTTATGGTACCCACTCTTTAGATCCATCTTTGTGAAATAATTAGCTCCACTCAAATAGTCCATATTATCATCCATCCTTGGCAATAGAAATCTGTATTTGATTGTGATCTTGTTGATAGTGCAAAAATATATGCACATCCTCCATTCTCCATTCTTATTTGGTGCTAATATGGCTAGTACAACACATGGACTCAGACTCTCTCGAATCAACCCCTTTTGCAACAACTCATGAAATTGTCTATTCAAATCTTCAGTTTTTGCTAGTGTCATTCTGTGTGCTGCCTTATTTGGAAAATTGGCTCCTAGAACCAAATCCATCTAGTAACCAATCTTCCTCATTAGGGGAAATCCATTAGGTACATTATTTGATACAATATCAAAAAACTCTCCTAACATATTTGCTACTTCTACAACTGCCTCCTC
The DNA here is from genome assembly GCA_028749045.1 of Cupressus sempervirens. Classification (NCBI taxonomy): domain Eukaryota; kingdom Viridiplantae; phylum Streptophyta; class Pinopsida; order Cupressales; family Cupressaceae; genus Cupressus; species Cupressus sempervirens. The sequence continues at coordinate 524,553,296 of CM053789.1, read as the reverse complement.
TACTTCTTCTTTACTATCTTTTGGAATTTTAGAAAAAAAATGCTCATGCTTCATACCTTTGAGAAACTCTTTTCCATCAAAAAAACATATTTCAGTAGCACTACATACCTTTTCTTCTTTCTCCTTCAATGGCTTCAACTTATGCTTCACTTCATCCTTGGTCAGAGTGTAAGTATTTGCTCATCCATTGTATACAACATACCTATCACTGCCATGGCCTACCTAGAAACATATGACATATGTCCATAGCTATGATATCACATATTACCTCATCTTTGTAGCTTCCAATCTTGAACTTCACTAAGCACTGCTATTGACCATGACCTTGTGGTCATCTTGCACCCAGGCAATATGGTATCGATGTGGGTGTTTCTATCTCTTTAGCTTCAACTTTGTGACCATCATTTTTGACACCATATTATCAGTACTTTCACCATAAATGATCACATCACAAAACTTATCTTCACATATGCACCTTGTGCAAAACAAGTTACTTCTTTGATTAGGTTCATTCTCACCACTCAACAGGATCTTTTGTTAACTAGGATTTCTACTCTTTCAGCATCTTCAAAATGTGATGATTTGGCATCTTCATCAACATGTGCAATTCTAGCCTAGCCTTCTATTCTTTGATATGTCCATCCTTGGCATAAGGAACATTCAAATGCTCTATGCCCTTCTTCTCCACAGTGAAAACATTTTCCATGGAAGCCTCCTCTTCCAAATCCTTGTCCTCTACCTCTTCCTCTTTGATCTCTATTGTTTTGATCATGGAAATGATTGTAATTGTTTCCCCTCTAGTTCACTTCCAACCTCATCCTTATTTTTTTTATCATCATTACAGCCTCCATAAGATCATCTACCAAATCTTTCATTGTGACCTCTTCTACTATTCTTGTTGTCAAACTTCTTGCTTAGTTTCTCCTCAATGCTTAGGGAAAACTGGTATGCCTCCTCAATACTGTTCATTTGAAACAAGACTTAGCTTGTCATGAATACTTGGCCTTAACCCATTAAGATAAGGAGCCACTTTCTCCTTTCTAACTTCTGCATGGTCAGTTCCAATGAGAAATTGGTAGAGTTCTTTGGTATATTCTTGAATACATTTTCCCGCTTGCTTCAACCCTTGCATCTTCTTCAACAAATCAAGCTCATAATCCATGAGAATGAATTATCACTTTAGTTTAGCTATCATATGATCCCATCTGGTGATTATGTCCTTTCACTTTTTATTTCACTCCAACTAAACCTCCTATCACCAGATCTTTGCATGTCCCTTTAGTTGTGCCTTCACAAACTTGACCCTATCAAGATCATCAATATCTTCATACTCAAAGTATTCCTCCAATTCATTGATCCAATCAATCAACTCCTCTGGGTTAAGATTTCTCAAAAATGTGGGAACTTTAAACTTAGGTATTTTTCCAATCTTTGAGATGGTCTTAAAAAGCCTCTCTTCTAGGAATATCTTTAAGAAACCTCTCCCAAAAAAATGCCTAAAATGCTGGTGAATCCAACATTTTGTGGGTGGGAAAATTTTAATGTCGATGGCAGTTTTTTTGTTCCATGTAGGGAAATAAAATATTTTATGTTGGTGATTTTTTCTTTCCCTAACAAAAATCATTTTAAATGTGGCGAATTAAAGATTTATTTTACTAATAGATAAATAAATGATGGCTATTTTTTTCCTACGCAAAAATGAGATTGTAATGTCAGAGGCGAATGATGTGTTTTTTAGGAAAATGAATAATAATGGTCTTGGCTAATCTTTAGTGGTAAACTAAAAAAATTTAAATCTGAAAGCAAATTTACAAGTGTATTGGATAGTGACCATTAGTAACCAACTGTACTGACTAGTGTACTTTCTATTATTAATAACGTTAGTGTCACCATTGGCTAGTGACCAATTGTACTTACTATTGACTAGTGTATTGTCTATTAATAATTAATTTCAGCATCAGTGGTCACTATTAGTAATTACCAACTTGGCTACCATCACTTGCGTATCATTAATACATTAGTTTTATCAACTATTGATTAATTATAGATCAATGACAAAAGATGCATTTTGGGGCAAGCTGCTTGAAAAGACCTAGAGCAGCATGAAAATCTCTAGAATAGAGACACATGGCATGTTTTGCATGGAAACCATTAAATGGAATATAGTGAACATCATATCAAGATTAAAATCATAAATGTGGTATTGACAATTACAATTATTACATTCCATTTACAGCAACCGCAGGCACTCCAACAGTCTAACATTAATGCAAGTACATTTCTCACACTTGTAAATTACTAGGAATATAGGAAAAAAAGATATGAAAGATCACAAATGTTGAACAATTTAATGCAATTTTCATTAAAGAGTCTCTTCAATTGCCCTTTTATTATCATTTCTCAAATTCTCAAATCTTAATTTAGTTTGCAAAGTTTCTTAGTTTGCAGAGTTTCTTAGAATCTTAGGGTTGTAAATTGTAATTATCATGGATACACCAATTCAGTTGAAATGCACCAAAATGGCTCTATAAAAGTCATTTTTGGGCATGATACCTAAGGATATCCTAGCCATGGTTTGCAAGGAAGATGCCACAGGTCCTTTTATCTGCCCTACTTTGTTCATGGTCCTAGGCCATGAATTCTTAAGAATTGAGAAGAGGTACTACGTGTCCACAGATATTGCCTCCGACTTCCTCACATCTCTTCTTAACCTTGGAGACAATAAGGTAGACCTTTTGATGCTTCTAAAAAAAAAATTTAAGGAAACATTTTTAGAAGATGACATCAAAATTCTTGTATTGGCGAAGAAGTTACCGAGGTCAGGCATTGGCATCCCTTTTGCAGACATAGCAGACAAGTGTTGGGAGCAAGGCATAGGGAGCATTGTATAGAAGCATTCCTTTCTACTCGACATGAATGAACACCAATTGACTCACCATCAAAAATGGGTGTGGCTCAAGAGGTATTTTCTATGGAAGTGGTTGTTGTTGGACAATATTAGCTATACCGACTTCATATGGTTGCACGAGTTCAATGATGTTATTGTCTCCAAAAGAGATTCCTTGTGGAGGGGCTTGAAGACCTTTCTAATTGAAGGCTTCAAGCCCTCAGCTTGTTGATGCCCCCTATTCCATGGTTCCCTATTTCTTGTTTCCTTGACTCTTGCCCTTTGGGCAAAAAATATTTTTAAGATATTTGTTTTTCTTCAGATTGGGCCTTGCCCTTTAATTGAAATTACAAAATAGTAAATCAGGTTAATTTAATCAATTATTTTGAATATCTATGCTATGAATTAGTAGTATGCACATTTTACAATCTAAAATATAATCAATGAAAACAATAGTTTTTGGCTTCTCAAATCGTTGTTCATGTAAGTCTACGACTCTGTTTTTGGCTTCTCAATGCATTGTTCAAATGTTAGTCTATGATTTTGTTATAAAAAATTAACTATTATAATGTAGAAACAAAAAAAGGTTTTAACAATCCCTTTATGGTTTCATATTTGATTAATGATTTATAGTAAAAAATTATTCAATTAAAAATTTTCTAATGAAAACTTCTAATATTAATATGCTAATATGTATATGTATGTCCTTTAAATTTCAATACTTGCAAGTTAATAGTTATTAGTTATAATAGTTTTAACTATTATTAATTTATTTAAAAATATAAAATAAATAAATAAAATAGTTTGTTAAAGTTTAATTTATGATACATGTAACATCATGATTTATGAATTAGGAATCATGATTCTTGATTCCTAAATCCTAATCAATGATCATGCAATTTAAATTGTATAAGATAAGATAGATAAGATAAGATAAATTTACTAATGTCCAACAGGCAACAGGAGACCATTAAATAATATTGAAATTTGATTTGAAAATAAAAAGTTCAAATGAACATTTATATATAAATGTTCATATAAAATATTGAATATTAATTTATTTATTGATTACTTCCTATTTTCAAATCAAATGTAAATTTATTGAAATATTGTGATCATCATAATATTTTTAACTTTTTATCATATTTTGAATTAAATGAAAAATTCCATGGTTATTTAAATTTAAATTAAGTTATCACTTATCATTATCAAGCTAAAGCAATTTTTAAAATATTGATTATAATCTAAATTAGTTTTAATTAAGTAAAAATGCTACGATTATTAAATCAAGTTATCATTATCAAGCAATTGACAATTATTGATCGATGAATGATAATTGATTACAATTTACAAATAATAATTTTATATTTTTAAAATTTTGATTTTTCATTAATTTTACATGTTTAATTTTATTCCAATCCAAATCAAGGATTTTGTAGATTGTCAAGAAATTCAAATAATTTGTATGTTTTAACTAAATCATTTAGTTACAATTGTGCAACTAGTTACTACACTTTGTGATTTAAGTTTTAATTTTCATTGTACAACAATAAGATAAATTCTAATTTAAATAATTAATATTAGTTATGTGAAAGGTTTAACGATTCACAAATTAATCCAAACCATTCAAAGAATGATAGATCAATGACCGTGGCTCTATTTCAGGCCAAATTTTAATAGATTTAAGTTAAATTCTATTTCTATCTGAAATCAAGACACGTGTACTCAAAGATTCTTTCTTATAAGTTATAGTTATGTTTGAGTCCCAAGTGTTGATTAAAAGAAAGATTAACAACCCCAGATAAGTTTTAGGTAACTTTTGGGAATGATATCGATGTTGTCAAGAAACATCCAGAATTGTGACACATGTCTATGAGAACATTCCGCTACTTGAAATTGAGACATGTGTAGTCCAAGAGACTTTCATATAGTTATGTTCATCATCTGATTCCTAACCGTTGATTAAAATAAATATTGACGGATCAAGATGAATTTTAGATCAATTTGGGGTATGTTTTCCCATGTACCTAGATTCATCTAAAATCATGACATGTGTTTGGTCATTGCAATGCTCGATTAAGTAATAAGTGTCAAGACTCAGTTAATAATAATTATGTTTACTCTTTTAAACTTTTTATTAGTTAATCTCGACTATTAAGTAAAAGATAGATCAATGACCTGAGATGAATTTTGGGTAAATTTTGGGAATGCTATCGCTTTTATCAAGAAACATCTAGAATCGTAAAACATGTCTATGATAAGTGTCACGATTTTGAATGACTCTTGACAACATCGATAACATTACACAAATTTACCCAAAAATTATATCGATTATTAAGTTCAATTTTTATTATTTAATTTATTTAAAATGTATGAATTTCAAAATTCAAATGTACATTGTACATTGTATATTAATGTAATTAATTATTACTTTTTATTATTATAATTATGTACATTATTGATTCTTGATTTAGTTTACATGTACATTGTACATAGTATTAGTAAAGTACGTTAAACCATTAATTACTTAATACTTACATTTTAACTTTTAACTATTAATCTTTTATGTTTTTACACTAGTAAGTTCAGAGTTCTCGAGACTCTGATACTATAGGGTTTTCAAATTTCAACTTTTCAAAGACTCTGACTAAATTCCATTTTTTGTTCTGAAGACTGAAAGTATGAAATTTGAGTATCACAGGACAACACCAATTATCTCAATATCTGCTAGCACTAGTATTGTTGAATCTTGATTCTCAATTCTGAGTGTTTAATTTTTTTTAAAAAAAATTGCAGTGCAATTGCAGCAATAGAAAACTTAATTCTCATTGTCTTAAGTTTACACTTTACAATTGAGTGCAATTGCAGCAATGGAAAACTTAATTCTCATTGTCTTAGGTTTACACTTTATAATTTTTTAAAATAGGGCTTGAAGAATAATTTTGTGTAAACAATAATAACCAATAGTAGACATGGGCAAAACAAAGTCAAAAAGCTCTAGTACAAGTGCAAGCATAAAGGAAAAGAAAGGCATTATAGAACTTAGGCAAGTGCTACAAACCCCAAGTTTCACTGATGAATGTCATGATATTTTTTATCCTGTTATCCATGGAGATTTGGGAATCATGGGAATTAGAAATTCTTCGTTTAATAAGTGGAAACATCCACAAAAGGGGAGAAATTATTTCAAATATAATAAAAGTATTGGCATAAATACAAATAAACTAGTTGCTTTGGTTAGTGGATTAGCAAACCTCGTTGTACCAATAGTATTCCCTTGCCCTAAAATTGTAATGCTCTACACTCAGAATTATGATGAAAATAGAAAGGCAATTGTAAACCAAAACATTTAGGAGGCAATTGTATCCATAACTGAGAGTGATTTTTTCACTTTGTTAGACCTAGGGCTAGGGTTTAAACGAGAGAATTTTAACGAGCACATTGAATTGGATAAACTAGCACAAGCTTATGACAAATTGGATAGAGTTTTTCAAGATTCATATATCAAGGGCTTAATAAACTCAGAGTCATCTACTGATCATACTAATAAACCTCCTTATCAGTATGATATTTTTGTGCCATGGGTTCAAAATACTATTTCTTTGTTATCATTTTGTCTAGGATTGTCAGTAGGAAGGAAGTGGGGGCTAATGTTCTTGAAATGATTTATAGTATCCATTGTCAAGGTTAGTCAATTGAGAAGGTAGAAGTAAGATATAATTATGTTTAGCACATTGTTGAATCTATGCAAGAACAATTACTAATAATTAGACAAAGTACAATTATAGGAAAGATAAAGAGATTTAGGTTCACAAGTTAGTAGTGCTACCTTCTTTTAGAAAAGCATCACCCAATATTTGAGACAAAGAACAAAAAGCTTGACATTGAGGTCTATAAGTTTGATGAGAAAACCTAGAAGAAATCAGAGACTCCAAGTCCATTATATGAGTGGACAAATAAGATGACAATAATTGCTAACAATAATAACTACAACCATTTTGTAGACTTCTTTTTGGCACCTATTTACCAAAAAATCATAGGCACTCTGATGCCTAGATTGCCTATGTGTTGTAAAGATTGCATTCAACTAGGAAGTCAAATTCAATTGGTTGATTGGTTCTTCATGGAAGACTATATTGTGTTAAGTTTTTATGGTTCATCAATTGAACCATACAAACTTCCAATGCATGTTATAGAAAGGGTTTTTGCACTAAAATATGTAAGGAAGATGGAGAGTGCAGATAAAGTTTTCACTAGATAGAAAAAGAAAATGATATTTCCTTCCTTGCCTTTTGCAATTGAAGGCCTTACATTTGAGAGAAAGGCTTTCAAAGTGGCAAATGAATTGGTAAAAAAATTGGCTTTGATTTTGTTACTCACTGGAATTATGATCCACTGAACATAATAAAAACAAGACTTATTGCCAATGGAAAATCTGCAAGCAAATATCAACATCAGGAGATGCCATTGATAAAAATATTATTTTTTTAAACATGGATTTGTGGGATGAACTTAAGAAAGAGATGGAGAAACATGCAACAGAGAATAATATTTCAATGCAAGAATTGTCATCCCAAATTACAACATTGCACTTATCAAAGTCACAAATCAAAGCCTCTAACATACTTAAATTTCTACAAGAAAGATCTCAACCTTCTAAGAGTTCTATGTTGAAAGCAGTTAAAGAGGCATGCAAATCTGAATTATGGTGTCAAACCAAGATGACTAATTTATGGAAAATGAGGCAAAATTTGGGTGAGCCAAAGACCTCAGTGGGTTTTGAAGAAATCGAGGAGGATGAACTTTTTAGCAATTATTGGAATAAAGAGCATTCAATTGTAGTATATGAATTTGGCACTTGTAGTGAAAATGATAGTCAAAGACAGAAGGACCTCAAGTCTGATGGAGACATTCAAGGTACTCAACATATTGGGTCAACCAAGCATATTGTTAATCTTCAAATGAGTGATTCTATTAAGAAAATATATAATAAAGGGGCAACTATGATACAAAAAATGGGTTGTGCAGGTATAGGGCCCATTGGTGCAAGTGGTGAAGGGATTTAGAATCCAATTATAGTACCAGACCCACCCAAAAGTGGAAGTAAACCAGCCATTGGACTCACTAATGAGATTGAAGATGATTCATCTAGAAGAAAGGGAAAAAACATTATACTTCTACTTCTAAAGGTCATCCCGACACAAAATTTGTTAAATCTTCAAATCTAGTTGTATTTGATCCCAATGGCACTGACACTAGCACTAGCATGGATGAACCTTGTGCAAAAAAGAAAAAATTTATGACAATTACAATGCAAGCAATGTCAGCAGTTACTTCACCAATGTATGCATTGGTAGCTTCTGTACAAAACCCTGAAAATAGTCTTAAGACACTAGGATTTGGAACGGGCCACCTTCAGTATGTTGGAAATCCTCAAAATAAAATTGTAGGTGGAGTAAGTGTAACTAGAGTTGGAGGAGCATAAAGTAATATAGTTGAGAATTCACCTTTAAAACACTCAATTGTGTCAGCAAACCCAAATTTTAGTTTAAATGACTTTGCATCAAAGTTTGATCAGACAAGTAAAAGAAATAGGCAAATTATGAAGACTTTGAAAAGTGATGTAGTTGTTGAACATCAAGGACCTAGTAACACTATATTTCCAACATATGATCCAAACACTAAAATGATGAACTTCGTGGATGTTATGCCCCTAGCTAGAGATGATAATCCATCAAAAAATCTCATAAATTGTAACGATGTACAAGTTACCAATCTTCAAATGGATTTCTCAAAAGTGAAAAATATTGAAAAAATCAATATATCAAAAGAGAGCAACAAAATGGTCTACTCTACACTTCTAAAAGTGGAGAGGGAAAGAAAAAGGCTTGCAAAAAAATACAAAAGTTATAGGTAGACCTTGATAATGTGAAGGCCAAGGAGAAAACAACAAACAATAGGTTGAAAGAATTGCAAAATAGGATAAAGAATTCTTCTTTTACAAAGGCAATTGTCTAGCAAGAAAATATGAATGGACAACTAAAAAATCTAACTAAAGAATTGGATAAGTGCAAAAAAAGATTTCAGCATGAAAAAGCCTCTACTACATAGTTGTTCAAGTCTATAGAGAGTAGTGCACATGAGGTAAACAATAAAATGAAAACTGACCTATACTTTGTTGTCAAGGGAAATAATAATTTGAAGATTGAATTGGAGAATGAAAGAGAAAGTACTCTACTAAAAATACAATCCATAATCTAAAGATGGCATTGGAGAATGAAAAGAAAAATGAGGAGTCTAATGCAAGGATAATTGATAATTTGTAGAAAGAATTAGGGAATGAGAAGAAAAAAGAGGAGTTTAGTGCAAACACAATCCACAATTTGAAGAAGCAATTGGAGAATGTGAAGAAAAAAGAGGGGTCAACTACAAAGACAATCCTTGATTTGAAGAAGGAATTGGAAAATACGAAGATAATAGAGTCTATTGCAACTAAAAATAGTAACACAATCCACCATATGAAGAAGAAATTGGAGAATGCAAAGAAAAAAGAGAAGTCAACTGCAAAGAAAATACTTGATTTGAAGAAGGAATTGGATAATACAAAGAAAGAGGAGTCTACTCATACAATAAAAAGACCCCATGGTTTGAAGAATGAACTGGATAATATGAAGAAAAAAGAGGAGTCCACTATGATGACAATCCATGATTTGAAAAGGGAACTCGAGGATGAGAAGAAAAAATATGTAACTATTGCAAAGACAATCCAAGATTTGAAGAAGAAATTGGAGGATGAGAGGAAGAGAGAAACTAATTGGCAAGGGCAACCAGAGGAAATACATAAAAAGAGAGAAATAGAGATGTCTGAAATGAAGAAAAAGATGGAGAATGCAATTGCACAAAATATAACTACATCTTTCGAAGACCATCATGTCAAAGATACTATAATAAACATGGTTAAGCTGATCAAACAAGAAAATTGGGAGAAACTAATGCAGAACAATGATAGCTTGTTTGAATGGCTTGATTTAAATAGTAATATCAGAGATGTCTTTGAAATGTAAAAAAAGATGTTGATGGTAAAAAAAGTATCTTCACCACTTCCATAAAAAAAAATGAATATAGTACAGAGATCTAGTGACAAGGATTTGGAAAACCAAGGAATAAACAACCATAGTGATGCCTCTGTAATGACTTTTATTGTCTATCACAATTGTAACCAATTAATGGAAATAGATGAAGCTCTAAAATCTGCTTTTAGAGACTTGATGAAGGTGAATCACAGCATTGAACTTGCTAAATGTTGGATTACCAAATCTAGCTGACTCAGATGGAAAATTTATTAGAAAATAAGATTACATGAAAAAGTCACACAACACCATGAACTCTAATTTAGGCAACTTACCTGAGGAAACCACTCCAGAAAGAATTGCAAGTTTCATCAAACCACTATCAATAATGTATACAATCATAGATAAATTTCTTGATTCATATAAAAACATCTCTTTGAAGTATTCATTATTCACAAGGGTACAACTATTTAGGTAAAACCTCAAAAAAATAGAGCTTCCAAATGATGCAGAATGGAGTGCCCTAAAGAACATCATTGGAGTTGGGTCATCTACTCAATTTTTTACTATTAGTGTCAATCATAGCTGATAGCACTAAGAAGTAAGAACTTAGTAAGGGATAGTACTATAATCATTTTGTTACTTTTTTCTCTTTAATTTCAACTTTGTGTAATGTTAATTATTACAGGAATCAAGAGCCAGCATATTAGGATAACTAGACAGCTAGGCACTGGCATACTAGTACTACATAGAGCAAATGGAAAATTTTTCCCTACTCCTACTTGAAAAAATTGTAAAATTGGAAATGTGGTAATGTGATTGTACACACATAATGTAGTAATAATCTAATTATATATACAATTACAAACCAAACTAAAGCTATTGTTGCTCCCTTGTATCTGTAAAAGGGAATTTGGGATCATTTGAAATTAAGTCATTTGCAAAGGGTTTTAATATTCTACTTCTCTAGGCTCTATATTTGTATAATTTTTGGTAATTTTTAGATGTATTATGTTACACACTAATTTATAATTATAAATTATAATATAATTTTTTTAAAGGAAGCTTATTCTATAAAATGCATTATGTTACAATTTCTTAAAGAAACTAGAATCGATGAAAATCTAAAAATGTCTAAAAACTAGAATGAATGAAAATCTCAAGTTCAACATTTATAAAAACTATAATTGATGTAAATCTCAACATGTTTGAAAAATACAGCCAATGAAAATCTAAACATGTATAAAAATGAGAATCAATGAAAATCGCTACATGTGTAGACTCTAAAAGTAAAAACTAGTTTCAATGAAAATCTCAACATGTAAATTTGTAACATCAATATGTTTAAAAAAATTAAGCATCTATAATAGGACAGTGAATGAAGGGTATAAATTAACTTCTACAAACATAATTAATTAGTAGATAGAGTCTTAGACATTGGTAAGACCAGAGCACATAAATTAATTTGAATTGAAATTGGTAAGACCAGAGCTACTAGCCTACTACTTGACTCACACAGAAGTTAGAACTTGAAGTTGAGAAGCTACTATAGTTGTCACTCTACCTGGACTAGCTTAGCATCACTATCATCAGAATCCTCCTCATTTATTGCATATGGAATTTCATTATTCATTCTATTTTCTTCATATTCATAGTCAATATGCATGCCAAATTTAACTTCATCTTCATTGCTTCCAATATCAGGACATAAACCACTGCCACCGCCATTGCCACTGCTACTGCCACTACCACCACCACCACCACTTCCACTACCACTATCATTTGGGTTTTAAATGTTGGCCATCCCTCTTCTTTGACATTTTTTTTCCAAATGTTGAGAGCCTTGTCAAAAGGGAAACTATCTACCTCATACCTAGAATTATAGAACCTCAAACAATTATCCAATTTTTTGTCTAATTTATTTTTAATCTGTGACTTCAGGAAGCCCAAAGTACTAAGAACTATCTAATCCTCCACTAAATCCAATATCATTGTTAAACATAAATTGATAAGCTTAAAATATTCTAGTATTAACTCTCTCAACTGATTTCTCTGACCAAGGTTTTTCCAAAGCTTTGTTACCACTCCCTCTTCATTTGGATTCTCCATAAGATCTTATTGTTCCCTCATTATGTTTGCAAAAGAATATGATTGATTTCTTAGTCCAGATTCATCTAAAATTCCATTTATAGTTACTCCATTGATTACTTTAGCTTTGCAAAAATGTTGAATCAAAGTCATCATCCTTCTTTGAAAATCACTCGGATAGTTTAGAGACCAATACTGAGGAAAAACAATAGACATTGCTTCAAGTAGTTACTCTGGAGGGAATATGAATCTAATTTTTGATGAAATATTGTAGCAAACTCGCTTGATAGAGTCAAGCAAAAAGTCTTTTATCTTCTTGAAGATGAATATTCAAAGAATACTTGATGCACTAGTCCATCCAAAGAGATCCATCTAGTATCATTGTCTTTAAGAAGCTTCCTCCCATTAGAAAGTCCTTGAGAAATTCTTGGACTCATTTTGGACATTGAAAAAAGTATTAATAAATCTCTTTGATTAAAGATTCCACTTTACTTACACAACCAAGATCATTGACAATTCCAAAAGCTAGGTTCATTTGATGGGCCATGGACTGAATGGGAATAACATAGGGTGCCAAATCATTCTTGATCTTTTTGCAAAGATCGTCTTTATGACCTTGCATAAAAAAAGCTCCATCTGCTCCAACACACCAAATTTTTGGCAGTCTCCATGTTATCCATACCTCCACAATCAATTAGAGTACTCTTTAATAAATCATACAAATTTTCAGTTGTCACACTACAATTCAATTTAGCAACAAATAGTAGAAAGGGTTGACAACAAATATCATTGATAGTATAAATATGCATGCACACCTAGGAAGTATTATCAATTGCTATAACTTCATCTAGAGACAATGCAATGAAATTTGACTTTTTAATTTTTTCCTTCATATCTTCTTTTTCAACTTGTGCAAGACAAATAGCTCATTCCCACCCACTGTTTACTGACTAGTGACTGTTCAAATAGTTTCAAACTTTAAAAAGTGCAATAAACTAGTAATTGAAGGGTAGTCCATCATAGGATGCCCTCTACTCAAAATATCAAAGTCCACACTTAATTGAACAAATTTTCCCATATTTTCCACTTCCATTGCTTTCACAATGAAATCTTCAATGGAACCTTTTACTACAGAATGCTTCTCCCATAATTGCTTCTATAATGTTAATAATTTAGCATTCCTGATATGTAGATAGTTGTCTTTCATTTTCCAAATTAGTACAGATTTTTCAACTCCATCTATAGTTTCTATTTTGTAAACTTTATCCACATGCTTTTCTATGGTATCAATTTTAAGTTGCAACCTCTTCTCCTTTGTTATCTCTATGCAAATATTACATCTGCATTCTATAGGAGGCTCATCATCAATTGGATTGGCCACTGGTTCTATGAACCAATAATTTTCCACCCATTCTAATTGAAAATTCATTTTGGAAAAATCACAATGCGATCGATCTTTTCTTATTCCAATTTTCTTTTCCCCTTCTGTGTATGAACATGATTTATGGAATCACTTTTGGTTTTCTCACTAACTCCAAGTCTATAATATCATTTTATGACTTGCTACTCAAGGGAAGTGCCTCCAAATCATGTTCAAGTTCATCCTAGACTGAGATATCAGGTTAACCAACTTGAACTTCTTTAATATGGTCTCCAACTTGTGATGAATCTCCTTGTTCAATATGCACTGGAGATCTAATTTGTGAATCTTGTAGGTTGCCAACATTTCCATTGCCAAAATATGCTGATATGGTTCTGCATTTCGGTATAGGTGGCCTCTCTTGGCTTTCAAGGATCCTACCAAAACCCCTGTTACCCCTCTTGTTTGACATTACAAATTGATAAAGTCTACAAAAATAAATCAAGTTTCAACTTGTTGAACAAAAGACTCGAAGAGTGATGAGTCAAAGACTATGACAATAGACTACTTAGACTACATATAATAACAATAACATGATTCATTCTCATAAAAATAGTACTATGGTACTACCCAATAAAATTTGCAAACCTATCTTAGCATTTGAGATGTCTAGCAGATAGTAAAAAATAACTAGTACCAATACCACATAAAAAATAAATTAAAAATCACTTACCTTTTACGAAAACCACAATCCAAGAGTCAATGAGCAATTCACTCAACAGTCTAAAACTTTGGTAGCAATAAGAAATGCCAGTCTCCACTTCTAGACCAGAAAAGAGTGAATTATGTAGAATGAATGTATATATACTACCAATCTAGGTTGGCAAGTTATGCAGGATTAACAAGCGGGAATGTCAAATGTAGGCAAAACACACCTTTATATGCAAGCCCATAATAGGAAATAGTTGGCTAAACAAGGTTGGTGGTCGACACATGTTGGGAAAATGGTAGGCGACACCCAACTCAAGGGAAAATTAGTTGGTTATAGTAATGGCAAAGGAATGTTGTCCAATAAGAAACAACATGCAAAGGATAGCAAAATTTTTAAAATAAATGTATCCAAAATGTATATTACAGTGGCAATTGGACTGAGATTTTTGACCAATCATGTAAAAACTACCATGGGCATTGGACCCAAAATCATATAAATAACTAGTGATGTGGTTGACCTATGTTACATGTGTTATTTTCCAAATGATGATCGACCAATGAGATGCGATCACCAAATTGTGAAGATTCGCCACTAAAGTAATCTCTATCCCTACACCTACAAAACAAACACAAGGTGAAACAAAGATCATAGAAAGGGAGAAGGATAGGACTAAAGATTCAATCTTGACTACAAAACTAGAGGAACAGATAGAAATCTAGACACTGGTTACCCTACCAGATATTGCTACTCCTATTCCTAGTAAAACACTTCATAGGCTGCGTGCAGAAGCTACACCATTGCAGTCATCAAGGCCTAGTCCTAGTAAATATAAGGTTGATGAGGTTACATCTTATGGTAGTATCAACTTAGATGAGGTGATTGAACTTCCAAAGTTTGATCTTGCATCAATCACCATAAAGAAAATGAGCATATTACAGGATGCTCTAGCTAGAAAGAAACACCAGGAACTACTCAAAAGGGAGCATAGGTATAAATAAGCACTACATGACATCAAAGACATATTTCTTGATGCATTTAGCCTACCTGCACCTAATGAAGAGAAGCCAATCATTAAGCAGTTGGAAAACATTGTGGAGAAGATAAATGATGAAGACCTAGACACAAATGTAAAATTACTAGAATGGTTTGTGTTGGAAATTAACAAGTGGGAAGTATACTTCTGAAGGGGGGGAGCGGGGGGGGTGTTGAATCAGAAGTATTAAACTTTGATCAATAAAACTTTTAACTTTAAAAATATTACATGCATGAACATATAAAAATAACATGTAAAGTAAATGCATCCATATAAACACTTGACACCAGATATGATTACTCAGAAACCCTCCAATGAGAAGGTAAAACTAGGGTGGGGATGATACCCACAACTCCTCACTATTATAGCAATAAAGTTCACCTATTAAGGTTACATATTTTGACCATTCTCATGATCTACCTTATGAAAGGCCTACTCTATTAAAATCTTACAAGGATTGTTAGATCCTTCCCTGTTAAAGGATTTTAACACTCTATTAAAAGTGTACCTGGCTAAAGAATTTACAAAACATTCACTTGTAATGTCACCCTATTAAAGGCTTTATATAATGGCTATTAAACCAACCTATCTCCATAGGATTTCATTCTTCTAATATAATTGTTAGAAAGTATAGTATAATGTTTGACCTAATTACTTGCAATCTACTAATGCTGATTTCATATCCTTGTCCTATCTAATCTGATCCTCACTGATCTGGTATGAAACTACTGTGATCTTGATTCACTATTCTGCTAATTGATACTACAATAATTTCCTTCTTCTAAGTCAATTTTCCCCTTTCACTTCCTTCAAACTTTGCTAGTATTATCTCCTTGCATGCATTCTCTTCTCGCATACTCTCTCATAAATTACTGAATTATGGGGTTTTGACCTCCTTAAAAAGGTTTCATGAATTAGGGTTAGGTATGAATCTACAATTGAGATTCATCTTTCTTTTCTGCTCAAATCTTTCCATTTTTTTGATTGGTTGCATGTTGATTGCATAGGGAATCAAATAGATTTGATCTTATCTTTTAATCCTTTGAGATTTATCCATATGTCATCTCAAAAATAGTTTACATCTTAGTTTGTGAGGGCACAGACTCTTATGTTGATTATGTGTTACTTGAAACTTACTAGTACTTGATGCTTGACACATATTGAATTATGTCTTGCTCAACACCTGAACTTTTCTTGGCATCTATTACTCACTAGGCATCTGAAACTTTCTCAGCATTGTCTATTTGCTCGACATCTGAATGACTTACCACTTCATGAATTTTTGGTTTAACATATATTGTGACTTGGCATCTATATTATACTCAGCATCAACTTAGAAAATTTATTAAGTGTGTTGACACTCTATTGTCAAAACCAATCTCAGATCAACAGTCTCCCTCTTTGACATGAGTATCAAAATCACTTAACTATACATAATGAAACTAGTCTCCTTGAGTGAAATATACATTTTGTTTGGCATATATACAAAACTTCAAAATTGTTCAAAATTTTGTGAAAGACTATATATACCTCAAAATTTTGTATCCCCCCTGAGTTAATGTGCCATATCCTTGTAACCAAAATATCTCTGAATGGATTGATGTGCCTCAACTGATACTCCTTGTCTTCAATGTTGATACTCTTTATCTGATGTGTCCTTGTTATGCTATGTTTTTCTCTATTTTCTCCTTCTTTGTTTATTTTTGTTACTCCCCCTTTTTATTTTAGCTCTTAGCTCCCCCTTTTACATGTTTCCCTTGTAGTCTTAAGTGTCCTTTTGGATTTTCAATTTCTCCTAATGTGCCTTTAATTTCTCCTTTTGTTTAATTTCTCCACCTTATCAACAATATCTCCCCCTTTTTTGACACTTATGTCAAAGGGTCTTAGGCACTGACCAAATACTTAGCTAAGAAGTTCTTATTCACTTCCATTACAATTCTTAGAGCAACATCCCAATTTTGTATTGCAACTTCTAGGGATTTATTTTGAATGGATGTCTCTGCTGCAAGGTGAACTAATCCATCTAATGTAGAAGGATTGGGACCTTTCTTTATCACATTCTCTGCATAGGTTAGTTCCTTCTGCAAAATTTCCATGTGAGGGGTGAGGGAGGCTTGTATCTGTACCAATTTGGCTCTTGTCTTAGCCTCTTCTACTATTAATATAGCTGATTCATTTTGAGTGTGAAGCATTGTGTTAAATTGCTTCTCACTTTGAGCTAGATCTTTGTGTAGTTGCATACTTGATATCTTCAAGTTCCTCTCCAAGCTCATGATTTTTTGCTAGTCTCCTGTGTGAAGATGGAAGGATCACACAATTTTGAGTACAATGAGAATATGTTCTCAAGTACTTGCTTCACCTTTTCAATTTTCTTTTCCAGTTCTACTTGAAATAGTGTTATCTCACTAGATATCCTTTCACTTACCTTTGCTTGAAACTTCTTTTCTAACCATTCCATTAGCTTGGCATTTGTATCATGGTCTTCACTTTGCACTCGGTCCACTATGTTTGAAAGTTGCACCATTATGGGCTTTGTGTCATTAGGTGTCTACAAGTGAAAATCATCTAAAAATATTTCCTTTATTATAATCAATGCTTGCCTCTATTTATACTTGCTCTTGAGTATCTCCTAATTTTTTTCCCTCTCTAGTGCCTCTTGCACTTTATTGATTTGATCAATGTTCATAGTTTCATAGTCAGAATGACTATTTCTTCATCTAGTGCAAGGTATCCATAGTGAAGTACCCTTGTAACCTTTTTAGAGCTTAAGCTTGGTGCTGATATTTGAAGTGGTATTACTTCAGTGCTCTACTTTTGTTGCATTTTTGTTGGAGTCCCAAAGGTTGGAAGATTAACCAAAGTTTGAATTGTTGCTTGCTCCTTTTCCTCTGGGGTCTCCTTCTCCTCCTCCAATCTTCCTTGATCAATGATAATTATCTGAGGTGGTGCACCTTGTGCTTGTGCAATAGGAATAGAGGTATCCATCTATCCTATTTTATACTTTGTTGGCTCCTCGACAATTGTAGTGATTGTGACTGTGGAGTTAACCTTGGCTGATGTATCTTGTACAACTTGCTCTTTAGGTTGTCCACTCATAGCTATAGGGATGACTAAAGATGTTTCTTGTGTTCCCATCTTATCCCTAATTAAGTTGGCTACTACTTTTTGCAATTCATCTACACTGACCCACACTGGATTGTTTCATATTTGGGCTTGTAGTTTTGTTTGGTCAAGGATCTATTTGAGATCCACTACAATCAATGGATTTATGTTCTGACCAAAATTTTTAGGAACATCCTTTACTTTTATGGTTTCTATAGGTGTAGAAGTGTCATGTGGAGGACTTGGAGGTGGCAGTTGTGTGTCTTGCACACTCTGTTCTATTTGTTGCTCTTCAACAATTGCCATATCATCCTTTTGTGTTTCCTTCTCCACTGTATCTGACTTTTCTTTTTCTCCTTCACCTTCCTTTTCATTTTTATTCTCCTCTCCATTATTTCTCCCTTCAAAGGGATCTTCTTCCCCTTCTTTTATAGTTGTGAGGCCATAGATTAATTTCCACATTTATGTGGACTTTTTGACAACATCCTCAATCTTATTCTGAAGAATATTGAATGCTCTATATTTGGATGCAAATTTTATCCCATGCTTCTTATTTGCCTTGCTTATTTGCCCTTTAGTGAGCTTAGGAATTACTCTAGCCAATGTTGACTCTCTTATTAAGACATTCATGCCATTTATTTTCAACCATATAATATAACTCCTTAGGCATTGAATTGTCAAGCTCAAGTGGAGTGTTCTTGAACTTGGCCATCATAGTGTAGATAGATTCTTCAACTATGTTCTATTCTTCTCTACTCAATTTATTAAAATTAATGACTTTTAAGCCAAATAAGTTTGTATTATCTCTAATTTTATCACATACATTTTCTAAATCAGACTTGGCGATGTGGCTTACCACTATAAATTGGCCATTGTCATCAGATTCGGTCTTTTCCTCATCTGATTCAAGAGGTGCAACATACTTTCTTCTCAGCTTCTTCTTAGTTGGGCCTTCCTGCTTGGTAGCCTTTTTCATTTCCTACTCCTTAGCCTCCTTGTTGTAGCTCTTGTACTTGCCCTTGTATTAGGTTTTTTTGGGCTTGGCTTGGCTATCTTCTTGCCTTTGGCCTGAGCTGTAGGCTATTTTTGAGCTTTCTTTTTCTTTGGCTCTGGCTTGATAGGTGTCTCCTTAGCTTGTTCTTCTTCCTTAGCACCTTCTTCTTCTTTGGCATCTTCACCCATGCCTTGTGTTAAGGCAAGTGTCCCTTGGCCCTATTCTTCTTCTTCTTCTTCTTCTGCTTCAGCAGTCCCTTCACCAAATTTGGCCTTTAGTTTCTTGACCAGTTTATCCTTCTTCTTAGGGTTGAAGTAGTCTTCAACTCCATCTCTACCTTGGATTTCACAACATCAAAATTTCCAAAGGTCTTTGCACTTTAATAAATGTCTTCTTCTAGCAATGTTGTGATTGTTGTTGATGCCTCATCAATGTTAATTTCATAGCCAAGTGGCCTTAGTCATCTTACCCTTGGTACTACTTCTTAGATGTATGTATAATCAATGTCAACCAAGAAACAAATATCATTTATATGTTGATCTACTAGAGATACTATTATTCTAAGCCTTTGCTTCATAGACTTCTTAAAGTCTTCAAAATAGCTTGTCATTAAGGTTTCAAAATTGGCTCACATCTGCACTATATACTCATTAACTTGTACTGCTATAGATCTATTTGTTTTCCAACTTATTTAACCAAAAGAGGGGAATTCATTCTGAACATAGAAAAATATACATATCAAAATTAATCCAAACTTACACTGAGCCCTTTTGGATCTCCTTATTGCTCCTAAATTTTCCATAATTTGTTCTAGTTGCAACTCTACTAGATCATATGTATGATCCTTCTTGACAAGTTTGTATCCTACATCAATTGCAATGCATGGGACACTATTTAGTCATCTTGACTAGTAGAATTTATGGGATATTATTCTAACAGCAAATTCTCCAAGTGGATCTTTGATTGTGTCTATTGGCATGCCTCTTTTGTTCCACTTAGCCCCAGTGTTCTTCTCTATAGCTTCCTTTGAATCACTCCTCAAGGTCTTTGGTCATTCTAGGGTTGGGTACCCTATTACTCTATGTATGTTTCTCTTTAACAACCTTATAGGTCCATCCTCCAACCATAAGCATCTATCATGAATTATTCTCAACACTATTCTTATCCATTCAATTTTGAAAACTGTGGGGAAATCTAGGGCATGACTTAAGCCCTTTCTCTCAAAAATCTAGAATTCCTCCTTTAATACCCCATTTTCAGAAAGTTTTTCATAAGATTACCTAATCTCCATGTCACCTATTGCTCCAACTTTGCAATTGTAACATTTTCTGACATCTTGCACCATAATAACCTTAGGTAGTATAATAGATAAAGCGTCGGCAAGGTCATTTTTATAAGAAACTTTAGGAATTGGTCTGAAATCTGGTTTTTTTACTTCATTGCTGACCAACTAAACCTCAAATGGTTCCATATCCTTGGGTTTTCTAAAGTTGGATGCCATTTCTAAAAACTAGGGTTTCAAAATATAGAAATTTCATAACTGTGTAGCTCAGCACTTAAGTAAATACCTTAGATCATCAAAACAATGTTGAGTCTTTGTTGGAATCTTTGCAAAAGTGTCAATCTCTACTTTGAAATCATTTCTATGATCTTCTTTCTCTTGCTATGTGCTCACAATGACAAGAAATGATAAAAAACTTGACTTATACCATTTATTTCATAGCATTTAATGTTTAGGGCATGTACAACTATCCACTTTGCTTCTAATGCAATTCTACTTTACTCAACCTCCATTGATTTTCCAACACTTGGCATCCACTAGAGTTTCCCTTACTTGGCTTCAATAAGAATTTTTCTTTTACTCAATAACCACTACACACTCGGCTCATACTGACTTTGGCAGACAACTCGACATACACTAGAATTTTACTCAGCATCTGAGGGAAACTTTACTTACTCGGCAAAATTGTGAAAATTTTTGAAGTTTTAACCTTGCATCTTTATTCATGCTAATCTAACCTTTTCAGTGCTAACTAGTTCTAGGAACTGATGTATGATAAAGCATTTAAATACCAGTCCCACATACCTTCTTGCTTAGTTTGATGAAGTGTGACCACTTAACCCTTTAGGTGAAGTGATCCCTTCATTTAATGTGTTGCATCCATCTTTCTTCTTCCATATTTTATTCATCTCTCCTCTAATATGCTCAACATCTACCTTGTCTTTTCCCTTGTTTGAGTCAGAGTTAGGTCCCTTTGTCCTTGTTGGGCAGTGCTTGCTAATGTGACCAGTCTTCAAACAACTAAAGCATGTAGTTTGGCTCAACCATCTGTTGTAACTTCCACTAAAATGTGTTCATATGCAATTTTTAGGGATGTGTCTTGTGTTGTAATCCCAATTATAGGAATTTTCCTGGCTTCTTTCCTTATTTGATGACCATTTAGGCTTATATCTACATTCAAAAGCTTTATTTCTATACTTTTGACAATTGTAGTAGCATTATTCAAATCTTGGTGCATGCATTGTCCTTGTTTTGCATTCATGTGCCTGATGACCTTATTTGTTGCACTTGTAACAATGTGTCATATTCTTTGGCTTAGCATTCTAATTTCCATTCTTGTTCCTACAAACATTAGTTGTATGTCCTTTCTTACCACAAAAATGACAAGTGTGTTTGGAGTTCTTACCTTTGTCATTCCTTTGTTCATTAGTTTTTGATGACTCACCTACCTCAATACTTTTATAGCCAAACTTGATGTGTCTTTACTAGATCTAGGGAATTTCAGTAGTTGCTCAAAGTACTTGATGGCTTCATTTAGCTTGTTGAAGCTTTTAACAAACTCCTCTCTTTTTAGGTCATTTTACAACTGCTCATTTTGCAACTTCAATGTGGTTATTTCAATGTCCTTGACACTCAATTCATGACTGGCATTCATCATTTGGATCAAGGTATCCAACTGCATGTTTGAGATCTTAGACAACTTTGCTGACTTTTCTTCCAATCTATTTGACAAAATTATTTTGTCTTGTTCAATCATGCACTTATTCTAAATGGCTTTCTTCTTTTGTTCAGTTATTTGACATAGCAATATTGCTTGTGATTCTTGCTACAACTTGAGATTTCTAATCTCTTCAGCTTGTGCTCTATTCTTATCCATGAGATCTACAATTGCTACATCAAACTCGCATAAGTTACCATCTGTAAATAACTTTGTGGTGTCAATCTCCTTGTATTGAGTGTTATTCTCAGCTATGGCAATCTCTTTCCTTCTCTTTAGTGAAATCCTCAAGGCATTTTTGGCTTCATCCAATTGTTGCAGTAGGAGATGTATCTCAATATCCTGATTCTCAATGTTTTTTCCCAACTTGTAGACTTCCATCTCAAGATATTTTCTCCAAGTTGTAAGGCTTCTCCTAATGAGAACTAGGCTCTGATACAAATTGTTGGGAATTAACAAGTGGGAAGTATACTTTTGAGGGGGGGCTGAATCAAAAGTATTAAACTTTGACCAATAAAACTTTTAACTTTAATGCATGAACATATAAAAATAACATGTAAAGTAAATATGTCCATATAAACACTTGACACCAAATATGATTACCTAGAAACCCTCCAATTAGAAGGTAAAACTAGGTTGGGGATAACACCCACAACTCTTCACTACTGCAACAATAAATATTACCTATTAAGGTTACATATTTTGACCATTCTCATGATCTACCTTTTGAAAGGCCTGCTCTATTAAAAGCTTACAAGGGTTTTTAGATCCTACCCTGTTAAAGGATTTTAACACTCTATCAGAAGTGTACCTAGCTACAGGATTTACAAAAAATTCATGTTGTACCCTTGTCCAAATTTTTTACCTAAGGACAACCTTGTGAAGCATGGAAATAACCTCCAAGCTATGGGACTTGAACTGTGAAGTTGAGTCTCCAGAGAAGGTCGACTTCTTTTACTATCAGGGTGCACCTAACTACTCTTAGAGAGGAAAAGGGAAAAGGAATGCATACAAGAAAATCTACCTATTCTAACCTAAAGGGGGGTGATGCACCAAAAATAGAGTGTTCAAACCAATCTCTGCCCATACATGCACTATTGAACCATCATGACACCAAAAGATATACACATCCAGACTTGCTTTAATCTAACAATCACATGCAGATCATAAAAACCCAAATGAATGACACAAGGAAAGAGAGGATTCACTTATATACCATTCATAGACCAAAAGAGATACAGCCATGCAAGATTGCAAATATCCACAATACACCAATGAGAGGCAAATAGTTCTTTAACTTCACATCAATGGCTGAAGGAGATAAGAATGTCATACAATCCAGAGGAAAAGGGAATTTACAATGAAATTGTAGAGAAATATAAGAGAAAATAGAGAAGAGTCGACCAGAGAAGATAAAATCTACCAAAATTGCCTTTATGGCTTAAGCATAACTGAGATGTTCTCTAACTGAAGTTACTCCACAACCACTACCATTAAGTCTTGATAAAGATCTCGAGAAAATTAGATCTAGGCATAGATTCAGATACAATGAAATTTGATATTTGTTGAAACAAGGCCCTGATAGAAACGATGCCATTAAACCATTTTAACCAAGTAGATGGATAAACTGGGATTGTGGAGCATTCTCTTGGGGTCACATTCATTCAAGAGTAGTTGGATTTGATCATGAGGATCAAATTGTGCAAGAAAACTTGATTTCCTTCATTTCTAGCTCATCATTCAGCAAAGTCAGCAGGTCAACTGAATCTTACAACCAAAATGGGCCACGTGTGCCAATAGTCTTTTATTTTTCTACCACCTCACAAGGCCTTTCCAAGTTTGACCATCAAACCAACTAACTGCACCACCTTCCCAACTTAATTGCGGTGTCACATAATAGTCAACCTTAACTGTGTTTCCTTTCTATTAATTTCCTTAGCCAGGCCCACTGGGACATGTGTCCTTCAAGTGCTTCCCTGCATTGTTTAATTTCCTCGCACCTTCATATTGCAGGAAAGTATTGATCATTGATCTCCATAAGATCAATGATCGTGAAAGATCCTCCTTATATTGTGCCTGTCCCTTAAAATCTTTGGGCCCACGAACCTCCCAGCATACACCTCAACACATCCTGGCCCCATCTGGCATCACCCTACAACTTCATAATAACCTGACCCCACAAGGACACGTGGCAGCGAGGGGCTTGCCCTCATTGTTTAAAACTCATGCACTTTCATATTGTGGGCAAGCACCAGCCCTTGATCTGGGAGATCTAACGGTGTACATAACCCATGCTCTTTAAACCTACGTGAACATCCTCTGTGACATTGTTAGGACATGTGTCACTAGGGCACTTGCCTGCATTGTCAAGAAGTCTGACAAAACAAAGAATGCGAGAAAATGCCCGCCAATCAAACTGCCAACTCACCCGATAGCTCTCCCCTCTGCAACCCACAAAAGAAGATGGACCCACCTGCCACATGGGCTTCAAGTGCTTGCCCGCATTACTTAAAGGTAGTGCATTTTGAGAATGCGGGAAAGCGCCCACCTTAGATCATGAAAGATCTAATGGCGTGGAACTTTGCGGGTCAGTAGAAATAAACTTAGGGAATAAAAGAAATACTATAAAGTTTTAATGATTTTATTTTTTGTATTTCTAGGGCATTTAAATAATATTAAAGATGGGAAGCGGCCATTAGGTGGGCTCAAGTGTTTGAATTTTAAATTTTTGGCGGGAGGTAAAAATAGGAAACAATTCACTTGGAATGTCACCCTGTTAAAGGCTTTATATAATGGCTATTAAACCAACCTATCTCCACAGGATTTCATTCTTCTAATACAATTGTTAGAAAGTATCGTAGAATGTTTGACTTGATTACTTGCAATCTACTAATGTTGATTTCAAATCATTGTTCTATCTAATTTGATCCTCACTGATCTAGTATGAAACTATTCTGATCTTGATTCACTGTTCTGCTAACTAATACTACAATGTTATCCTTCTTCTAAGTCAATTCACTCCTTTCACTTCCTTCAAACTTTTCTAGTATTCTCTCCTTGCATGCATTCTCTTCTCACATACTCTCTCATGCATTATTGAATTATGGGATTTTGACCTGTTTAAAAAGGTTTCATGACTTAGGGTTAGGTATGAATCTACAATTGAGATTCATCCATCTTTCCTGCTCAAATCTTTCCATTTTTCTAATTGGTTGCATGTTGATTGCATAAGGAATCAAATAGATTCGATCTTATCTTTTAATCCTTCCAGATTTATCCATATGTTGGCTCAAAAATGGTTTACATCTTAGTTTGTGAGGGCATAGACTCTTATGTTGATTTTGTGTTACTCAGCACTTACTAGTTACTGATGCTCGACACATATTGAACTCTATCTTGCTCAGCACTTGAACTTTGCTTAGTATTCATTAGTCACTTGGCATCTAAAACTTGCTCGACACTGTCTATTTGCTCAACATCTGAATGACTTGGCACTTGATGAATTTATGGCTCAACACATATTGTGACTCAACATCTATATTATACTTGACACCAACTTAGAATTTTTTTTTGAGTGTGTTGACACTCAATTATCAAAACCAATCTGACATCAACAGTTTGAGTAGAAATTTCAAGCCAAGGTAAATGAAAAGATATCTAGTGACATTGCACTAAATCAAGTTTCAATCAAAATTGATAGTGTGAAGAAGGTGTTGGAGAAAATTTTCTCTCTTTACACCAAGTTGTGTGATGTAACTCTATTCACACAAGAAGTGTAGAGACACATTGACCACCTAGAGGGAGATTTAAAGTCAACAAGTAAAATCCTACAACAATCTCTAGGTCAAAGTTAGTCTCATTTTAGAATTTTTTTGCTAGCACAAGGTCAATTAGCAACATTATGAGCTCAAGATACCAACATTCGGGCTACACTGATCAACATCCAGTCCATGTTGACCACTCACATGAAGGTGTTACACAAGGAACTAGCCTTTCTAGAAACATTGATGAAGAAAGATCCCCATCTTTCTACTCATGAAGGCCTAGTTAACCTTGTTGTTGAGTTAGATATTCAAATCAAATCTTTAGAGGTAGTGTGTGACAATTGGAATGCAACATTAAAGCTTATATTGGAGGTCCATAAATCATTCTTGGACAAACACACTATTTGTGTACCACCCATGACCTAAGTTTCAAAAAGGGGGAGAATGAATAAGTTTTGGGGGAGACCAAACTAAGGGGGAGTCAATCCAGAAATAGAGCCAACATAGCACATAGTAGTACAACATGTTAGATTGTGGTGACTGATCAGGAAAGTACTGTACATACTTCATAAATTCTTTGGGTTTTGGGCCATATTTTATTGAGATTTTGGGCCAACATGTAATTATGAATTATAACCCTAAAGTGGTTAAAATACTTGTATAAAAGGGCTTAGGGTCAGGGATTGTTTCATAAGGTGTGATGCAAAAAAATTTCTTGTGGCGGTATTGAGTTGTAAGGGATGATAGATTGTAATCAGGTTGTAATCACTGGATCATAAAAATATTGGACTTGTTGTTTGGTAGACGTAGCCCAGGGATTGGGTGAACCACATTAAATATTGGTGCCTTGTGTTCTTTTCTATGTGATCTATTATTTTTCTATTATTGGTTATATTTGCATGTAATTGTTATTTATGTCTGTCGTTTAATCCTAACAAGTGGTATCAGAGCCTAGTTGTTTTTCAGTTATCCTCTGTAGGAAAGTTTCATGGTTGAGTGGGAGCAATGGAAGATGAGGGTAAGTTGAGGATTTATAGGATTAATGGGCAGAACTTCTAGTTATCAAAGATGCAAATGGAAGACTATCTGTATTAGAAGGATTTATGAAAGTTGTTGGAAGGCAAAGCCAAGAATCAAGTATCTATGTCAAATGATGAATGGGATCTTTTGGATAGAAAGGCACTTGGAAGCATTCAATTATGCCTGGCACCATCAGTGGCATTTAATATTACAAAAGCAAAGATGACAAAAGAATTGATGAAAACCCTAGCAACACTGTATGAAAAGCCCTCTGCTTCAAACAAGGTATTTCTCATGAAGCGTTTATTTAATATGAAAATGGCAAAAGGTGGATCTATTACAAATTATTTAAATAAGTTTAATACTATTACTATTTAGTTATCTTCTGTGGGTATCAATTTTGAAGAAGAAATTAGGGCTCTCTTGATTTTGTGTTCTTTGCCTAAAAGCTGGTAATGGTTGTGAGTAATTATGTTCCTAGATCTAGCACCCTAAAATATGATGATGTGGTCGGTGTTATTTTGAGTGAGAAAACTTGTAGGAAAACCTTAGGTGGATCTACATCAGGAAGTGCTTTGAATGCACAAAGTAGGGGTAGAACGACTGAGAGAGGAAGTAATTTTGGAAATAATGGGAAATCAAGAGGAAAGTCAAAGGGGAGGAGGTCTTAATCGAGAGGACTGAATGACTGCTAGTACCATGGGAAACCAAGGCACAAAAATAAAGATTGTTGGAATCAAAAGAAAAATGAAGGAGATAAATCAGATGGAGACAAGGAGGCAAATGTGGTAAGTAACAGATCTGAAGAGGATGTTTTTCTTTTGTCTTTAGAATGTGTTGATGATTGATGGGTTTTAGATTTTGGTGCTTCATTTCATGCTACACCTCATAGAGGTTATTTCATTGATTATGTCCAAGGAGATTTTGGGCTTGTTTATTTGGGGGATAATGAACCCTATCAAATTGTTGGAAAGGGAAAAATTAAGATTAAGTTGCAGAATGGGAATCATTGGCTACTACATGAGGTAAGACATGTTCCAAGGTTGAGTAGGAATTTAATTTCAATAGGGCAACTCAATGATGAGGGTTGTGTAATTACTTTTAATGATAAAAATTGGAAGGTTTCAAAAGGTTCCCTTGTAGTAGCAAATGGTGTTAGCAAAAGGTGTTAAAGTAGGCACCTTATATCTTTGTACAGGTCATATTGTTCCTTCTACTTTAATTGTTTTAGAGAAAAATGAATGTTTAGGAAAAATTGTTGTAGTTGAGTAGGGAGAACAAATAGCTGATGTAGATTCTGATACAGCGACGTGGCACAATAGACTTGGGCACATGAGTGGGAAAGGTATGAAAGTACTTCATTCAAAGAAAGTTTTACCAAGTCTGAAACATTAATATGGATTTCTGTGAAAGTTGTGTGTATGGAAAACAAAAGAGAGTGAGTTTTTGCAAAGATTGGGAAGGAAAATAAAAGGGAGAAATTAGAGCTTGTGCATACTGATATATGGGGACCAGCTTAGGTATCTTCCCTTGGTGGATCTCATTACTATGTTACATTTATTGATGATGCAACTAGAAAATTATGGGTTTATTTACTAAAATCTAATGTATTTCAAACTTTTAAGAAATGGAAATGCTTGGTTGAAAATGAGACTAGTAAAAAATTAAAATGTCTCAAATCTAATAATGGTGGTGAGTATTGCAGTCATGAATTTGAAGATTATTGCTCCACTAATGGTATTCATAGACAGAAAACTATTCCAAGGACTCCACAGGAAAATGGAGTGGCTGAATGCATGAACAAGACTATAATGGAATGTGCAAGGAGCATGAGGTTGCATGCTAGGTTGCCCTTACACATCTAGGTGAAAGTTGTCAATACTATTGCATATTTGATTAATAGAGGTCCATCTATTCCTTTCGATTGTGGTATTCTAGAGGAGGCATGAACTGGTAAGAAGGTGAGTTATTATTTTCTCAAAACCTTCGGTTATAAAGAATTTTCTCACATAGATTCTAAAAATAGAACCAAGCTAGAAGATAAGTCAAAGAAATGTGTATTTTTTGGATATGACATTAATGATTTTGGTTATAGGCTTTGGGATTTTGAAAACCATAAAATTGTAAGAAGTAGAGATGTCGTATTCAATGAGAAATTGTTGTACAAAGATCTGTTGCAGTAACATGAGAATAAAGAAGATGATTATGTAGTGTTGGATGATACTCCAAAAGCTGATGTTCTAGCCATTCCTCATGATGTGCAACAACTGCAACAAAAAATACCACACACACCAGTGAATGTTAGATGGTCAACAAGGCAAATTAGACCTCCATAAATATTTTCTCCCTCTTTGTATTCTATTTTACCTACTGATGCTGGTGAACCTGAAAGTTATGGTGAAGCTATGTAGGTAGATACTAAGATTCAGTGGGAGTCTACAATGAAAGATGAAATGGACTCTTTGCTAAAGAATAAGACATGGAATTTGTGCAAGTTGCCTACAGGTAAAAAGGCTTTACAGAATAAGTGGGTTTATAGGTTAAAAGAAGAGGATGGAGGTAAGAAAAGATTTAAAGCCAGGTTAGTTGTAAAAGGATTTGCACAAAAAAGGGAATTGATTTTGATGAGATATTTTCTCCTATTGTTAAAATGACTTCTATCCATACTATTTTAATTCTAGTGGCTACTGAAGATTTGCATTTAGAGTAGCTAGATGTTAAAACAACCTTCCTTCATGGTGATTTGGATGAAGAGATATATATGGCTCAGCCACAAGGATTTGTAGTCAAAGGTAAGGAGAATTTAGTGAGAAAATTGAAGAAAAGTTTATATGGCTTGAAGCAAGCACCTCGGTAATGGTATTTGAAATTTGACGGTTTTATGCATGAGCATGGTTATAGTAGGTGTCATTTAGATCATTGTGTCTACTTTAAGAGGTTGGATGATGTAGCTACATTATTTTATGTTTATATGTTGATGATATGCTTGTAGCTGGGTCTAACATGGATCAAATTAAGGGGATAAAAAGCCAATTAGCACATGCATTTTCTATGAAGGATTTGGGGGCAGCAAAAAAAATCCTTGTTATGAAGATTTGCAAAGATAGGAAAAATAGAACATTGACACTATCTTAGGTTGATTATGTTGAGAAGGTGTTGCAACGTTTCTCTATGGAGAATGCTAAAGTTGTCAGCACACCTTTACCTGGTCATTTGAAATTGACTAATGAGATGTGTCCCAAGACACAAGAAGAGGAGGATAAGATGTCCAAGGTACCCTATGCTTTAGCTATAGGAAGCTTGATGTATGCTATGGTATGTACTAGGCCAGATATTGCACATGCAGTGGGAGTTGTTAGCAAGTATATGAGTCATCCATGAATTGAGCATTGGAATGAAGTCAAATGGATTCTCATATATTTGAGAGGAACATCCAATAAGTGTTTACACTTTGGGGGCTCTACTACTGGTTTACAGGGCTATGTTGACTCAGATTTGGCAAGAGATATTAATACCAAGAGGAGTACTACAGGTTACGTCTTTACTATTGGTGGGGCAGCTGTGAGATGGGTTTCTAGGTTACAAAAGGTTAATGCTTTATCTACTACAGAGGCCGAGTATGTAGCTACTACAAAGGTAGCCAAGGAGATGATATGGCTTTAGTTCTTCTTGCAAGAATTGGGACATCCTTAGAAGGATAATTATTTGTTAACAGATAGTCAGAGTGCCATTCATCTTGCAAATAATTCAGCTCTGCATTCAAAGACCAAACACATACAGTTGCGGTACCATTTCATTTAGTCAGTTTTGGAGGATGGACAGTTAAAGGTAGAGAAGATACATACCAATGACAATCCAGCAGATATGTTGACAAAAGTAGTAACAAGGGGGAAGCTAAATTCCCCTTCAACTTCGGTTGGTTTTCTAGATTGACTATGAATAAAAGAATAGTAGAGTCTAGGGTGGTTTGATTCAGTGGGAGCCCCATGTGGTAGCGATATTGCTATAGGATTAGTCTCCAAGTGGGAGATTGTTGTTTAATGTGGAGCCTAATCAGTCCCCGAGTTGGAGATTGTTAGATTGTGGTGACTAATCAGGAAAGTATTGTACATACTTCATAAATTCTTTGGCGTTTGGGGCATCACCCCGAAAAAATAAAATTGGGCCCTATTTTATTAAAATTTTGGGTCGACATGTAATTATTAATTATAACCCTAAAGTAGTTAAAATACTTGTATAAAAGTGCTTAGGGTCAGGGATTGTTTCATAACGTGTGATGCGAAATTGGTTCTTGCAGCGATATTGAGCTGTAAAGGATTACAGATTGTAATCAGGTTGTAATCATTGGATCATAAAAATATCGGACTTATTGTTTGGTGGATGTAGCCTAGGGATTGGGTGAACCATGTTAAATATTAGTGCCTTGTGTTGTTTTCTGTGTGATCTATTATTTTTCTATTATTGGTTATATTTGCATGTAATTGTTATTTTTGTTCATGGTTTAATCCTAACACAATAGATTTACTCAACAGGAGTATTTAGATTCAGAAAAGAATAATCAACTTAGGGGGAGTTATAAAATTTTGAGGTATGACTAATAAGTCACATGTTTTGCAAAATTTTGAAGTTTTTAAATTTTGTATGTGAGTCAAGTATTTAATAGAGATTATTTGAGTTATGCTCATAAGTTAAGGTTATTTATGCTGTTGGAATATTCAAATATGGAAAGAGTACTTATGAGAGGGGGAGTGAATCATAAGTATCACATTTTATCCAATAAAACTTTTAACTAAAAGTAAATTGCATGCATGTAAGTACATCAAATAAACATGTAACAAAACACATGCATCAATAACACTTAACACTAGAATTTGGTAACCCAGAAACCCTCCAAGAATAAGAAGGTAAAACTCGGGTGGGAATGATACCTACAAAAATTACTGCAGCAATATTGTTCAACCACTTCTGATGGTTTGCCCTGTTAAAGGCCTACCCTGTTAAAGGCTTTACACTGTGTCAATAGTGACCTGGTTAGAGGATTTCAAAACACTTAACATGAAGTGTTACCCTATTAAAGGATTTCATCACCTAGTTAAAGGATTTATCGAAATAGCTATTAAGCTAAGCTATCATCATAAGATTTTTATTCTAATACAATTGTTAGAGAGTATTAGGTACAATAAACCTGACTGATTACAATCCTTGATTGCTGCTTGCACGCACTTGTTCTGCTTTCTCTGGTCTGGATCCTTTTGTGATATGATAATCCTCACTTCTGAAAATAAAATTCCTTACGAACCCTTGTATGTCTTCTCACACCTCTTGTCTCTTACACTTTAC
This sequence comes from Cupressus sempervirens, assembly GCA_028749045.1. Lineage (NCBI taxonomy): Eukaryota > Viridiplantae > Streptophyta > Pinopsida > Cupressales > Cupressaceae > Cupressus > Cupressus sempervirens. Next base: position 524,520,927 of record CM053789.1, on the reverse strand, counting down.
AATGAAGTTTTGTCTTCCTTATAAATACATTTGAAGATTTAGGGTTAGGTATGGATCTACAATCCATATTCAATCTTCATTTTCTGCTCAATACTTATTTTTTGCTGATTGGTTGCACGTCTTTAGCATTTTTCTTATTGGCTGCATGCAAATTGCATAGGAAAAATAAAAGATTCGATCTCAACATTAAATCCTTCGAGATTTACCTTATGTTGGCTGTAAAAACTGTTTGCATCATAGTTTGTGCAATTACAAACTCTTATGCTGATATACTAAGTTACTCGACTCCTGAAGTATTGCTGATGCTTGGCACAAACTGTTTCCTGGATAGCTCGGCACCTTAACAAAATTTTATTACTCGGCATCTCATGTTACTTGGCACTTATTAACACTTGGCACTTGTTAACACTCCACACTTATTAATACTCATCACTTATTAACACTCGACACTTGTTAACACTCGGCACCTGAACTTCACTCGGTATCTGATTTTCACTCGGCAGCTGATCTTCACTTGGCATCCAATGTGGAATATGTTTATGTGTGTTGGCACTCAAGTGTTAAAAACATTATGATGTTAACAATCTCCCCCTTTGACATGAGTGACAAAAACACTTAACTGACCTTATAAGTACATTTACTAATCTGATTGGTATGTACATATTGAAAACTTTGATCAAAATTTGTGACTTACAATATATACCTCAAAAATTTTGTAACTCCCCCTAAGTTGACTATGCCTTATCTGTATATTAATGCTCCTCCTTTGTATCTGTTCTCCCCTTATTAATCTGTATCTCCCCCTTTACAATCTATATCTCCCCCTTTTTGACACTTATGTCAAAGAATGTTTAAGGGTTAAGACCATATTTAGCCAAAAATGTGCTATTTACCTCCATAATCATTCTCAGAGCTGCATCCCAATTGTTCAAAGCAATTTCTAGTCATTTATGCTGGATAGCAGTCTCGACAGCAAGTTGAATAAGTCCATCTAATGTAGAAAGATTTGGATCTTTCTTGAGTACATTTTCAGCATATACTTGCTCTTTATGGAGTATCTCTAAATGTGGGGTAATGGAGGACTGGAGTTGTATTACTCTAGCCTTAATATTAGCCTCATCTACTATTAAGACAGCTATTTCTTTGTGAGTGTGAAGTGATTGAGCAAAATGCTTCTCACTTTGAGCTGTATCACTTGGTAGTTGCATGCTTGAAATGTTTAGATTTCTTTCCAAGCTCAGTATCTTTTGGCTTGTTTCTTGTGTGAAGTATGAAAAATCACACAACTTTTTGTACAGTGAGAATATATTCTCAAGTACCTTCTTCACCTTTTCAATAAGCTTTGCCAATTCTACTTGTGAAAGTGCAATTTGTCTTGATATTTTCTCATTCACTTTCCCTTGAAATTTTCTTTCTAGCCGTTTCATAAGTTTTGCATTGGTTTCTAGGTCTTCATTTGTCACCTGGTCAAAAATATCTATTATTTGCTTTGTGATATGCTTTGACTCATTCGGTGATTGCAAACTGAAGGCATCCATAAAGATGTCCTTGATCTCATAAAGTGTTTACTTATTTTTATACTCTTTCCTGAGTATTTCCTGTCTTTTCCTTCTATTTAGTGCATCCTTCACCTCATTGATTTGATCAATGGTTATTGATTTTGATTCATAGCTTGGTATGACTATCTCTTCATCTAATTCAGGGTCTCCATAGTGAAGTACCCTTGCAACTCTGGTAGTACTGGATGATGGTACTAAAATCTACAATGGCTGTTGTGAAGGAGTTCCTGAGGTAGGCAAATTTATTAATGTTTGAATTGCCTCCTATTCTTTAGGGGTTTTTACTATTTCCTCTTCCTTTTTTCTACCATGATCAATTAATGTTATCTGTGGAAGTGCACTTTGTATTTGTGTTGTAGGATCAGATGTAATAGTCTGTCCTGTTTGTTCTTTTCCTTTTTCTACAACTGCACTTTGCTTTTGTCTTGCAGCATCAATTATACTTGTTGGTATTTCAAATTGACTACTAGTAATTGTGATAGAAGGTGGTTCTTGTGTATTCACCTTATCTTTAACTGTACTTTCTACTAGTTTCTGTAACTCATCTATACTGACCAATACTGGATCTGCACATAATATTGCTTGTTGTGTTGATTGGTCAAGAATTCTTTTCAGATCTTCTGCAGTTAGTGGATTGATATTCTGACCAAAAGTATCAGGAACATCAATTATTGTTATTGTATCTGCAGATGGGATGGATGCTTGTGGAGGGCTAGGGGATGGCAATTGTCTGTCTTGCACACTCTGATTTGGTTGCTCTTCTGGCTCAGCTGTTGTCATTGTATCCTGTTTTTGTGTCTCTTCCTCCTCTCCATCTTTCTTTTCTTCTTCTCTTTTCTTTTCTTCTTCTTCTTTCCTTTTTCTCCTCTCCTCTATTGGTATAGTTGCTTCTTCTTTGTATTCTTCCTCAAGAAAATCTTCAATCTTTTTATACAAATTCTTCCACGATTTCACTGTTCTTTGAAGAATCTCTTCCATTATGTTTTGAAGTATAAAGAATGCCCTATATTTGGGTGTAAACCTATTATTATGCCTTTTGACTGCTTTGCTGACTTGTTCTCTAGTCAAATCCGGCAATACACTGGCTAGGGTTGATTCACTCATCTCCTTCTCCATTTTTAAGCAAAAATGTCATCTGTCTTCTACAATTTTTGACAGCTCCTTTGGCAATTGACCATCTAGTTCAAGTGGAGTGTACTTGAACTGTGCCATCATTCCATACACTGTTTCTTCTATTTTTTTTTTGTTCTTATTTATTAAATTTACTAAAATCAACTTTATTTAAATTATTCAAGTCACCATTTGCAATCTTTTTACATAGGGTATCAACTGATGAATTGCTTACCTTTTCTGTTTGTTCTTCGTCATCAGTGTCAAGTTGAGCCACATATCTTCCTCTTTTCCTTGGCTCTTCCTGTGATTCCTTGACTTGTTTCTTCTTGGTAATTTCCTCTTTAGCCTTTTGAGTAGAGGCTCTTGTTGATGCTCGTGTTGTTGGCTTTTGAGGTGATGGAGTGGCAGCTTTCTTCGATCTGGCCTTGGCTGAAGGCTGTTTTGTTGCCTTTCTCTTCTTTGGCTCGGCTTCAATTGGTGCTTCCTTGGATTCTTCTTCCTCTGCACCTTCCTCCTTGTCTTCTCCAAGACCTTGAGTTAGTTCCATTTGCCCTTGTTCTTGCTCATCTTCATCCTCACTTTCATCATCTTCTTCTTCTGTCTCAGCCTCAATTTCTTTGCCAAACTTCTTCTTGATCTTCTTGATTAATTTATCTTTCTTCTTCAATGTAGAAGCAATTTTTAATTCCATGTTTATTTTTGATCTTACCAAATCATAAGTGCCAAAATGTGGTGCATTTTTATCTGCTTCTTTTGCCAATAATGCAGTTATTGCTGTTGATGCCTCATCAATATTGATTTCATATCCGAATGGCCTTAGCCATCTTACCCTTGGTATTACTTCTTGAATGTAAGTAAAATCAATGTCAACTAAGAAACATATATCGTTAGTATGCTTTTCCACTAATGAAGCTGGTATCCTTGAGCTTTGCTTCATGGCTTTCTTGAAATCTTCAAAATAGCTTGTCATCAAAGTATCAAAATTTTCTCCCATTTGCTCTATATATTCATTAATTTGTGCAATGATGGTTTTGTCATTCCTCCATGCTATTTTACCAAAAGAGGGAAATTCATTCTGTACATAAATGAATATGCAAACTAAGATTGCTCCAACTATGGCAGCTAGATTTTCATTTATCTGTTGCAGTTGTAGTTCTGCAAGATCATAGGTATGATCCTTTTTCACCAATTTGTAACCTACATCTACTACAATGCATGGTACACTGTTAAGTCTACTGGATTGATAGAATTTGTGAGTAATAACTCTAACAACAAACTCAACTAGAGGATCCTTTATAGTATGAATTGTCATTCCTCTTTTGCTCCATTGTGCACTAGTATTCCTTTCAATGACCTCCTTTGATTCACTTCTTAGGGTCTTGTACCGATCTAGGGTTGGGTACCCTATTACTCTATGTATAATTTCCTTTGTTAATTTGATGGGCATATCTTCTAACCACAAGTTTCCACCATGGGTTCTGCTCAATACAAGTCTAATCCATTCAGTTTTGAATACGGTGGAAAAACTTAAAACTCGGGTCAAACCCTTTCTTTCAACAATTTTAAATTCTTCTTTCAATGCTCCATCTACACATAGTTTATCATAAGCTTTTCTAATTTTCATATCTCCTAGAGCTCCTATCTTGCAATTGTAACATTTTCTCACATCTTGAACCATTACAACTTTTGGGGGAATGTGGGAGAGAGCTTCAACTAGGTCATTTTTGTAAGCAACTTCGAGAATAGGGCAAAAATTAGGTTGCTTCACTTCATTTGAAACTAACTGGACTTCAAAAGACTCTTTCTCCCCAACTTTATTTGAACTTGATGCCATTTTTGTGAACTAGGGTTTATACAACAAATGGGTATAAAACTACGTAGCTCGGCACAAAAAAAAATACCTTTAGATCGATGAAAAATGTGTTGAATGAGGTTGCAATCTGCTTGAAATACTAGATTCTTGCTATGAAGTCACTTAGCTCTCTTTCTTCTCCTTTGCTTCTTGATCGTGATGCAAAAAATTGATTGAAATCATGATAATATACCCTAATTTCATCGCATTGAATTCTCAACTACCAACTCAGCTTCTAAAGAAATTTTGACCTAACTCGGCATCAGTTATTAGCTCGGTCGCTATTGAGAGCTCGGCATCTGTTTTAACTCAGCATCCAAAGGTAGTTTGGCATCAACATTTAGTTTTTATCTTGACATCTTGTTTCATGTGGATTTATACTTTTCTTAGCTTCTTTTTCTTGGGACTGATGTATGATATAGCCTTGTATATCAGTCCTGTGTACCCTCCTTTTTTTTTTCTTAGTTTGATGAAGTATGATCACTTGACCCATTGGGTGAAGTGATCCCTCCACTTGATGTGTTGTACTCTTCCTTATTTTTCCAAGTCTTATTCATTTGCCCTCTTATCTTTTCAATGTCAATCTTTTGTTTTCCTTTGTTATCTTCAATCTTGGGTGCCTTTGATCTTGTAGGACAGTTTCTGCTGATATGACCAGTCTTCAAACAACTGAAACATGTAGTTTGATTCAACCATCTTTTGTAGTTTCCTTTGAAATGTGTTCTTATACAATTCTATGGTATATGTCCATATTCTTGACAATAGTGATAACTATACCTGGTGTTGTAGTCCCAATGATAATGACTTCTATTTCCTTCTGTTTTTGCTGGTTGATTTGATGTCCACATAGGTTTTGATCTGCATTCAAATGCCCTATGTCCATACTTTTTGCAATTATAACAATATCCATCAAATTTTTGAGTCCTTGTGACATTGGATCTACAATTTTGTGTCATATGTCCTTGCATGTTGCACTTGTGACAGAAACTTTTGGGTATGTTTGATTGATTGAATCTTCTACTCCTGCACACATTAGTTGTATGTGCCTTCTTATTACAGTAATGACAAGTGGGTTTTGAATTCTTACCTTTATCACTTCTTTATTTAGCACTCTTTGATGATTCTCCAACTTCAGTGCTATTGTATCCTAGTCCTGATGTATCATGGGCAGATTTTGGTGATTTTAGCAACTGTTCAAAATACTTGATGGCTTCACTTGATTTATTGAGATTCTCTGCTACCTCTTTTTCTCTGTTCAATTCATTTTGCATTTGTTCATTTTGCATCTTCAAGGTGGAGATCTCAATATCTTTTACATTGAGTTCATGATGAAGGTTCATCATTTGGGCAAGTGTATCCATCTGCATGTTTGAGATCCTTGTTAGTTCAGTACATTTTTCTTCAAGTCTGTTTGCAAGATTTCTTTTATCATTTTCCAACATCACTTTGTCTTCAACTGCTCTTTTCTTGTGTTCAGTAATTTCACATATCATTATGGCCTGTGATTCATGTTCCATCTTGAGAGATCTTATCCCATCTACTTGAATTTTATTTTTCTCCATCATTTCTACTATTGCTGCATCAAACTCTTTAGTGTCTCCACTAAAAAATATGTTGATGGTATCAATCTCCTTATAGTGTATATCATTTTCAGCTATGGCTAGATCCTTCCTCTTTTTTAATGAGTTTCTCAACTTGTTTCTAAATTCCTCCAAGCTATGCAAAGCAAGTTGCACATCTATCACCTGATTTTCAATGATCTTTCCAAGTTTGAAGGCTTCCATCTTTTAGATCTTTTCCTCCAAGCTGTTAGGCTTTTCCTTGTGAGAACTTGAATTAGCTTTGATACCAATTGTTAAAATATTCAAATATGGAAAGAGTACTTATGAGAGGGGAGGGGGTGAATCATAAGTATCACATTTTATCCAATAATTATGAGAGGGGAGGGGGTGAATCATAAGTATCACATTTTATCCAATAAAACTTTTAACTGAAAGTAAATTGCATGCATGTAAATACATCAAATAAACATGTAACAAAACACATGCATCAATAACACTTAACACTGGAATTTGGTAACCTAGAAACCCTCTAGGAATAAGAAGGTAAAACTGGGGTGGGGATGATACCCACAAAAATTACTGCAGCAATATTGTTCAACCACTTCTGATGGTTTGCCCTGTTAAAGGCTTTACACTGTATTAATAGTGACCTGGTTAGAGGATTTCAAAACACTTAACATGAAGTGTTATCCTGTTAAAGGATTTCATCACCTAGTTAAAGGATTTATCAAAATAGCTGTTAAGCTAACCTATCATCATAGGATTTTTATTCTAATACAATTGTTAGAGAGTATTAGGTACAATAAACCTGACTGATTACAATCCTTGATTGCTGATTGCACACACTGGTTTTGCTTTCTTTGATCTGGATCCTTTTGTGATCTAATAATCCTCACTTCTGAATATAAAATTCCTTACGAACCCTTGTATGTCTTCTCAAACCTCTTGTCTCTTACACTTTACAATGAAGTTTTGTCTTCCTTATAAAGACATTTGAATATTTAGGGTTAGGTATGGATCTACGATCCATATTCAATCTTCATTTTCTGCTCAATACTTATTTTTTGCTGATTGGTTGCACGTCTTTAGCATTTTTCTTATTGGCTGCATGCAAATTGCATAGGGAAAATAAAAGATTCGATCTCAACATTAAACCCTTCGAGATTTACCTTATGTTGGCTGTAAAAACTGTTTGCATCATAGTTTGTGCAATTACAAACTCTTATGCTGATATACTGAGTTACTCAGCTCCTGAAGTATTGTTGATGCTCGCCACAAACTGTTTCCTGGATAGCTCAGCACCTTAACAAAATTGTATTACTCGGAACCTCATGTTACTCGGCACTTATTAACACTTGGCACTTGTTAACACTCAGCACTTATTAATACTCGACACTTATTAACACTCGGCACTTGTTAACACTCGACACCTGAACTTCACTTGGTATCTAATTTTCACTCGGCAGCTAATCTTCACTCGGCATCCAATGTGGAATATGTTTAAGTGTGTTGGAACTCAAGTGTCAAAAACATTATGATGTTAACATATGCATGACCAAGTGTTTTTGCCACTCGTGTCAAAGGGGGAGATTGTTAATCTAAGATTGGTGCTGACATATGAGTGACACTACACTTAAGTCATTTACTAGATAGAACTTAGTTCATGCCGAGTATAAGTTGTCAGATAGTGTATGTTGAGCAAGATATATAGTATGTGCCGAGTAAATAGTAAGTGTCGAGCAGGAAATTGATGTCAAGTGATCAATGGATGCCAAGTCATTCAAATGCTGAGTTATAGAATTGAAGATATAGTGGATGTCAAGCATCAAAGGCTTCAAGTGTTGAGCAAAATCATTTTGGATATAGTTGTTTATAATTGCACAAACTTCTATGTAAACCATTTTTTAGCCAACTCAAGGATTATTTTGTGATTCTAGATGACAAGAATGAATCTTTATTGAGGATCCCTATGTAGTACATGCAACCAATCAGTTAAAGGGATGGATTAAGTGGAAAAATAGATGAATCACAATCATTGATTCATACCTAACCCTACGTCACCTTGGTCTTCTTAAGGAAGGAAAACCCTAAAACATTGTATGCATGAAGAGAGAAGCTTGCATGCACAAATAGAGCATTCATGGTGTTTAAGGAGTTGTGATAATCATCAAGTTATGAATTAAAGAATTAGTTAGAGGAGAATAGAGGAAAGAAGCAAAGAGGACAGAAGTGATACATCTAATCAGAGAGGATCAAGATACATGTAAAAAGGTGATTTGTTATCTAGCAAAAAAGTGCTAATCACAGGGTCATTGCTAAGACATTCTAATAGGTGAATCAATTAAATATCTTAACAGAGTAGTCCTAACAGGCTGTTGTAAATCCTTTAATAGGGTGCTTACTTCATTGTAAGTTTAAGTCCTTTAATCAGGCACACTTCTAATAGGGTGTTTAAATCCTTTAACAGGGTAAGATCTAACAATCTTGTAAGCCTTTAACAAGGCAGATCTTTCATAGGGTAGATCATAGTTTATGATCAAACATTGTAACCTCTAGTGGATATACTTTACAACTGCAGTAGTAAAGATTTGTGGGTATCATCCCCACCCCAATTTTACCTTCTCATTGGAGGGCTTCTGGGTAACCAAATATCTCATGTCATATATGTGTTGAATGTTTATTTGATTTCATGCTATGGATGAACATGATTAGTTTGATATTTTAGCTTACATGCAAATTGTGAGATGAATGTGTGGTGAATGTTTTAAGGGTTAAAGATTTGAAGGACTGATTCACCCCCCCCTCTCCCCTCTCAAAGTTTACTTTCCCTATTGTATTTCCAACATAGTTGTGATAGCATTTCATTTGGTCAGTTTTGGATGATGGATAGTTAAAGCTAGAGAAGAGACATACAGATCATAATCCACTAGATATGTTTACCAAGGCAGTAACAATGGAGAAGTTGAAGTCCTCTTTAGCCTCAATTGGTCTTCTAGACTGCATAAAATAAGATAACTATAGAGTCTAGGGTGGTGTTTTAGAGTATAGGTGTTTTTTTTGTAATTTGGGGTAGTCCTGAGGGTCCTAGCTTAAGTTCAATTTGTTCTGTTTAGCCAACATGATGGTTTTGTGATGTATCAAGTTGATACATTGTAGCTTCTTTCCTATTGATACTTTATATCTTATCCAAAAAATTTATTTTTATCATTCTCCATCAACTCTTTCCCTTGCTCTAGTTGAGTGCATATTTCATCTTTCTGAATGTTTCTTCTTCTTCTCTTTTGTAAACATTCATCTTCATGATTACTTTTGTCTAAATAATTTAGATTTATAATAGAATTATCTCTTTGAATTACATATGTGTCCACTATTTATCCCTCTTTAATATCTAAATTTAGCAAAATAATCTAACTATTAAGGTCTTTATCTAAATTTACTAGATTTCCTAACAATTGAGATCCATCCATCCTTAGATTTTTACTTGAATAATCTAGAATCCTAAAATTTGAAGCAGGATCATTTATAGAATAAAAATTATAACCATTAAGTCTAGATTCCTTATCAAACAACATAATTTATCTAATTTTATTTTCATAAATACTAGGTTGAATATTGTAGATTGATCTATTAGTTATAATCTTTGAAGGGTTTAAAACCTATAATTCAGTAGACATTTTAACTAGAATTTTGATGTCATTGGAGCTAGTGAAACTCAAGTCTAGACCTAGAAACTCACCTATAGAATTACCAATTCTTTTAAAACTTTGGATATGGATGAGTTCCACTGGTAGATTTTTTAATAGTATCCAAGTTGGTTTTTGCATTCTTCTTATGTTAGTTTCATCCAAATTGGGAAACCCATTACACAAATTTACGCTATAACCATTGAGAAAAAAATTATAATCAAGCAATAGTTTGTCTTTGATTTGCTTATTTTTACACTATAAAAAAATAAAAATTCAAAAAGAAATAATATACTTACCTGTCCCTCACTTCATACACTTAACCATTCTGCTAGAGTTGATTTTGTTGATTTTGGATTATTCCAGACTGCAAATAATCCAAGGGTTTCCAATTCATACCACTTATTCTCTAAAAAATTGTTGCTTATGATTATAACTTTTTCATTTCTATCTTCAACATTTCTCTGATAAACCTGATGAACACTTTCTAGATTTTGTCATTCTAGAAAATATTTTTTCAGCTGTATTATTCATTTTATTTTCTTTATATCGATTTTGCTTCTATTTTTTAAAGTTCTTAGCCCAACATGTTTCTAACTTTGGTATACTATTTGTCTGATCTTCTTGTAGGAAACTAAAATTGGAATACTTATTATGTTTTTATTGATGTCAAACCTTATTGGTAAGAAATTTGCTAATAGTGTAGAGTGACATATTAGTCGATTGATGAAGAGGATTTAAAAAGACAAATAACTAGATGCACTACTAAAGTTTTTGAGTAAAGAGGAGTAAGTATGATGGAATTACAATGGGCACTTGATCAGTTAGTATTTGATAAGATAATGTGTTGTTTAATCTTTATATGATGTAAAGAAGTCAGTTGAGTTGAAGTGTGGAAGAGATGTTTGAAGAAAGACAAAAATTTGAGTAAAACACTATGCTTGACCAAGTACCAATTTTACTAGGTCAATGAAGGAGATGCAACAAAAGATTAAGGAACTTAAGAGATAGCCGAGAAGAATAGTATTAGCTAAGTGACAATTGTGGTTGAGCAAGAGAAAGACAAAATGGAGTAGCAACTAAGTGAGCCAGTGCAAGCTGAGCTATGGAAAAAATAGTAGAGATTGAGCAATCCAATGATGACCGAATAAAAGAACACAGTGATGACCGAGTGTTAGCAAATAATAGTTTGTGAAAGAATCAATATTTGAGGCTGACATGGTTAAAATTTTTAATTTGTCAAAATCTATGAAAGATAAGGATTGATGAGCTGGTGTATTTAATGCAAGAATTGAGTTTGTTAAGTGATCTATGGTGAGGATTTAAAGAGAATTTTCTAGAAGTATCAAGAAAGAAGAAGAAGGATAAAATAATGGATAAATTTGTTGAATCTAATCAAATTGTAAGATCTACGATGTTGTTGAAGTGGAAAGAGATCAAAGCTACCTATTTAAGGAGGTACAAGAGATGTTTTATGTTGGTTGGTTCATTATTGATTAGTGAATTTGTGAAGGTCAAGTGAATAACAGAGTAGTAGAGGAAACAAGAGAAGATTGGTGAAGTGTGATTGCTTGAAGAGTTTCCAAGAAGATCGGAGATGGAGTATATAATGAAGTCTAGTCAATGAACCAGCATGAGCCAAATGGAGATCTAAATTTGTAAAGTGAGTTGTGTTTTAACATATCAAACTTAGATGTTACTTTCTAACCATTGTGGAAGTCAAAATCCTTTGATCAAATTTGACCTAGGAGTCATTTGTAAATCCTTTAATCAAGGTGACATTCTAATGGAATGATCTAAAGACCTCTAACCAGGCCACTCCTAAAAAATTTATTAAATCATTTAATAGGATCACACCTAACAATGTGTTTTGTAACATTTAATAGAGTTGACTCTTAATTGAGCTCACTTTAGAAGAGTGAAAAATTGGTAGCATGTTACTGGTGGTTTTTTCCAAATTTGGTTTCCACATTAAATCCTAGTGTCATATACATGTGTGAATGTTATGTTGTAATGCATGTTATTTATAGTTGTTTGTTTATGTTAGTCAACATATACTAAACAGAGTGTTAAGTGATGAATGAATATGTTAAGTTGCTGATGAGATGCTATATAGACTGTGTGGTTTAATGTGTTTGAATAAGTTGTTTGAAGTTGTTAAAAGTTGAATTGGCACATCTGGATCTGGGGATAACTAATTCACCACACCCCCCCCCCCCCCCCCTCCCTCAGTTATTCCAATCACTCTAACACTTCTTTTTCAAGCATTAGTCAACCTAGTCTCTCCATCCATGTGGCAGATTACTATTCTATGTTTTATGTGGGAAGCAATCTGTCTGCTTTTGACACTTAAATATTTGGCATGCAAATTATGTTTATCATGTCTAGTTTTTAGTCATGATTGGTCTATGTCTATTGATTATTTCTCACTTTTATCATTTGTTGTATTTGAATTCTCTTCAACTATGAGTTCACAGGAATTCATTGAATTTCATTATTTTATGACAAATTTTCTTGAGCCTAAGTTGAATTTTCAATCAGCAATGTCCTCCAAGTCAAAGCTTGAATGATTGAATGATTTAGATTTGCTTGTCAATTGATGACCAGATCTCTACGTATAGAAATGATCCACTCGAATCACTATCAATGTTGAGGGTGGAATACATGTGGGCCTCAGGCTTGAGTGAATTAGATCAAAGACTTTGGATCGGTTGCACTTTTTTTTTTGTTCACTACTCTTATTGCAGAGCAAAATACCCTATTAGTTTATGGCGAGTTCTCTAATATTATGTTTATTTTTAGTTTATTTTTATTCTTACCTGTATTCTCACTATTTGTTCCATATTGTTTTCTTATTTTTTCACATAGCTTAAATTTATAAAATTAATTTTATTAGTAAACACCTATCAACTCTTTGTTCAACCACAAAATTACAAAAGCGTGCAACTACTAGTATATGTATATTTTAAAATCAATTATAAAACTAAAGACAAGTATTTTCACTATATGACATTGACACTTGTTCTATTATTTTAATAATAATATCATAAAAATTATTTTACAAATCATTGTAACATACTTTCTAATTATAAAACAAGGGATGCATAGCATCTAGTTTCTATCGTATTGTAGAATGGAGTGAAGCTTGCAGTGTTTTTTACAATTCTCAATTACATTATACAAGTGTAATCTATTTGCAATTATAGCTTGACTAATTTTGAAGTACTTTTTTTGTCTTTCATTTTGTTATAATTCTTAAACTTCAAATGAGTAAATATTTAAAAGAAGAAGGTATTAGCCATTAGAAATAAAGTGCATTTGTTTGTTTTTGTGTCTTTTGTACTTAAAAGCAATCATGTTTATTTTATTTTGTATTTTGAAATTTTCATATTTGTTTACCCTGGCATCCTTTTCGCACTTCTACCCTTTTTTTAACAAATTAGAATAAGATATAAAAGATTAATTATTTGAATTTAAATCTTCCTATTTGTATTGTTCTTATTGCAGATTTAGTACAGTTAGAGTTGTATTTGTATAGTGGTAATGCTTTCGTTGATTTTCTTATAAATTTAAAATTTGCATTGACAATTTGATTGTATGATTACACAATGAACTTAGATTGAAGGGCACTTAGACATTAACCAATCATTTCATAAGGAATGGAATGAGCTTCTTTAAATTCAAAACTAGCGGATATTATAGTCAAAGTGCAAAAAAAAATTCCACAAGGCATATAGTTAGACTATATATTTCAACAAAATAAGTTAGTGTCCATACTTTGCAATTGTTGTCATGTTGTAAAAAAGAAGGCTACATATTTCTACTAAATTAGTTGGTGTTCATACTTTGCAATTTTTGACATGTTGTAAAGAAGAATACCATACTAAAATCATATTTAGGTACATTTAAAATTGTAGTACAAACAAACATTGAACATTATGCTTGATGTAAGGAAAATCATAGACATGGTTAAAATAAAACAAATTGCACCTTAGTGTATGCATTAGTTTAATGCTTTTAAGAGTAAGATGAAGTAGACAAATGTCGAATTAGGAGATTGGCATTGCATTTAGTAATGTAAGGAAAAACAAAGTTTAATTTTTGATGCTTTTACTTGTTTACTTTTGTTACCACCATGCAATGTTCCAAATTATAGATCAAAAATTGAATGTTACACTTATCTTATATACAACTTTCTACCTTCTACAACATTAGAGTAAGTCTAAGTTGTCATAATGATTATTTGTACTTACAGATGAATGTTTACTTAACCTATTACTAAAAGGTTTTAAAAAATCTGGAAAAGAAAAAAAACAATTAACTTAACAACAATCTAGGTACATACTAAGATTACAATTTTTGAAACAAATTCCTCCATTCAGCAATTGATAAATGATAAGAAGTATGAGAAAAAGAAATATGTACAGTTGTGAAAGAAATATTGCTCAAAGCTACACTATTGCCTTGCATGTCAAGAAGTTTTATATTTGGTTTTGAAATTTATAATTCGTAGAAATAGGTAAAAAATAGAATCTTGTCTAACATTTCCCTCTTAGTCGAATCTCATCTCATATTTCACTGTCATACAATAACCCAACATTTAGCATTGTTGGAAGTTATTTCTAATGTTAAAAACTCTTTAAAAGTATCTTCATAGTTAACTTCAATGCTAACATACAAAAGTTAAATAATGTAAACAAATAGAAACCTAGAAAAACAATAGGGTGACATTTGACAAATGGTAAACTAGGTTCTTTAAATGGCAACGGTACCTAAAATAGTTGTTGAAATATCAAAAAGAGACTCTTATAGTAATGGTCAAATGTTTTATGAGAAGAGAACAAGCACAAGACATAAATCGTCAAAGGCTATATAAACAAGATAATATGAAATTGAGGAATCCCGAAACACTAAGCCATGTAAACAAGGAAATGGGGTAATAAGTATATTGCTTAAATGCACAAAAAGACCTTAAAGTTGCCACAAAGTTCCTATGGTAAAATAGACATCTCTTACATAGAGTCACATTAATAATTGAAAATGGTCATAATCCTACAACATTACAAGCCAAATAAACTATAGGTTATTTGGAAAGGAATAAAGAAGTAAGCGCACTGGTAAGATTGGTAACAAAAAAAATCAAAGTGGCCTTACAGATACGATAGTTTGTTCAAAAGGCTTGGGTTTCCAAAAAATAGTCACAGGTTTCTTCAGAAATGGCCCCTTTCCTCTACCAAATCTCAAAGAATTCTTCATACAAAGCATCAAAGTCCAGTGGAAATGATAAAATTAAAATACCCCAGAGGAGAGTCAAGGAATAGATGGTATAAGGGCATAGAATAATTCATCGTTAGTACATAGATGACATTACAAAGAAGATTGTAGAAGATCACATAAACCCTCTTGACCTAAATAGAAAAGGATGTATGAGTTACAAATTTTTTTAGCATTGGAACAATTGTTAACAGATACATAATAAGCTAACAAAAAAATGTGGCTTTGCATCTATCGTTGCCTCTGCCTTTTCAAATTTGACAATTCAATGTTTATTGGAAATTTTAGTCATTGGTGTGAAGTTTATGCCAAACCAACACTAGTATGACCAACTGAACACACAATTCATCATAGATTGCCTTGTTTGCGGACAAGTTTAAAGAGGTCTTCATTATTCATACATTACTTCAAGAAACTAACAATAAAAAATTGAGCATAATCTGCAATGTTAATAGTTAATTATAACTCAAAGTTTTCCCATGCAACTTCCAGATGATCATGCATTAATTCCAGATCACCACTTGTAGCTCTGTTTGATCCAAATTTTATGCCTTGACTGATGTTGTTGATGCAGACAGTTTCACTGTTCCCAGCCAATAATGCATGCCAAAAAAATGCATTCTTTGGAGATTGTGCAAGAAAAAAGTGCCTGCATGTACGCAGTGCTAACAAGAGGAGTCTGATGGCACGAAACTTGGCGATGCCAGCACAGAACTTAAAGTCTCCAGAAAATGTGGCAAAGATCCCAAAAATAATATTTTTGCATGTTGAAGGAGGAAGAATTCAATTAGTTTAAAAAGGCATGTGGAACAAGAGGGATTGGTAGTCAAGCACGAGCCAATCTCCAAAAACTCTGCCAATTTGTGTAGTTGGTAGACAGTGATGAGGCCAAGAGATGGGGTCACTAATGCGAGTTCTAGTTGGCGAACACCCTCCAAAAAATAAACAAACCATGACTTGGAGTTGGGCCTAAAAAAATAAATGTTACACAAAACATGCACTCCCTACACATTTGAATTTGATGACCTTGGATTTTTCACGCATCACGCGCCACTACTGTTGATTGCAAGTAACCATAATGACAGTGTTTACTGTAACAGTGAGCCAGATAGAGTAATGAGACCCATATCAGTCACCGATGGGGTCAGTGCTTCACGTGTGCTCGTCAAGTCCACTCATACATGCATGCATAGGCATATGGGGGCATTACAATTTAATTTACGATTCAGCCATTGCCTTTATTGGAAGCTAATTGTACTGATAACTGCCATGTTCAATGCTGTCCAAACAACAACAATTGAAATAAAGAAGATAATTCAAAGCCCACGCTTTTTTGTTGGTATAGAAACAACGAAACAAACGGTAACTCTAGCGCATATACTTGATCCCGAGCACTAAGAGCTACGCAGAAGATACTCACTCATATCAAACAATCTAAACAAACAAAATGAGAGAATATTTTATAAGAATTGCATTGGGAAATTAACAATAGATAAGAGCAACATCACAGTAGTTAATATGGGTCCCAACCAAAAAGCGCTTAAAGACTCAATGTCTTCCACCAGGATTGACAATAAAATGATTGCCTTTCCATTTCTTATCATACCTTTCCATTTTTAATTATTAGTTATGGGATCCCACTGTCGGTCTACCAAATCTCATGGAGTCCCAAGTCAACTAAATGATTTCTTCGCCTTTCTAATTCTAACAGTGTCACCAGGGTGAGTCCAGCAAGTTTCCTTGATTAAAGTGATAGTTTCCCTGAGCAGAGCTCGTTTTGCCGATATTCAATATAAATTTCTATCAGTTTCGTGTCTGCAATTAAACTTTCTTAAACAGCAAGTTTCCTTGATTAAAGTGATAGTTTTCTTATAATTTCCCTTAGTCTCCTATTAGTTATGGAATTCACTATTCACTCTCCTCGTTGGTCTGATGTTGCACAAGGAAATGTTTTGATCTTGCGTTATGTTTCTATAATTATGTGATTTTAATTCTCGCCAATTTAGAAATTTCCATTACTAATGTGACCGTTGCATCATAGCTCAATGCCATTATAAAAATCCTAGTTTTTGTACAAAATAGTTCTCCGCATTCAAACATACTTTTCGCAAGCAATTCTTTTCAGTAATTTTTGTTGTTTTTTTTCTAACTTTCATGGCGAGAAACAACGGAAGGAAGAGGCTTAATGAGCTCGAAGATGAGATAATTAGTGTAGCCTTTAGAGTAATGTTTATGGTTTTTTGCTTTGTAGAAATGTTTGATCAACAGCTCTTTCCAGATAGAGTCGATCACAAGCTCGGTGCTTTACTGCTTTGGTGTCTTGCTACAGTCGTCATGATTACGACTTGGCTTTGGATAGGAGCACCAGACGACGAGGAAGACGATTATGAGGAAGAAAAAGTAGTAAGAAAGAAAAAAAATGAGGTTCAAAAAATGGTGAGAAAAAATGGAAATGAGGGAAAAGAAGCGATAAATGAAGTTAAAAAAGTAGTGGGAAAAAATGGAAATGAGGGGAAAAAAATAATAAATGTGACTAAAAAAGTAGTGAGAAGAAATGAAAATGAGGGGAAAGAAGCAATGAGCATAGAAGAAGGTGTGGTAAAAAAACTAACAAAGAAATTAGATTCAAAAAATTCGAATCTTCTAGAAGGGGATACTTTACATAGTTGGGAATCTACTACTCATCGGAGGGTTACTTTTGCGCTAGACCATTCTATAGAAGAGGTGAACTCCAAGAAAACGTCAAGCAGTAGGCATGATGTTCCTAAATCAATAAAGGAGTCAGATCCACCATGTTTGCATCTTCAAGAGTCGGGTTCTCAACCTGCTTGGGAACCTACTTCTCAACCAAAGGTTACACCCCAGCTAGAACGTTCGGTAGGAGAGGTGAACACCTACAAGAAAATGCCCACCATTCCACATAGTGTCCATCAACCAGCATCTTCTCCTAGATCTCGTACAATAGAGGTAAATTATTAATGTGCAGTGAATTTGATTTTTTAATAAACTTAAAATCTGGTTTCTATTGGATTTTTTAGTTATTAGTTTATATTTTAATGTTATATATATGAATTTAAATTTTAACAAATTTAAAATCTAGTTTCGATTGGATTTTTAATTATTAGTTTTTATTTATATATTTATTTTATGTTCAGTGCAAAGTAGAAGTGCCTCTAAGAAGATCTACAAGAATTCGTAATAAAGTTATGTTGGGGGAGGTAAATTTATTTTCTTATTAGTTTTTTCTCATTTGAAATCTATATTTTATTGGGTTTTTCAGTCATGATTTTTATATTAATGGAATATTCTTTATTGTCCTTAGTGTAAAATAGAAGTAGCCCCCAAAAAACAAGGAAATAAAGCTAGGCCAAAAGAGGTAAATTTCTCTCTTTTAATACATTTAAATTTTTTCTCTCAATTTTAAAACTACTTTTATTCAAATTTTCAGTCACTAGTTTTCATATTTATTGGGTATATTCCTTGTTGTATTTAGTGTAAAGCAGAAGTAGCTAAGCGAAGATCAAGGAGAATTAGCAAAGACATGACCAAACCATGAACATGACACTATAAATAACATGAAGGGGATGCATGGAGAGGACGATTACACTACAATATTTCATTTAATTTTTTACTTTTAACTTACTCTAAAATATTTGAGTGAATGATTCCATTTAATTAGAGTGGAAATGTTAGTATCTTTTTGTGAACTTTCATTTTTTTGTATTTAGGTAAATTTTTCCCCTAAATTAACTTCATTTTTTTGGGATTCAGAGTCCTTTTTTAGTTGACTTTTTCAATCATTATTTTATATATTTAATAGGTTTGTCTTCATTCATTACTTTCTATATTTAATGGGTATTACATGTGTCTTACAGAATCATCCTCCAAAGATATAGCAAAATTCACTATAAAGTCATGTATAAAGGTTTGAAAAAATCTCATATTTATAATCTATTTTGTGTAGTTTACTCAATCATTATTTTCCATATTTAGTGCATCCTTTTTTGTTTCAATTTTTTAGTCATTTTATATAGTTTTAATATATTTCATGAGAACTTGTTGTGTTTAGAAGATCTACCAAGGCTACCAAGATATGCAATTAATGTGAGGAAAAGTATAATGTTATGCTTTGTCCCTTCTTAAGTTTAATTCAATTTCTTCCACTCAAAAATAATTTCAGTTTACATGAGTTTTTAAGTATTTTAGAAATATGTCATAAAACATCATTCTTCTTACACTAATAGTATACAAAATGAATATTTCATATTAAGAAGAATTGAAAACAAAGAAATTTTATTAAATTGAAAAAATATGTTTTATGTGTGTTAAGTTCTTTAAAATAATTTTTTTGAAAAATTAAATATGTTATCTTACCTTTCACATGTTTTTCAAGATATTTGATATATTAAAGGATATTTAGATCCATAGATTAAAATATTTATTCAAATTCTTCAACTTGAATAATCTATATTAATCATTTGCATTAATGTTATTTTTTTAAAAACTTGATATTGTCTCTTATATAGATAAAACTAAAAACCTTGATAACTTGTTGTGTTTAGTGTAAATAACATAGATCTACCAAGGCTACCAAGGTATGCAATTAATGTGAGGAATTTCTTGTACGTATGAATAATTTCATTTGGTATGAGTAACATGCTATTTTGATTAAATTATCTAGGATGTTTTAAAAAGTGATTTTTTTTTCAAAAAGGAAACTGATAGAATGATTTGTTCCAACCATTTCTAATGCTCTTGATTTTGTGCAGGTTCAACGATATTCTTGATTTTAAACTATATTTTTCTAAAGAAGGTAACAGTTATTGTGCACTCTATTTTTCTAACATTTTTCACACTATTAGCATTCATGATCCAGTTACGAATTGATGGGTCAATAGATATATTTACCAATTACATTTTAGTAAGGGTTTGAATTTTGATAATAGAATTAAAACATTACAATTTAACCATCATTCTATATCATTGTTTACATTTAGAAACTAGGTTAACAAAGGGAGCTTCGATATGATTAATATTCTTCTAGGAGTTTGCTTCAAGATCTCTCAATTTTTGTGTAGATTTTACGAAGGAGATGACCTTGGTTAATCAAAAGATTGGGCTCACATATATGAGCAAAACAACATCCCTCGTGCCTATATTTTTTAACAAGCTTTATCAAGTTACATGGTATACATTCAACAACCTTCACTTTTAAGAAGTTACTTTGTTTTGCTGAAATAGAAGTTAATCGTGTGCTTGCTGAATTTTTACATGTTATCAGACATGGCCTTGAGGAAAAAATAAAGAAGATCAAGATGTTGATGAAAATTCTATCATCCCCTCAATGGCATGCATTGGATAGATTTGAAAGACTATACAGATTGATCTCAATGCAGAGACACTTTGAAGGACTCCTCTTTATTTGACAGAAAATAAAGAAGAATTTAATTGTTAACTTTGCTCCCCTTTCTCTTTGTTCCCTCTTCCTTCAGCTCCCCTTCTCTGATTTGGTTCTAAAGTCGGGGGAGTCTCTTTTGTACACAAATCACTCTCTCATTTCATACTTTTGATATTACCTATTTGTAATTGTACATGATAGCACAAAATGTGGGCAAGGGATTCAATTTCATAACAATCAGTGGGTGGAAGGGTGGTTCATTTTGTGGCTGTCAATAGATAGTCTAAATTCTGTAATTCTTTATTTTTTAATAAAATTGAAGAATTTAAAGTTTCCTATTAGATATCAGAGTTTCAGAAAACAAAAAGAAACCAAATAGTCACCACAAATAACAACAAGGAGGCCAAGCCTCACCTAGGAAGAGCCGTATCAGTTGTACATCAAGACAAAAAAAAGAGAAGATAGATCATCTAACTAAGAACATCATAGTGAATATCCATCCAAGCAGTCCATCCTAAGGGACCCTCCATCCAAATGATACTTTTACTTTTTTGAAACTACGTCAACAAGAACAAATCCTCTTTTCTGACATTCACGTTGTTTCTGATTTCTCTGTTTAGCCTAATACAAGCTTGCTCAAAAGCCTGTAAATCATCCAAGGTTCTTCACCACTAGTATCTATGCTTCAACTCATAGTAGAAAAAGGTAGCATGCCCGTCCTGAAGGAACCTTCTCAGCCTATCCCTCTCAATCAACATAGTAACCTGACCAATTTAAAGTTTAAAGTTTACCATTGTGTAGAGCCATTTATCAATTAAAGTGGATTGATAAAACTTAAAATTATGAATTCTATTCATTGAGGAGGGTAAAAATATGTTTATAAATGTTAATAAATTACAATGAAAAGTCTACACTTAGAATTTAGAATTGGACCATCAAATGAACTTACAAATACTTAGTCTCAAGCTGAAGAAACCTATTTAAAAATTTAAAAAATAATAGAGCTAAATATAATATATTAAAACTTAATTATCATTAAAATATTAAAATTCATATTATAGATGATCATATATAAGCAATGAAAACAAATAATCAATAAGAATGTGTTATTCTTATTCTTATTATTATGATTTCAAATATATACAATTAATAAAAAGTAAAAACTAGAAACTACTTTAATATTTTGTAATCTAAAACATATACTTATGAATTTGATGAAAATATTATTAATCTTTTAATTTGTTGTTTAAAATTTTTTAATAACAAAACTACTCAAATAAATTATATAGTTATTGTATTGTAAAGATTTATCATAATTATCATTGCTAACTAACTACACGAAATTAAATTTGTTTTAACATAGGTTTATGCTTTGTATTTTCCAATAACTCATTTTCATCATTGACACATTATTTCAATTTGATACATCTTTTAGCATACTTTACATATATTTAGCTAAAGATAGGCATGTTAGGATAATGATTTACAATTATTATTAATAATAAATAGTAAAATTATGTTTCAAGGGAAACTATCACAAAAACAAATATTATACATATGTTCATCTAAAGATTAGCATGCTTTACATATATTTAGCTAAAGATAGGTATGCTAGGCTAATGATTTACAATAATTTATAATAATAAATAGTAAAATTTTGTTGCAAGGGAAAATATCACAAAAAAAAAAAATATTATACATATGTTCATCTAAAGATAGGTGTACTAGTTTAGGCTGAAGCAAAGATTAATTATTATGATTTGATTATTACTTATGCTTGAGTAGATTCAAACCCCCAAGTCCTCCCAAATAAGAGGTTCACTATTTACCATTGTGATGTATGCTCTTGCCTATTTATTGTGCGTCTTCTTTATGTTGTATTTTTTCTTCCATTTTTCATATCTTAATTTTCAACATTTGGGGATGATCCACAATATTTGAGGCATTTAGGCTTCCCTTCCATGTTCACCCGTTTTTAATTTTTCTTTGTCATCATGTGTTATTCATTGCATTTAAGCTATGGGTGGCCACATGATGGTCTTTCCTCTCCATAGAATGTCTCACACTCTACTCTACGTAGCATGGTCCATTGTAAGGGTGTTTCTTATCTAATTATCTTTCTATCTAACTGTATATTGGGAAATGGTGATCAATGATATGTCACCACTTACCACATTCACATTAAAAAGGGGATCCTAGAATTTGACTCCCTTTCAACTAAATATTATTAGCACAAACCAAAATAAATGTGTTGCCAAGTTTTGGTCTTCCTCTTTTAAGCCCGAAGTCTTTAGTATGAAAGTTAACGTGTGTCCAAGATTGATGTCTAAGTATCTTTTAGGTCACTTCTCAGTTTTTCTGAGTGCTCTACTTTCTTTGTTTTCTAGTTCCCCCTTACATTACCTTTACCCACCATCTAAGAAGGATTCCTATTTTTCTAGTGTGCATGGGTCTAGGTGATCTACGCATGGTTGGGATGTGTTCTGGCATCCTCTCAATGAGAAGTAAGTTACTTTGCATTTCATTTTTGCTGCCTTTCCCTAACATTCCATGTCCCATGGATTCTAAGATTTCAAGATGTTTTTCCCCTTAAGTGAACTATATTGAGTGCATATCTGAAGAGTGAAGTTGTGACAATGATTAACAAGCTAAGAATATGATTATATCATGCTAGAAAATGCCTACAAAGTTGTGGATCAAAGCTAGAATGAATCCCATCCAAATTTGTGGAGATAAGATCAAGTGAGCTACGAGGGAAAATGAATATATGGGTTGTTTGATGCATACTCATGGAAGTGAAGTTGTTTTGTTTTGCTTCTGATGTTGTTTAAACTAGAGCCAAACCTTGGTCCCAAGGATCAAATGGTGTGAACATGATGATGAATGAACCATTTAAGGGATCATACTCAATAAGACATGCTGAAGATCAAACTTCGAGGCCATCAAATTAAGGTGAAAGAATGAAGAGTTGTTAGACGTGTTCTAGTCTGGGGAATGTTTCTAAGAAAGGGGCTTTTCATCCTAAGGCAATGAAAAAGGCCACTTCTCTAGAGGCTTTGAAAATAGAAATTCAAGTTACTCTAAAATGTGAATATCCTTCAGAGATGCTCAAAAGATACTTCTAGAAAATTTAGTGATGGAAATGTGACCCCAATATAAAAGAGATGTAGTGTTAAAAACTTTATGCAGAAAGTGAAAAAATGAAGTGTGCAAGCTAGCAGAAGGATTACTCCCTGTTCTCCAATCTTGGATAGAAGAAAAATGGGTTTGTAGAAAAGATAAGTTTCTTTCTCTCTCTCCTGCATACATTAACATTATCAAGCATGTCAACTGGATCTAGGTCAGCTTCTCCTATGCCTTCAGGGGGTAGGGTCGCCTCTTATGCCGACATGGCTGCATTTGAGGTAGGTCTTCATCGTGTTGTTCGAGCTGCTCATTTTGAGCCTTCTCATCCTCATGAAGTTTCCCCTGTAATTGTATCAAACCCTATAAGGGTACTTTTAGACTTAGATACAATTGATGATATTTATAGTATGGCAAAAGAGCTCTCTACCTTTGCTGCTATTTTTCACTTTCTGGGCTTTTTGCCCTCTCTTGCTAATCTTCATGCTTGGATCTCCAAGCATTGCGAACCAATTTTAGATTGTGATGCCCACATCTTTTTGATGGTTAAAGGATTTTTCATAGTAAAGTTTTAAATTGTTAAAGATAGGAAGACTATTTTGTGTGATAACAGTTTTTCATGGCATGAAAGATTTCCACTTATGGCCAAGCCATGGCATATGGATTTCGATCTGCTTATAGAATCTTTTAACAAGGTTCCTATTTGGGCCCGAATTTTGAATCTTCCAATGCATCTTTTGTCTAGATTCTATTTATGAAGCTATTGGGGATGCCATTGGTGATTTTTTATATGTGGACTCAAACACTTCGGATATTCTCCATTTGATGTGTGCTCAAATTCTTGTAGAGATGGATATTTCAAAGGGCCTCCCTAAGAAGGTTTGTTTGGAATCCTTGAGAGGCTCTTGAGCTGAAATATTGGATTATGAAGGTATCCCTTTTCATTGTAGAAAATGTCATATGATAGGTCACATTGCTACTCATTATGATGCTATGAAGACTAAATCAAGGCGACCACCTTCCTAGTGGTCAGGGGCCTCTTCTGAACACTATACAGTGGTTAAGTCCATGGATGTACCTCTGGATCCAGTGGATGATTCCTCTACTAATGATTATTTGGTGCCAGAGATAGCAGAGGATGTTTGGACTCATGGTCAGGTCCTTGTTCCTTCTCCTACCCCTACCCTTGTATTCGATGTTCCTTTTGGTCCTATTGGGGGCCAAGACCCTATACCCTCTCTTGCCCCTGCCCCTATATCAGACATTCCTCCTAGTCCTATGGGGGGGGGCAACTAGCTACGAGCTCTTCTAGGGAGATTGTTGTTGCTTGTAATTCCCCTAGGCTCCATTGTTCAATTTCTTCTAGGGATTGGATTACTGAGGTAGTTAAGGTGGAGGAGGGTTGGACTGTGGTAAAAAGAAAGAAATCTAAGCCATCTGCTCCTCCTTTAGAAATGAACCTCTGATTGTGAAAGGGAGGCTCTAAATCAAAGGGAAAATCATGAGCTCCATTGTAGTATTTGGCTCTCTGTTTGGTTTTTTCCCTTCTAGCTAGATCTTTGGTTTTGGGTAGTGCTAGGCTTTTCTATCACCTCGATTACCCTTTGTTTGGGGGGTGACTAGTTTCACTTTTGTTTGTTGTACTTTTTTGTTTCTATACTTATTGAAAATCTTTAGACTTGTATAGGGTTTTAGGCACCCTTCAAAACCTATTTTACTTAATCAAAAATATTATCAAGTATGTCTACATTCTGAATTCTAAAGCAAAGTAAGACACTTCCCGAAAAGCTAAAGCATTTATGTTGTTAAGTGATTCTTAATCATATCACTTTACCTTAAGTAAAGTAATAGAGATTTCAGGAATTTAGTATTGTACACACAAATGAACATAAAGTTTAAATAGTTGATAATCATGGATGAACTTAATTTTGTTCGTGTGGCACCAACGTTCTAATTCCTATACCTATTTCATCAAAAAAAATTATTGGAATTCTTTAGGATAATTGAGATGGGGGTGAACCAATTATCCAAGGTCCAAATGTACAATTAAAACTTTTCACAATTTAGTGAACCCATATCCATAAAACATTTTCATCATGGATGCATTCACTAGATTATGCAATCACTCAAACTTATAGGTTATTGTCAAATCAATATGCAAAAGCATAAACATGAAACATAAGATATTCAATAACACATTTGACACAATGATTTAACATGGAAACTCAATTTGGGAAAAATCACCAGCAACATGCTACTAATTCTCACTCTTTTGAAGTAATGCCCTATAAAAGGTTAACCTTGTTAAAGGTTACAATACACATTGTTAAATGTGACCCGATTAAAGGATTTTAATCACCCTATTAGGAGTGAACCTCATTAGAGGATTTTAGATCATTCACTTGGAATGTCACCTAGTTAAAGGATTTACAAATGACTGTTAGGTCAACCTTAATCCAAAGGATTTACCCTAGACTAATACAATGATTAGAGAGTAATAGTAAGGCTTGATCTGATAACAACTTACAACTTCACTTGCAAATTACAAATCTTTATTTTAGTCCTCTATTTTTCTGGGCTTTCACAATCTTCAGCTCTGATAGCTTTTTCACCCTTCAAGCATCCATACCCTTAAGCCTTCTTGTTTTGTTTGCCAATGCAATCTCTTCTCTTACGTCACTGAATGATGTGAATACCCTAGAATCCTTGACTTCCTTAGGTTCTCACACATAAAATCTTGCTTCTGACTAACCATCTCTATAAATAGAGAATTAAGATTTTTTTGTTCATCCTCCATTGTCCATTATAGGGTTAAGTTAGATTAGATAGGATTCAGTGAATCTAACTCTCATTTCATTTCATTCCCTTC
This sequence comes from Cupressus sempervirens, assembly GCA_028749045.1. Lineage (NCBI taxonomy): Eukaryota > Viridiplantae > Streptophyta > Pinopsida > Cupressales > Cupressaceae > Cupressus > Cupressus sempervirens. Next base: position 524,494,494 of record CM053789.1, on the reverse strand, counting down.
TAGAAACTTCTCCTTCAATCCTCTTTGAATTCACCTCAAAATAGTTTATCTTGAATTTTGTGCCATTAGCTCATCAACCTTATCTTCCACACAGTTCACACAATCCAAGAAATCAAACTTGTCAGGTCAAATTCATAGAATTCTTGATCTTTCTCATAATGCTAACACTCGGCATTAACTGGCTTCTGATGCTTGGCACATACTACATTGTTCAACATCCACTATCAAAACACTTAGCACAAACTAAAGTTTATTGGTGCTCGGCATCAACTAAACTTAACTTGGCTTACACTGTTCCACTTGGCTTACACTGATTTTCTTGGCTCCAACTGATTTTTTTCTCAGCTTGCACTAACTTTTCTCGACACCTACTATCCACTCAGTGAAACTTGGTAGAAAAACTTCATTTAACTTGTTCTTCTAAACATACTTAGTGTAACCAACCTTTTTTTACCTTAAGTAGATTATCAATGCACTATAATATCATTGTCTTAACTAATTCTTGTACTCCTTTTCATATCATAACTCAACCTTTCCTTTAGGTGCTATTGTTGCCTCATTTATTCAAATCCTCTTCATCAATAAAAAAAATTATAGTACTTAAATCATATAAGAAATTGTCTTACTAGCAAGTAGTAGGTTTGACATTGGTGACAAAACAATGAATGAAACAAATTTATCATACTTGTATCAATCTGTTTTCAACATTTCCTATAATTGGTTTCTTCAATTATATTTAAATGAATATTTATCAAGAACTGTATCATGTGCAATCATGGAAAATGACAATCAGAGTTGCTAGTTACAATAATTTAATTAGCTTGGAGAGTGAGTTAAAAGAGCTTACAAACACATCTTTCAAATTCTACGATTTGGGTGATCTTCATAGAAGACTCAATTCTCAATCAATTCACCCAATTACTCAAAATCTTAAAGAAAGAAGACTAGTTGAAGAAACTAGTTTTCTAATGGAAATTCTTGCACCTAAGCTAGTGAAGGAATGCATAAAGAGATACAACACAAAAACAAAGTAGATTGTGTTTCCCAATCAATCTATTCTCATCTCAATAAAAAATGCACTAATGTAGGTTGAATTTGGTATTCCTATGAAGGAGCAGTATTGTGATGTTGATTTTGGATCTTCCATGCCTATGTTCAATGAGAAAATGACTCTTAGACAGGAAGATATGTAGAGGACATGGTTCCTGACTAGGTGCTCAAAGAAGAGAAAAATGTCAAACACCTTATTTGGCACGAATCTAAAAAGAGAGATTATGGATATCCTTGCACTCCTCCTTAGATTCAAAGAAAAGGAGAAGATTTTGAAGTTCATTGAGCACCATTTCTTCCTAGTACAAGCAATACATGTTGAGGATATGTAGATCGACTGGGCACAGATCATCTGTGATGAGTTAGCCTCGTGGTTGAATTCAGCCAAAGGATTCAAGTAGTTCTATGAATCCTCATATCTTATCTATGCATTAGAAACTCACAACTTATGGCCTCACCTCCCTAGCATCCTGAACTATGATGAGTGCACCAAAATATATGAATTTTACCCACATTTGTAGCTATAGAGAAGTTATGATGAGTATGTGGGGTTTAATGATGCCTTCACAATGAGGCTATGCCAAGAATTGCAAGGATTCCCTCAAAGGAGATTTTCACCAAAGTAAATTTCATCCATAAGCCAATTTGGATGCTCATTTATCTAGTTTCCAAGCTTCTCCTATTTACGAATAGGAGCTTACGATGGCTTTCCTAAGAGGTTGTCGAGGTATCCAGAAGACAAGGTGGTTTTAGTTGAACTTTATCAATAGATCCTTGAAGTGAACATGTTGTGTTCTAATGTGAAGAAGATTGTTGGGAATCCCTTTCCTATTGTGGTTGGTCAATATTCATGTCCTTCTAGATCAGATGCACATAATTTGGTAAAGAGCTTTGAAAGAAACATTAAATTGTTATACTATGACGTACTTAGGACTCAATATGATCCAATTAACTTTGTAAGAGATAACTTGAAGTTGGGATATACCTACAGGCATATTTTAGATATTGAAGACTTTTGGTCTAGGTGTCTTAACAAGTACCAAAATTGGGAGAGTTTTTGGTCATTCTTAACCATTAATGAGATTAAATTTTATAATGATTTTGTTGATATTTCTAACCTTGCAGATGATGGAGCCTACTTGCACCCCACATCTTAGAAGAATATCAAACGTACCTCAATTTTGTCTACCCCACCTATAAATCTAGTTATTGACACTATGGAGGTTCTTATATAGGGGATAATGAAGAGAAAAGAGAAATGGATGGAATAGACCCAAGTGAGGAAGAAGAAGATTGGAAGCACTGGTTCTACAGGTGGAGTATCAAATGAAGCTGCCCAGTCAATCATAGCAACAAAAGCATAAGTACTACATTGACATTTGCAAGGCCACTATAGTCCATTAACCAAGGTGGAGACCATCCTCTAGAAAAGAATGTGCCACTCACTCCTACCCATGAAGCTAGCTCTCTTCTAAACATCAAGAAGGCTGAGGAGAAGTAAGATGATAAGGATAAGGGGAAAGACTATGAAAAATTAGTGGCCAAGCCATCTTCCCCTATCCAAGTCATCAATTTGGATAGAAACACTAACCCCATGGATGGCCAAGAATAGGATGCATCTTAGTAAGGGTATACCTTATCCCTTTTGGTAACTGAGGTTGATGCCTTCCCTATGTTGAGATAATGGGTGTTGCACACATTGCATAATATTGTTATTTTATTATTTTATTTTTATTATGTAATGTTGTACCTAGATGGATGTGCAACATGTAAAGATTCCCATGGAATATTCTTGATGAGTTGTATTGTAACATTGTAAAAATATTTCATGTAATTATTTAATATTGGGGAAAAGAATTAAATGCCCAATATTAAATGTGGGGTCAGTGGGTTAGGTAGCACATGGTTTTAGCACATGGTTTTTGTAATACCACTTAGTGGTTTTGTGGGACTTGCTACTATATAAGCAGCCACAAGGGTAGTTGTTGTATAGAGAGAAAAAAGAGTAAGAGTGACAAGGAGAAGACAAAAGGCAAGAGTCGAGCGGGACAAGGCTTGACAGGTTAGCCAAGGGAGCATTTGTGAAGGTTGAAAGCATGGCATGGGATGTGTGGATTCATGCTTGTTCACATAGTTTGCTCGGTTGTGGCTATGGCCATGAATGCTTCCATGGTTGTATGGCAATGGTATTTTTTGCTGAATAATACATGGTGATGGATGCTTTTGGAGGCTGGGTTTTTCCCTCAATGAGGGTTTCCCAGGGTATATCTTGTGTCACAATTTTATGGGTATGTTGTCTATTCTCTTGCATGTGGATTTTAATTCCGTGTTTATTTTAGATCTATTATGGGTTATGTGGAAACAGTTACATTCTTTGTTGCCAAGTTTCCTTACAAGTGGTATCAGAGCTATGGTTTTATTATTGTAACCCTAGATTGAATCCATGGGAATGCATGAGAGGATAAAAGAAAGGGCAAGATATATGAATAATTATTGCAGATCTGAGGGCTTTGGATTTGCTGTTATGATGGGATGTTAAAAGATTTGGGCATGGGAAATTGTTGGACAAAAGATTTTTTCGGATGTTTCATTTAAAATGAGAGTTTTGGGGGGTAGCTTGTAGAAATGACATCCTGGGCAAAAACAGACCTCACCATTGGATCCGGGTCGACATTTCCATAAATTTTGATATATAATATGCCCTAGTTTGGCCATGTTCAGAGGAAATGAAAGAGTTTTTTGGTTTCAGCCCATGATGGCCGTCAAATTTAATCCCGTCGGAATTTTCGTCACTAAAAAAAAAAAAAATTATTAAAAATGAAAAATCGTACTGAAAATGGTAAAAAGACTGTCTTAGTAAAACGACCATAACTTTCTCTCAGAATATTGGATTTCAGAGTTCTTATAGGCGTTGGAAAGCTAATTCAGAGCACTACAACATGGTGTAGGTTTGGTTCTATGATTTTAAAATTTTGTCAGGTTTTCAAAGCCCTAAAGTCAGATGTTATTTATTTTGAGAACGGATTAGGGCATAACTTGGGCATACGGAGTCGGATTTTGGACTTCGAGTAGTCAACGGAAAGCTCTTGGAGAGCTCTACACATTGGTTTAGATTTGGTGCAAGTTTGGCATGATTTATTTGTTGATATATTTATCTGAACTGTTTATGGTATATTTTGACTATGGTAACATTGTGAGTTTATGGCATTGGAGATTTAAGTTTTGATGTCATTGTATACTCAATTCATATTTCAGATTGGTCTCATGATGATATGGTTATCAGTGTTTTTGGTTTGGATATGCATGATGACTTGTTGGGTCTACAAGTTGTGCAGTGTTGTAAGCGGTCTATACTTACAGGTTGCATTTATAGCTTGGTTATGGGTTGTCTTTGCCCATTGATCTTTCATTATTGATGCATATTCAGATTGGTGGCTTGGATTTGGGTTGTCTATGCCCTAAGTCACATGATTTTTTCTTCATGTAGAAGGGATGAGATTTTGTTACCAGGTACAGTCATGGCAGAGGATTGTGGTTGACTATGCTGACAGGTTGGACATATTGAGAGCCAGATGCTCGGTTCATGGATGTGATCATGGTGCCATGGATTTTGGCATGACATGATTGGCTATACAGGTACATCCTTGATGTTCATTAGCTTGGATTTCTGATTTAGTTATGGTGGTATATCTTCTTGGTTGAGGATCATGGTTATTTGGTTTTCTTTTGAGGAGCTCATGATGTGCACTTTGAGTTCTTTGATGGTTTGATGCCTTGGTTGATTCTCATGGTTAGAGGATGGTTTTTCATCATTATGTCATGGATAGCTTGGATACATGGTTTAGTGGGAGCTTGTGACAGTGATGAGGTGACAGTGTAGGATTAGTTCCTGGTTTGGTTTATATCTTCTTGGTTTGGAGAAGATGGATTTTATGATGCCATAGGTGACTTGGTACCACGGTTGAGTGGGAGTTTTGTTGGCATTGATATATTTATTGAGTGTTTGCAGATGTTGGAGGTTTGTCTTAGATCCTGTTGCTGCAGAAGCGTCTTTGACATTTGCATGGTGCACTTGTTATCTTCATGGTGTTTGAAGATGGTTAGATTTGAGGACTCATGGAGTTCTTGGTTATCTTCATGGTATGTGGAGATGGTTCTTTCTAGTATGTGGAAATGGTTTTCTTCATGGTGTGTGGAGATGGTTTTCTTCATGGTGTGTGGAGATGGTTGCATCTTGAGGACTCATAGGGTTCTTCACAAAGGTGTGGTTTATGCTTTTATTTGGCATGTTATCCTTGGTATGAGGATGGTTTCATTATTATGTCATGGTATACTCTTGATACGCGTTTAGAGTTGTGACATGTTATGGTGTGTTCATATGGAGCATGTTATCTCTTTAGTTGAGATGGTAAGATCATGTTGTCATGTTTATGTTCTTGAGGCCATGGTTGGAACTTTGACATTGATCTTGGTTTAGTTTCTTGGTATTGAGTACACTGATCATAAGCTGGATACTTCATGATATTGCTATGTTGCATTTGGAGTTGGCATGAATTGATTGGTTACAGGTGCTCATGGATACTTAGAGACGGTGGTGATGCTGATTTCTCTTGGATTAGAGAAGTATTTGTTGGGATGGTTGATGGTTTCAGAAGGAAGTCCGAGGGGCAGTCACCTGATATGGACTTGAGAGGAGATTGTTCTTAGATGAGTCTTGGTTGGAGACTTGGGTATCTTGATGAGCATTCTCATTCCCCACTCTTGGTCTACTCGGCGGTTTGCTACTTGAGAGGTATAGCCCATTTTTTTTCTCTCAGTTGCATTATATTTATGCTTGTCTTTCATGGATATGGATCTTGAGCTATGGTACATGAGTTAGTTCTGGAGGGTTCATTTGAGAGATGGTTTAGCATTGGTTATCTCCATGTGCATATGTTGTTATGCTGGTTGAGTTTGGGAGATGGTTTTATATTGGGCATATTCCTTGGATTAGGAATGGTTATTCCTTGGTTTAGGAATGGTTTTATTGAGTTTGATCTTCTTGTGAGAGGCTTACATCCATGATTAGCTATATGGTATGGTTTGGGTGTTGTTGAAGCTTCTTGTTGGGGTTTTATGGAGGAGATCATACTTGCACAGTTTACATCTAGAGGTGTGTGTAGAAGGACATGATACAGGTTATGATTTGCATGGTTTCTCTGGTCTTGGTTATCTTCCTGGATGTTCAGTTTTGCTTACATTGGATTTGAGATTGGTTAGAGATTGTGATCACTGGTTTGTGCTCATGTATGTCATGTGAGAGATGACATGGTTATTTCTTTCTCTTTCCTTTGTTGGTTGTGGAGAATTTGGGAGACTATTGGAGACTTGTTATGAGAGTTATTCTTGCAGGATATTGGATTATGTATTGTGGATGTCCTTGATACTACATGGATTCACTTCTTTGAGATGTGTTGAGTGGATTGGTTATAGATTTGACATTATCTTTTGTAGTGGGAGCTTCTTGGTATATATGTGGCAGGTATTGCTCTTGAGGCTTGTGATTGCAGGTTGCAGATTGGATATGTTGATGATAAAAGATTCACTTGTTATACCTTTGAGGTATGGATAGTTGGATGGGTTTGGCACTTGCTGTGGGTGCTATTTCAGCTATGGATATTTTGACAACTACGGATACATGTGATTACCTTTGGATCAGGTTATTTGTGCTTGGAATTTCAGTTGGTACAGGATTTTATGATCTTCTAATGCAACAGGTTGGGTGGCTTTCTCTTTGGATGGCTTCTATGTATGTCCAGTGGGAGTGGCATAATAGGAGGTGAGATCATTCATGTTTGAGATGCTGGATACTTTGATTTTGTTGTGGGTACCAGAATGGAGCACTTGGTGTATTTTGATCCATGATGGTGGATGTGCTGGGAGGGATTATTCCCTTGTTCATTTTGTGTGGCTACGGATTGACCCTATGCAATGTATACAACAAGTGGGAGATTGTTGAGATAATGGGTGTTGCACACATTGCATAATATTGTTATTTTATTATTTTATTTTTATTATGTAATGTTGTACCTAGATGGATGTGCAACATGTAAAGATTCCCATGGAATATTCTTGATGAGTTGTATTGTAACATTGTAAAAATATTTCATGTAATTATTTAATATTGGGGAAAAGAATTAAATGCCCAATATTAAATGTGGGGTCAGTGGGTTAGGTAGCACATGGTTTTAGCACATGGTTTTTGTAATACCACTTAGTGGTTTTGTGGGACTTGCTACTATATAAGCAGCCACAAGGGTAGTTGTTGTATAGAGAGAAAAAAGAGTAAGAGTGACAAGGAGAAGACAAAAGGCAAGAGTCGAGCGGGACAAGGCTTGACAGGTTAGCCAAGGGAGCATTTGTGAAGGTTGAAAGCATGGCATGGGATGTGTGGATTCATGCTTGTTCACATAGTTTGCTCGGTTGTGGCTATGGCCATGAATGCTTCCATGGTTGTATGGCAATGGTATTTTTTGCTGAATAATACATGGTGATGGATGCTTTTGGAGGCTGGGTTTTTCCCTCAATGAGGGTTTCCCAGGGTATATCTTGTGTCACAATTTTATGGGTATGTTGTCTATTCTCTTGCATGTGGATTTTAATTCCGTGTTTATTTTAGATCTATTATGGGTTATGTGGAAACGGTTACATTCTTTGTTGCCAAGTTTCCTTACACCCTATTGCTTCTCAGAGAAAGCCAACTCCATTAATCCTGAGGAAGCTATTTGATCCTACTGCATTGTAGTCTACTATCAATGTCCTTTCTATAGAGTCATAGCTCAAAGAGACCATTGATAGGAAGAAGAGGAGATATGAGGAAGTAGCTTCATCAATGCATTTGATGAAATAAGTCACCTCCTCTTAGTCATCCAAGAAGATGAAGAAGTATAAGACAATTGCTACATTGGCTATGGCTTCAACAACTGGCCATATGCTAGTCGATATTTTTGAGCCATAGAAAGAAGGAACATTTAATGAGGTCTCAAAATATTATTTCCATATTAGAATGGTAGATCTTGACATCCTAGTTCACAACTCTATGTTGAACATGTGAAAGTCTAACAATGAGAAAATCGAAGATAAGTTTGAAGAGCTTAGAGTAGAGAAGGAAATTATGAGATCCTCAAATAGAAAATTTGTGGAAAGCATAAGGTTTGCACTAGGGAGCACTCTGTCAAGTCAATTTGACATGAATGCAAAGGAGAATAAAAAGATACTCCTAAGTTTGCAACAAGAAAGGCAATTTAGGTAGGTTGGTTGAGCATGGGTAGATTAGATCAAGGCTTAAGGTCCCTTACTAGTAGAAAACCTAAGAATCCTAGTGTTGGGTCCCAAATTCAATGGTGATGGGAAGGTCTCTTTTGATGAACACATCACAACTTTCTTCACCACATGTAGTGTCATTTTTCCTCAACATGAAGATGTAGCAATGAGGATGTTTTTGGAAACCTTGGTTGACTATGCAACTGACTAGTTTTAGCACCTTCTAGTAGGATGTATCACAACTTGGGATGATATATGAAATTGACTTGAAGCATGCTATAGGAGTATAGAGGATGAGCATACTCTATTAACTCAACTTACCCAAATAAAGAAGAAACCAAGTGCTCCTATGAGAGACTTCATTGCAAAATCTAACAAATTGGTCAATAGGATTCCCCCCTACAAGAAGACCTACTGCTAATAACTAGAAGATGCTCTTCATTAGATTTGTGCCCCTGAGATAAGCTTTCAAATTAGATATCCACATGTGGCTAATTTTCTAGTTGCTCATACCTTGACAATCAAAATGGAGGATGTTTTTTGGAAAAGAGAAATTCAGAGTGGAGCCTCAACAAGATTTTTCCTTGGTGTAACTAAAAATACTGAAGAAATGCTTCAGAAGATCTGTAATGAAATTATTTCCATGAAGAGACAAATGGGAAATCCCATTTCTGCAGTTCAGCAACCATATCAAGATATTCCCCAAAGGCCTCACGAAGGTAGACCTTTGCAATTGTCCTTTTCTCAACAAAAGGTTGTTGTTGAGACACCACCCAAGAAGAAAAATATGTGCATTTTTCATCTATGAGTGGATCACAATGGTGATTCATTCCTAAAAATGAACAGATATAAGTAGCTCACTACTACTAATGAGCTAGCCATCAAATACCCTAAAAGTGAAAATGATTTTGCTCCCCATTGCAACTTTGTAACATTCTTTTTGAAGTATGAATTAGATTTGAAGGTTTGAAGCAACTACTTCACCATCTCAGATGGAATTCAGATGATTGTAGCTATGATAAGTCAAAGAGAGAAGAACCTAGTGAACATTGTTCCTTCTCAAAAAATAGCCACTGGCCCTTCACCTATAGCTGGAGCATCCACTTCCTAGGAAAGAGAAATCAAGGTTCAAACCAAATGGTAATCCTTAATTCTCATTTGGCATAATCCAATATTGTAAGGATGCTCATATCTAGGTGTCTCTGCTTAATTATCTCAAAACTCATCTTGTTGAATTACAAAAGCTAGTAGTTTATTGTAAAGGTGATGCTAATTCCAAAAGTCAAACTAATGTTAACTCTACCATTAGCAATGACCAGCCTCAGTTTGATAGTGGCCCACTAGTTAATGAAGAGCTTTTTTCCCTATGCTCTTCAAAGAGGAAGAAGCATCAGTTTTTGCTACCTCTCCTGGTCAGAAGCTTGACCAATTCTATGTGTCCTTGTACATAAATGGCCATAAGCTTGATAACTAAATAATTGATTCTAGAGCCTTTGATAATATCATGCTCTCTTATATTGCTCATTCCCTTGGCTTGACCCTCACTAAGATATTTGGATGTTGCTATTCCATGGATACAAAGTAGTTCCCTCTAATAAGTCAAGTGAAAGATGTACAAATAGAATTGGTCGCTCACCTTGCAAAGAGAATGAAGCTGACCATCTTGGTAGCAGACATTTCAACCATCTATGGTATGCTTTTGAGTAGAAGCTTTTGTAGGGAAATGGAAGGGAAAATCAATATGGATTGGGCTCATGCCATAATTCTTGTGGGTAACAAGAAAATCAAGTTGGAACCTAAGGAGAAGACCATGTTCATGGTCTTGAAGTTTGATGATCCTAAGGCACAAATCTTATATCAAGAAATGGAGTTTGGAAATTATATGATGTTCTTTGACTTTAATTGTTCCAAGGAATAGCTAGAGCCTTCTAGTGACCCAAATATTTGGACCCTAGAGTTTGATGATAGTTGCACTACTACTAGGTCTAAAATTGGCATCGTTCTTGTATCTCTAGATGGAGATGTGACTCAGCTTGCATACAAGCTACAATTCAAAAACACCAACAACATAGCATAGTATGAAACCTTGTTGTTAGGTATTAGCATTGCAAAGTAGAGAGGAGTGAAAATCTTATGAGCTCA